>JALJVW010003561.1:0-12665 GCA_024865655.1 Emberiza elegans | reverse complement strand
AGGCCCATGGAACCATGACCATTGTGACACCGTGGTGCCCTGATAGACCAAGGCCATGGTGACACTGTGGGCCCTGTGAGAACAAGGGACATTGGGACATTGTCACACCCCATGGAACCAAAGGTCCATCAGACATTGCAAGGCCTCATGGAACCATGGAACCTTGAAAGACCATTGAGACACTTCACAACCCCTCATGGAACCAAGGGGCTGCTGTGGCAAGGAGACTCATGGAATCATGGAGACCATTGTGACACCACGAGGCCCCATGGAGTAAGCAAAGCATTGTGACGCTGTGGGGCACCATGGAACCAAGGAGACCATTGTGACACGGTGGGGCACCATGAAACCAAGAGGCCTTTTGTGACCTCCTGCAGGGCTGCATGGAACCAAGGGGCCATTGTGACATTGCCAGGCCTTCTGTCATCAGTGGTGCATTGTGACACTCATGGAATCCTTGGGGCCTTTTGTGACACCGAAGGACCTTCAGGAAGTTGGGAGCCATTGTGAAACTGTGGGACCCCCATGGAACCAAGGCAGCCTTGTGACACCTCAGGGCCCCATAAAACCAAGGGGACACAGAACAGGTCTGGCTGGTTTGGCCTCCCGTGGGCCACCTGACTGGTCCAGCTGACCTTGGCATGTTGAGGGTCTCTTCTCATCTGCTGCTGAAACACTGGGGCTCCGTGCTTTCCTTCCTGTGGTAAAGAACTGTCCTTCTCCTCCAGGCCATGACCAGAACTGGGATTTCAAAACCAAATTCCTTCTATCCAGGCATTGTTCCCATAGCAATATTGCCAGGACAAGTCTGTCTGCCTGTGCTTTCACAAGGGTCACCTCTCATCTGTGCCCAAAACCCTGGGAAGGCTCTGTGCTTTCCTTCCTATGGAAGAGAACTGTCCTTCCTGGCCAGGTTCCCGTGTCTCCAAATTTGGGTCCACCTCCAACACTGCCTATTGGGACAGACTGAGGAGATTGTTGGCTTGGATCATTTCATGTGTGGGGAGGAAGGGGCAGGTCCAGCTTTGCCCTGCCCGGTGAGCCCAGCCCTGCCCTGCCCTGGAACCCCAATCCCCAGAGCCTCCATCCCAGCCCCGCAGTGTCTGCCAGCCCCTGGCACAGCACAGGCAATGCTCCACAGCCACCTCTGCAGCCCCAGCCCAGCTCCTGAGGGACCAAATGACCCCAGTCCCCACCTGGGGAAGGGCCCAGGAAGACCAAGGGGTATTTAAGTCTGACCACAAGGCAAGCACACATCTTGACCCTCCTCCTCTTGCAATTTCCATCTGAACAACACTGGAATCCAGGTGGGGTGCTTCTCTGTATCTTATATGTCTTTCTCTCTTTCTGTGTCTACTTCTCCTATTTCTTTCTCTCTGCAAATTTTGATTACCTTAAAATGGAATGGGCATAGAGATTCTGAAGTTGAATGGGCCAAGTTAATGCTTTGAGAAGTGTGTTTTGCTGATTGAATGTTACAATGTACCTTTTGCCAAAGTTTCTCTGATTTTCTAAATTTACCAATAAAATCTGGTCAGTTGTTTTGAGCTCCTGAGGATCTCTGGTAGCTATTTCTCCAGTACATCCAACTCAGAGGACACCAATAATTGTAATTCCTTTAAAATGTCTCATGGAAAGAATTGTTTGGGGCATGGGAGTCAGGGCTTGTGTGTCCTGCTTGGCACAGCCCAGGCAGGGCTTTCCCAGCCCCATTCCACACTCCATTTCCCAGCTGCAGCCCCTGGTGCCTCTGAGTGCTGCTTGCCCAGCCCCGGGACGCCTCTCCTTGTCTGCCCATTCCCCACGGTCTCTGGGCAGGGCTGGCTCAGTGGGGGCTGCTGACATCCTCAGCAACTTGCAGAGGCTGCTGCTGAATTCTACTGCTCCAGAGGCTCGACGTGTATTCCAACTGAATGTAACATATTTAAAAAGACAGTGAGAAAACATTTGTGAGGTCCTGCTTAGGTTTTTCTTCCTGTAATACATTGATATGTGCAATCTCCAACTGACACTGTGTCAAAGTACCAGTGTTCTGCCCTACCTGCAACCTGGGGACACTTTCATATGAGTTCTGTCCCTCAGTGGGAGCCATTTAGAGTTAAAGGAATTTGGACTTTGAATCTGATTTTGAGTTTTTGAGGAGGTTTGGAGCACACTCGGAGGCACTGATGAGTGTGATGCAAAGAGCACCAAAGGCCCAGAGGGTCATTGAAGTCCCTGTGCTGTGTCTGTGCTGCTGAGCTGGGCCGGGCTCCTGGCCCAGAGGCAGCTGCTGGCAAGGGCAGCGCTGCAGAGAGACAGCTCTGGGCAGGAGCAGCTCCTGTGCAGAGCCCAGCAGGGCTGGGGCACTGCCAGGGCCCCTCAGGGACACCAGCAGGGCACAGACTGAGCTCCCAGGGGCTCAGCACTGGCAGGGGCTGTGCCATGGCCCAGAGGGGGCTGTGTCACAGCAGCACCTCTGTGGCTGTGTCCTAGAGGCACAGAGCAGCTGGCATGTCAGCAAGGGGCTGTGTGACAGCACAGAGTGGGCTGTGTGAGCTCACAGACTGGGCTCTGACATCACAGAGTTTGTTGTGTGAGGTCATGGAGCAGCTCCAGCATCATAGAGGGGTCTGTGTGACATCATGGAGCAGGCTGTGATGGTCATGGTGTGTGCAGTGACGTTACAGAGCAGGGTGTGAGGTCATAGTGTGTGCAGTGACATTACAGAGTGGCAGTATGGCATCACAGAGAGGGTTGTGTGACATCGCTGATGGACTTGTGACATCGCAGAGGTGGCTGTGACATCATAGAGTAGGGTGTAAGGCCATAGAGCAGACTGTACCATCATGGAGGGTGGCTCTGTGACATCAGACTGGGTTGTGACATCGCTGGATGTCTGAGTAACATGACAGAACCGGCTGTGACATCACAGAAGAGACCGTGACATCCAGGGGTGATTTGTGACCTCAGACTGCAGCTGTGTGACAGCCCAGAGTGATATCCCAGCATTGGCTCTGTGACATCACATGGGGATTTGTTTCATCCCATGCTGGGCTTTAACATCACAGGGCCTGTGTGACATCATAGGTGGTTCTGTGGAATCACAGATGGCTCTGTGACATGACAGGGGCTGTGTGAGGTCACTGGGAGGTCCTCTGCCCCGGCCCCCTCACAGTTCCCCCCAGAGCAGTCCAACCCTGCTCAGCACAGCGGGGTCCCCTGTCCCCCGGGTCCCCCCTGGCCCCACAGCCTCCCCAGAGGATGTTCCACGAGATCGAGCCCAGAGCCTGACACGGGGCCGGGGGCCCCTGGGGTGGCACAGGGGGACAGGGACCCCCTGGCAGCATCCCCTGTGTCCCCAGGGCCAGAGCCTGGGCCAGGGCTCCTTCACCCTCTTACAAACGAGGGGCTGAGAGCGCTGAAAAATCCCCAGCAAGGAATCAGCAAAACCAGATTGAATATTAAGGGAGAGCAGCACAGAGTTCCTTGGCAAGAGTCACTCTGCTCCTGACTGGGCACTCTAGGCACACCAAAGAAACAAAGCAACAAAAAACCAAACAAAATCCAGTCAAAGAAGAAATGAACCAAAACCAGGACTTGACTGATACCTTAGACTTCAGCATTTAGCAAAAGAACAGCACTTAACAGTATTTAACCTTACTTGTAACCTAGGACTTAATGATGTAGCTCTGCAATAAAACTTAACAATATTCAACTTAGCTTATAACTTCTATTCAATGTAACAACTTAGCAAAAGAACAACTCTTAGCAGCATTGAACTCAGCTTACAGCTTGTGACTCACCATCACTTGCAGGCCTGACTGGCTCAGCTCTCCAAGGCACCCAAGCCCTCAGAGAGCAGCATTTGTGCCACATTTCCCCAGCACAGGCACTCCTGTGTGCACACAGACACCAAGAGTCAGTGCAAGGCACCTGTGAGCAATTCCCTGAGGGCAGGGAATGCTCCTGAGGATGTTTTGGCATCTCCCCAGCGGGCAAAGGGCTGAGCCTGGAGGAGTGGGGGGATCGCCCAGGCTCCGCGTTGTTCAGGATCCCCGAGTGCAGCAAACGGGAGAGTTCCCGGCTGGGAGAGGCCCCACTGCGAGGGAGTGGCTGGCCCAGGAGAGCTGCAAGGGCTCCTTTGAGCGCTGCTTGCAGGGCCCCAAGAGAGGGGCTTCAGTCCCAGCCATGGTTCATCCTGGCCGCACTTGGCACCAGCAGCTTTTTTGGCAGGGTGAGAACAGGGATGTTGTGCCACGCAGGGAACAGAAACAGCTGCCAGGGCTGCTGCTAAAGGAACCAGGAGCTGGTTGGGCAGCAGCAGTGCCTGGAGCAGACAGTGTTTGTGAGGAGCTGAGCCCAGGGGCTGCTGGCCAAGGCCGAGGCCCAGGGAGCATTTCTCAGCTGGCAGGGCGGCCTGAGAAGGGGAGGGGGGAATGCAGCAGCACAGGGCCCATGGAACCAAGGGACCATTGTGACACCGTGGCGCCCTGATAGACCAAGGGGCCCCTGGTGACACTGTGGGGCCCTGTGAGAACAAGGGACATTGGGACATTGTCACACCCCATGGAACCAAAGGTCCACTGTGACATTGCAAGGCCTCATGGAACCATGGAACCTTGAAAGACCATTGAGACACTTCACAACCTCATGGAACCAAGGGGCTGTTGTGGCACTGAGGAGACTCATGGAATCATGGAGACCATTGTGACACTACGAGGCCCCATGGAATAAGCAAAGCATTGTGACGCTGTGGGGCACCATGGAACCAAGGAGACCATTGTGACACTGTGGGGCACCATGAAACCAAGAGGCCTTTTGTGACCCTGCAGGGCTGCATGGAACCAAGGGGCCATTGTGACATTGCCAGGCCTTCTGTCATCAGTGGTGCATTGTGACACTAAGAAACCAAGGGGGGACCATTGTGACACTGCAGGGCTTCATGGAACCAAAGCTCCAGGGTGACACAGAGAGGCCGCCTCATCAATGCTCCATTGTGACACCGTGGAGCCAACGGAGACCATTGTGACACCACAAACCCTCATGGTCCAAAGGCCCATTGTGACATTGCAGGGCTCACGGAACAGAGGAGTGACATGACATTGTGAGGCCTGTGGAAGCACAGAGACCATTGTGGCACTTCAAGGCCTCATGGAATCCTTGGGGCCTTTGTGACACCGCTGGACCTTCAGGAAGCTGGGAGCCATTGTGAAACTGTGGGACCCCATGGAACCAAGGCAGCCTTGTGACACCTCAGGGCCCCATAAAACCAAGGGGACACAGAACAGGTCTGGCTGGTTTGGCCTCCCGTGGGCCACCTGACTGGTCCAGCTGACCTTGGCATGTTGAGGGTCTCTTCTCATCTGCTGCTGAAACACTGGGGCTCCGTGCTTTCCTTCCTGTGGTAAAGAACTGTCCTTCTCCTCCAGGCCATGACCAGAACTGGGATTTCAAAACCAAATTCCCTTCTATCCAGGCATTGTTCCCATAGCAATATTGCCAGGACAAGTCTGTCTGCCTGTGCTTTCACAAGGGTCACCTCTCATCTGTGCCCAAAACCCTGGGGAAGGCTCTGTGCTTTCCTTCCTATGGAAGAGAACTGTCCTTCCTGGCCAGGTTCCCGTGTCTCCAAATTTGGGTCCACCTCCAACACTGCCTATTGGGACAGACTGGAGGAGATTGTTGGCTTGGATCATTTCATGTGTGGGGGGGAAGGGGCAGGTCCAGCTTTGCCCTGCCCGGTGAGCCCAGCCCTGCCCTGCCCTGGAACCCCAATCCCCCAGAGCCTCCATCCCAGCCCCGCAGTGTCTGCCAGCCCCTGGCACAGCACAGGCAATGCTCCACAGCCACCTCTGCAGCCCCCAGCCCAGCTCCTGAGGGACCAAATGACCCCAGTCCCCACCTGGGGAAGGGCCCAGGAAGACCAAGGGGTATTTAAGTCTGACCACAAGGCAAGCACACATCTTGACCCTCCCTCCTCTTGCAATTTCCATCTGAACAACACTGGAATCCAGGTGGGGGTGCTTCTCTGTATCTTATATATCTTTCTTTCTTTCTGTGTCTACTTCTCCTATTTCTTTCTCTGCAAATTTTGATTACCTTAAAATGGAATGGGCATAGAGATTCTGAAGTTGAATGGGCCAAGTTAATGCTTTGAGAAGTGTGTTTTGCTGATTGAATGTTACAATGTACCTTTTTGCCAAAGTTTCTCTGATTTTCTAAATTTACCAATAAAATCTGGTCAGTTGTTTTGAGCTCCTGAGGATCTCTGGTAGGTATTTCTCCAGTACATCCAACTCAGAGGACACCAATAATTGTAATTCCTTTAAAATGTCTCATGGAAAGAATTGTTTGGGGCATGGGAGTGCGGGCTTGTGTGTCCTGCTTGGCACAGCCCAGGCAGGGCTTTCCCAGCCCCATTCCACACTCCATTTCCCAGCTGCAGCCCCTGGTGCCTCTGAGTGCTGCTTGCCCAGCCCCGGGACGCCTCCCTTGTCTGCCCATTCCCCCACGGTCTCTGGGCAGGGCTGGCTCAGTGGGGGCTGCTGACATCCTCAGCAACTTGCAGAGGCTGCTGCTGAATTCTACTGCTCCAGAGGCTCGACGTGTATTCCAACTGAATGTAACATATTTAAAAGACAGTGAGAAAACATTTGTGAGGTCCTGCTTAGGTTTTTCTTCCTGTAATACATTGATATGTGCAATCTCCAACTGACACTGTGTCAAAGTACCAGTGTTCTGCCCTACCTGCAACCTGGGGACACTTTCATATGAGTTATGTCCCTCAGTGGGAGCCATTTAGAGTTAAAGGAATTTGGACTTTGAATCTGATTTTGAGTTTTTGAGGAGGTTTGGAGCACACTGGAGGCACTGATGAGTGTGATGCAAAGAGCACCAAAGGCCCAGAGGGTCATTGAAGTCCCTGTGCTGTGTCTGTGCTGCTGAACTGGGCCGGGCTCCTGGCCCAGAGGCAGCTGCTGGCAAGGGCAGCGCTGCAGAGAGACAGCTCTGGGCAGGAGCAGCTCCTGTGCAGAGCCCAGCAGGGCTGGGGCACTGCCAGGGCCCCTCAGGGACACCAGCAGGGCACAGACTGAGCTCCCAGGGCTCAGCACTGGCAGGGGCTGTGCCATGGCCCAGAGGGGGGCTGTGTCACAGCAGCACCTCTGTGGCTGTGTCCCAGAGGCACAGAGCAGCTGGCATGTCAGCAAGGGGCTGTGTGACAGCACAGAGTGGGCTGTGTGAGCTCACAGACTGGGCTCTGACATCACAGAGTTTGTTGTGTGAGGTCATGGAGCAGCTCCAGCATCATAGAGGGGTCTGTGTGACATCATAGAGCAGGCTGTGATGGTCATGGTGTGTGCAGTGACGTTACAGAGCAGGGTGTGAGGTCATAGTGTGTGCAGTGACATTACAGAGTGGCAGTATGGCATCACAGAGAGGGTTGTGTGACATCGCTGATGGACTTGTGACATCGCAGAGGTGGCTGTGACATCACAGAGTAGGGTGTAAGGCCATAGAGCAGACTGTACCATCATGGAGGGTGGCTCTGTGACATCAGACTGGGTTGTGACATCACTGGATGTCTGAGTAACATGACAGAACCGGCTGTGACATCACAGAAGAGAGCGTGACATCCAGGGGTGATTTGTGACCTCAGACTGCAGCTGTGTGACAGCCCAGAGTGATATCCCAGCATTGGCTCTGTGACATCACATGGGGGATTTGTTTCATCCCATGCTGGGCTTTAACATCACAGGGCCTGTGTGACATCATAGGTGGTTCTGTGGAATCACAGATGGCTCTGTGACATGACAGGGGCTGTGTGAGGTCACTGGGAGGTCCTCTGCCCCGGCCCCCCTCACAGTTCCCCCAGAGCAGTCCAACCCTGCTCAGGCACAGCGGGGTCCCCTGTCCCCCGGGTCCCCCTGGCCCCACAGCCTCCCCAGAGGATGTTCCACGAGATCGAGCCCAGAGCCTGACACGGGGCCGGGGCCGGGGCCCTGGGGGTGGCACAGGGGACAGGGACCCCCGGCAGCATCCCCTGTGTCCCCAGGGCCAGAGCCTGGGCCAGGGCTCCTTCACCCTCTTACAAACGAGGGGCTGAGAGCGCTGAAAAAATCCCAGCAAGGAATCAGCAAAACCAGATTGAATATTAAGGAGAGCAGCACAGAGTTCCTTGGCAAGAGTCACTCTGCTCCTGACTGGGCACCTAGGCACACCAAAGAAACAAAGCAACAAAAAACCAAACAAAATCCAGTCAAAGAAGAAATGAACCAAAACCAGGACTTGACTGATACCTTAGACTTCAGCATTTAGCAAAAGAACAGCACTTAACAGTATTTAACCTTACTTGTAACCTAGGACTTAATGATGTAGCTCTGCAATAAAACTTAACAATATTCAACTTAGCTTATAACTTCTATTCAATGTAACAACTTAGCAAAAGAACAACTCTTAGCAGCATTGAACTCAGCTTACAGCTTGTGACTCACCATCACTTGCAGGCCTGACTGGCTCAGCTCTCCAAGGCACCCAAGCCCTCAGAGAGCAGCATTTGTGCCACATTTCCCCAGCACAGGCACTCCTGTGTGCACACAGACACCAAGAGTCAGTGCAAGGCACCTGTGAGCAATTCCTGAGGGCAGGGAATGCCCCTGAGGATGTTTTGGCATCTCCCCAGCGGGCAAAGGGCTGAGCCTGGAGGAGTGGGGGGATCGCCCAGGCCCGCTGTTGTTCAGGATCCCCGAGTGCAGCAAACGGGAGAGTTCCCGGCTGGGAGAGGCCCCACTGCGAGGGAGTGGCTGGCCCAGGAGAGCTGCAAGGGCTCTTTGGAGCGCTGCTTGCAGGGCCCCAAGAGAGGGGCTTCAGTCCCAGCCATGGTTCATCCTGGCCGCACTTGGCCCCAGCAGCTTTGGCAGGGTGAGAACAGGGATGTTGTGCCACGCAGGAACAGAAACAGCTGCCAGGGCTGCTGCTAAAGGAACCAGGAGCTGGTTGGGCAGCAGCAGTGCCTGGAGCAGACAGTGTTTGTGAGGAGCTGAGCCCAGGGGCTGTTGGCCAAGGCCGAGGCCCAGGGAGCATTTCTCAGCTGGCAGGGCGGCCTGAGAAGGGGGGGGGAATGCAGCAGCACAGGGCCCATGGAACCAAGGGACCATTGTGACACCGTGGCGCCCTGATAGACCAAGGGGCCCTGGTGACACTGTGGGGCCCTGAGAACAAGGGACATTGGGACATTGTCACACCCCATGGAACCAAAGGTCCACTGTGACATTGCAAGGCCTCATGGAACCATGGAACCTTGGAAAGACCATTGAGACACTTCACAACCTCATGGAACCAAGGGGCTGTTGTGGCACTGAGGAGACTCATGGAATCATGGAGACCATTGTGACACTACGAGGCCCCATGGAATAAGCAAAGCATTGTGACGCTGTGGGGCACCATGGAACCAAGGAGACCATTGTGACACTGTGGGGCACCATGAAACCAAGAGGCCTTTGTGACCCTGCAGGGCTGCATGGAACCAAGGGGCCATTGTGACATTGCCAGGCCTTCTGTCATCAGTGGTGCATTGTGACACTAAGAAACCAAGGGGGACCATTGTGACACTGCAGGGCTTCATGGAACCAAAGCTCCAGGGTGACACAGAGAGGCCGCCTCTCATCAATGCTCCATTGTGACACCGTGGAGCCAACGGAGACCATTGTGACACCACAAACCCTCATGGTCCAAAGGCCCATTGTGACATTGCAGGGCTCACGGAACAGAGGAGTGACATGACATTGTGAGGCCTGTGGAAGCACAGAGACCATTGTGGCACTTCAAGGCCTCATGGAATCCTTGGGGCCTTTGTGACACCGCAAGGACCTTCAGGAAGCTGGGAGCCATTGTGAAACTGTGGGACCCCATGGAACCAAGGCAGCCTTGTGACACCTCAGGGCCCCATAAAACCAAGGGGACACAGAACAGGTCTGGCTGGTTTGGCCTCCTGTGGGCCACCTGACTGGTCCAGCTGACCTTGGCATGTTGAGGGTCTCTTCTCATCTGCTGCTGAAACACTGGGGCTCCGTGCTTTCCTTCCTGTGGTAAAGAACTGTCCTTCTCCTCCAGGCCATGACCAGAACTGGGATTTCAAAACCAAATTCCCTTCTATCCAGGCATTGTTCCCATAGCAATATTGCCAGGACAAGTCTGTCTGCCTGTGCTTTCACAAGGGTCACCTCTCATCTGTGCCCAAAACCCTGGGGAAGGCTCTGTGCTTTCCTTCCTATGGAAGAGAACTGTCCTTCCTGGCCAGGTTCCCGTGTCTCCAAATTTGGGTCCACCTCCAACACTGCCTATTGGGACAGACTGGAGGAGATTGTTGGCTTGGATCATTTCATGTGTGGGGAGGAAGGGGCAGGTCCAGCTTTGCCCTGCCCGGTGAGCCCAGCCCTGCCCTGCCCTGGAACCCCAATCCCCCAGAGCCTCCATCCCAGCCCCGCAGTGTCTGCCAGCCCCTGGCACAGCACAGGCAATGCTCCACAGCCACCTCTGCAGCCCCCAGCCCAGCTCCTGAGGGACCAAATGACCCCAGTCCCCACCTGGGGAAGGGCCCAGGAAGACCAAGGGGTATTTAAGTCTGACCACAAGGCAAGCACACATCTTGACCCTCCCTCCTCTTGCAATTTCCATCTGAACAACACTGGAATCCAGGTGGGGTGCTTCTCTGTATCTTATATGTCTTTCTTTTCTGTGTCTACTTCTCCTATTTCTTTCTCTCTGCAAATTTTGATTACCTTAAAATGGAATGGGCATAGAGATTCTGAAGTTGAATGGGCCAAGTTAATGCTTTGAGAAGTGTGTTTTGCTGATTGAATGTTACAATGTACCTTTGGCCAAAGTTTCTCTGATTTTCTAAATTTACCAATAAAATCTGGTCAGTTGTTTTGAGCTCCTGAGGATCTCTGGTAGGTATTTCTCCAGTACATCCAACTCAGAGGACACCAATAATTGTAATTCCTTTAAAATGTCTCATGGAAAGAATTGTTTGGGGCATGGGAGTGCGGGCTTGTGTGTCCTGCTTGGCACAGCCCAGGCAGGGCTTTCCCAGCCCCATTCCACACTCCATTTCCCAGCTGCAGCCCCTGGTGCCTCTGAGTGCTGCTTGCCCAGCCCCGGGACGCCTCCTTGTCTGCCCATTCCCCCACGGTCTCTGGGCAGGGCTGGCTCAGTGGGGGGGCTGCTGACATCCTCAGCAACTTGCAGAGGCTGCTGCTGAATTCTACTGCTCCAGAGGCTCGACGTGTATTCCAACTGAATGTAACATATTTAAAAAGACAGTGAGAAAACATTTGTGAGGTCCTGCTTAGGTTTTTCTTCCTGTAATACATTGATATGTGCAATCTCCAACTGACACTGTGTCAAAGTACCAGTGTTCTGCCCCTACCTGCAACCTGGGGACACTTTCATATGAGTTATGTCCTCAGTGGGAGCCATTTAGAGTTAAAGGAAGTTTGGACTTTGAATCTGATTTTGAGTTTTTGAGGAGGTTTGGAGCACACTGGAGGCACTGATGAGTGTGATGCAAAGAGCACCAAAGGCCCAGAGGGTCATTGAAGTCCCTGTGCTGTGTCTGTGCTGCTGAGCTGGGCCGGGCTCCTGGCCCAGAGGCAGCTGCTGGCAAGGGCAGCGCTGCAGAGAGACAGCTCTGGGCAGGAGCAGCTCCTGTGCAGAGCCCAGCAGGGCTGGGGCACTGCCAGGGCCCCTCAGGGACACCAGCAGGGCACAGACTGAGCTCCCAGGGGCTCAGCACTGGCAGGGGCTGTGCCATGGCCCAGAGGGGGCTGTGTCACAGCAGCACCTCTGTGGCTGTGTCCTAGAGGCACAGAGCAGCTGGCATGTCAGCAAGGGGCTGTGTGACAGCACAGAGTGGGCTGTGTGAGCTCACAGACTGGGCTCTGACATCACAGAGTTTGTTGTGTGAGGTCATGGAGCAGCTCCAGCATCATAGAGGGGTCTGTGTGACATCATAGAGCAGGCTGTGATGGTCATGGTGTGTGCAGTGACGTTACAGAGCAGGGTGTGAGGTCATAGTGTGTGCAGTGACATTACAGAGTGGCAGTATGGCATCACAGAGAGGGTTGTGTGACATCGCTGATGGACTTGTGACATCGCAGAGGTGGCTGTGACATCATAGAGTAGGGTGTAAGGCCATAGAGCAGACTGTACCATCATGGAGGGTGGCTCTGTGACATCAGAAGTAACATGACAGAACCGGCTGTGACATCACAGAAGAGACCGTGACATCCAGGGGTGATTTGTGACCTCAGACTGCAGCTGTGTGACAGCCCAGAGTGATATCCCAGCATTGGCTCTGTGACATCACATGGGGGATTTGTTTCATCCCATGCTGGGCTTTAACATCACAGGGCCTGTGTGACATCATAGGTGGTTCTGTGGAATCACAGATGGCTCTGTGACATGACAGGGGCTGTGTGAGGTCACTGGGGAGTCCCTCTGCCCCGGCCCCTCACAGTTCCCCCAGAGCAGTCCAACCCTGCTCGTGCACAGCGGGGTCCCCTGTCCCCCGGGTCCCCTGGCCCCACAGCCTCCCCAGAGGATGTTCCACGAGATCGAGCCCAGAGCCCTGACACGGGGGGGGCCGGGGCCCTGGGGGTGGCACAGGGGACAGGGACCCCGGC
>JALJVW010003559.1:0-20537 GCA_024865655.1 Emberiza elegans | reverse complement strand
CAAGCTGCACAACCCTGCATATGTGCCTTATAGCAGAAACATGCTGCCCGTGGGCAAACAATATAAAGACGTTTGCCAAGATGTACCCCAGGAAAAGAGATGTGAAGCAAGATGTTCTAAGGATGTGAAGAGAAGATATGGGGCAGAATGTTCTGCTGACACTTTTGCCAATCTATGTACGTGACCAAAGATATGTTAGCTCTTTGTCATATACATAAGACTTTGTAACCAGTTATATGTATTCTCGCATTGCTGAACCCTGCATTACCATATAAATGTACCCTGAGATTTGCAATAAACTGAGCAATGATCATTACCTCCATGCAGATTGATCTCTGCCTCCGGAGGGCTCCTTTCTCTATTACCCCTCCCTTTTCCCCCCTCTCTCCCCGTATACCTTTTTTTTTCTCTATCTGGCATCCATATACTTTCTTTCTTTACAGGAATGAACCTGCAAGGCTTGGATAAACACCACTGGTGTCCGTCCCCCAGAGCACGAGCAGCTCCCCAACAAGATTTCAAGACTAAGGGACAAAGCTTCCTCCTTCATCTCCAGGCTAAACAGCCCAGTCCCTTCAAATGTTCCTCACAGGGCTTGTGTTCCAAACCCCTCACCAGCCTTGTTGCCCTCCTCTGGATGTGCTCAAGCATCTCAACATCCTTCCTAAACTGAGGGGCCAGAACTGGACACAGCACTCAAGGTGCAGCCTCAGCAGTGCCGAGCACAGGGGCAGAATGAGCTCCCTGCTCCTGCTGGCCACACCATTCCTGATCCAGGCCAGGATGCCATTGGCCTTCTTGGCCACCAGGGCACACTGCTGGCTCATGTTCAACCGGCTGTCACCAGCACCCCCAGGTCCCTTTCTGCCTGAACACTGTCCAGCCACACTGTCCCCAGCTTGGAACGTTGTAGGGGATTTTTGTGGCCAAAATGTGGAACTCAGCACTTGGACTTATTAAACTTCATGCTGCTGGACTCTGCCCATCCATCCAACTGATCTAAGTCTCTCTGCAGAGCCCTCCTTCCTTCCAATAGACCAACACAAGCTCCCAGCCCAGTGTCCTCTGCAAATTTACTAATGAAGGACTCGATGCCCTCATCCACGTCGTCTATAAAAATATTGAACAGAGCTGGTCCCAGCACAGAGCCCTGAGGGACAGCACTGGTGCCTGGCTGCCAGCTGGATGCAGCACCATTCACCAGCACTCTCTGGCCCGGCCATCCAGCCAGTTCTGAGCCCAGCACAGAGTGCTCCTGCCCAAGCCATGGGCTGCAGCTCCTCCAGGAGTGTGCTGTGGGAGACAGTGCCAAAGGCCTTGCTGGAGCCCAGACACACAACATCCACAGCCTTTCCTGCACGCACCAGGCGGTCACCTGCTCACAGAAGGAGCCCAGGTTGGTCAGACATGACCTACCCTTGGTAAACCCATGCTGGCTGGCTCTGATAGCCTGGCCATCCTGTGAGTGCTGTGTGATAGCACTCAGTGTGAACTGCTCCATTATCTCACCTGCTACTGAGGCCAGGCTAACTGGCCTGGAATTACCAGGATCCTCCTTCCTACCTTTTTTTAAATAAATGGGTGTCACACTGGCCAGTGCCCAATCATCTGGAACCTCTCCAGTGAGCCACGACTCCTGATAAATGATGGAGAGAGGCTTGGCAAGCTCATCTGCCAGCTCCCTCATCACCCTGGATGGATCCCATCTGGACCCATGGATTTATAAATATCCAAGTGTCCCAGCAGTTCTCTGCTCACACACGGAGCAGGAAGGAAAACCACCACCCTTGTGCCCTTAGAACACCTTGAAAGTGTCCTACAAGCAGTGCTGGGCCAGTGGTCGAGGCAGGAGAGCAACACACGAGCCCCAAGGGCCCTTTGGTTCACTTACAACACCCCCAAACACCATCCTTGTTTTGGCTGCATCACAGTTTTGTTACAGTCCTGATGGTACTTTAATAGCTTAGGATTTAAAAAGTCTAAAAAGTTGTCAGGGATATGAAAATCAGCAGAGAGAGCACAAGAAATGTGTTTTATTTTGTGGTAGCAAACAGTGTTTTGTAGCTGCAAAGTACAGAAGCTATTGCAAAAAAAAAAGCTGTACTGAGTTGTGCTAAAGCAGAGATCTGCTGGTAAAGACACTGTCAAAAGAATCCAGTGCTTGAGGAAACCACTGAATTCATTGTTTTACAGATAAAATACAGCCAGACAAGGCAATTGGGATAATCTGCTTCAGTTTTCCAAAGAATACTCTGACTTCAACCCTTCTGCCCCTCAACAGAATACTCAGAACCAGCTCCACAAGGATACTTAAGTGTTTAAATCTTACTCTAATTAAAGCTCATAGACTTCACAGGCACTTCAAACAAAGAAAAAACAACAACATTGCAATCATCTTAATTTTTAAAGATTTGTTTCCAGGCATGTTCACTAAATCACAAATATCTCCTCTAAGTGATTCAGCTTTAAACAGGAGACAGAAAACATTATTCCCTTTTGACTACTTCCTTTAGCCCTGAAATATCTACTGAATAATGCTTTAGGCACTGTTTGGGAACAAATTCAAAAGACCCCAAGGAATCAGATGTGCAGAGTTGATACTTAGCTGACCTCTTCATCTACTTCAGAGCAAAGTTTCACTTGCTGGGAAATTGTATCTGAAACATGAAGAGATTTTGATCAATGTATTTCTAAAAAAAACAACAGTGAAACTGTATTTAACAGTTACAGATATGAAACTGTGAGACTACTCATGAAAATTAAAACTTGACAATATATAAAAATCTAAAGAAGGTGCATGGCAAATATTCCAATCGTACCTGAATCAGTGATTTTCACCACGGTTCGACACATCGAATGGCAGCCTAAAGTCATCATCTGAGCATCTGTTAAAACCCTGCACAAATTTAAATATTAGTTTCTTATGGGTAGATTTGTAAAGAAAGAATTATAAAATCCAGGGGAAAAAAAAAATCCCTAGGGATGATGTGAAAATAGAATTTGTCATTAATAAAACAGCTGCCTACAATTTTCAAAGCCCAAGGTATTGGTAATGGCTTTGGAACTCACTTCTTCCTTCCCAGTGGTTTATCAAACTGTTGGTGTCCTGCAGTTTGATTTACAGACTGTGGCCAAAGGGGAGCTTTCAGTGCAGGGAACTCAGCAGCTCCTGCCTGTCTGGGCACTGGTGCATGGCAAAGGACTCAAGGAGACAAATTACTTTTCTGAAGACCAGTAGTTGATATTCTTTTTTGCTTTACTTCCAAGGGCACTTCTAAACCATATCTGATTATGTCTCAGCATGAAAATACCCTTTTACAAGGTTTTTAAGTCACAGAAGCTCATCCTGTAAACAGCTAACTCATCTGCTGTCAGAATATCCTGTTTGAATCTCAACATATTTCATAAGGAGCTTCGACATGAAAAAAAAAAACTTGCTGAATTCCCATAACTCAGTGTGGGGACAGAACATTTTCACTGCACACCTGATCTGGTGAGACCAAGACACCAACGCCAGTGCCAGCATCTGAGTGGGGCCTGTGGGAATCCATCAAATCAGAGGGTTTTGGGAAAGCTGCAAAAGGCAGGCCTCAGAGACAGCAGAACTGTGATTAGAGCCAAGCAGTAGCCATGAGATGGGTCAGCAGAAAAATGATGTAAAAAGTAGAAAAGTAAGGACAAATAGAACAATGGTCTGTGTATTAACGCTTGGCTGGCTAGAATAACTCCCTAAGGTACAGAAAAGTTTATCTAGGGAGATATTAGGAAGTTCTAAGCTTAATAATGGAGCTCTGTGCATTGTGTTTTAAGGCTTACAAGCAGGTATTGTATTCAAAATAAGCAAGGATTGTTTTAACCAAAGGTACGTGTGCTTATAGTGGTTGGATAGAACTACTGTCAATATGCTTTTGCTTTGTGTGATTGGTCAAAAAATTATAAAGTAAGTTGTAACATTAAGTTCTTTGTCTGCTGCCTGGGATGTGAGCTGCTGGCATCTTCCCATTGTCATAACCATGTAATGAGACTGATGCTGGAAAATAAAACAGCTCAAGGCAGTTCCTCAGCAGTCCCGTCCCGTTGGTGATTTGTACACAGACCCCGGCCGGCGATAGAGCCCTGCTCTCTCTCTGGGCTGAATTACCCACATCAAACGCGGACTTACAGCACAGAGCAGATGCTCGAGAAGATGATTCCCTTCAGTTTTGATAGAAAACAACAACAAAAGTCTTTGAAATTCAAACCGAAGATGTCTGTGCATATGCCACTCTAGGCATATGCACAGAAATGAGTCCAGCGCAGGAGCCGTCCCGGCCCATGCAGGGGCAGGTGTGTGTGTGCTCCAGCTCTGCCGGGGCAAGGGGCAGGTGTGTGTGTGTGCTCCAGCCCGGGGCTCTGCCGGGGCAAGGGGCAGGTGTGTGTGTGCTCCAGCCCGGGGCTCTGCCGGGGCAAGGGGCAGGTGTGTGTGTGCTCCAGCCCGGGGCCTGGTGTGTGTGCTCAGCCCGGGGCTGCCGGGGGCACTCCCCCCACTCCCAGCACTGTCCCCGTGTCCCCGGGGAAGGGCCCCTGCGCTTTCCCCCCCGTCCCCTCCTCAGCCGCGGCCTCCAGAGCAGCACAGCCCGAGGGGGCGGCCGGGGTTGGGGGGTGTGGTATGGGCCGCCCTCAGCGGCCCCGCGGCCGAGCGCTCACCTGGGATCTGCCCGCAGACACCTGCCCAGCGCTCAGGCGCGGCGGCATGAACAATTTAAAGCGGTTTTCCTTCTCCATGGCTCCGATTAAAGGGCGGGCGGGGCGGCCCCAGCTCCCGGCGGCCGCTGAGGGCGGGCGCGAAGGGCGGGAAGCGGCAGCGGCCCCTCAGCGAGGGAGAGGCCTGAGGGGAAGGGGGGGTCCCGCCTGTACAGGGAATAACTGGGGGAGCCCAGTCCTCCTGTGGGAAAAATGCCTATTGTATGATTGGCTTTTCGCAAATATTCAAATGAATATTATATGTGTTATGTCAGAAAGTGATGCTGTATTAATGTTTTTAGTAGTGTGTTAAATATAGTTTTAGGTGATAACATAATGTTAAAATAGAAACTATGCTATGTGAGATACTTTTTTTTTTTTTGGTTTGAAGAAAGGACTTGCAGCAAGATAGCAGCCACAGGACACCTAAATCTTTCAAGAAAGAGAATTTATTGCTCTCTTATCAGAAGAAACAAACTTCTTCCTTCCTGCTCAGCCATGAAGACACCATCAGGATTAAGAGGAGAAGCTGACACTGACCAGACAGAATCCTGTGTTTGAATGGAATTTATGCATCATGTATGAGGTGTATGAATATGCAACAGGTTATTGTTTTTTAGGGTTAATCCTCTGTTAAAGTGTGTCCTTTTTTGGGCTTATTTTGCCCAGAAAAAAACTGGTACCTGGATGTCTGTAACTCTTTGTTTCTATTGTCTCATACTGTCCTAATCCAAATTGTCCAAATTAATATTACTCTAATTATATTACTATTTTTTAAACCATTTTATTATCATTAAACTTAAAATTAAAAAAAAAAAAATTGGCATTTTTCACATCCTGTGACCCCCCTTTTGTAAATGGCTCCCCCAAAAACATCAGTGTGTGGGATGTTGTGTGTCAGGCACTGTGTGAAAAATGCCACCAATTCTCTCCTCCAAGGAGTCCATGAGGAGCCTGTGTTGGAGAGGGACCTCAGTGGGAGCCATGAATGCCTGGAGACACTTTGGGTGTTTCCTCTGCCTTTGACTCCTGGCAAGGTTTGTGCAATCTCCTGCCAGGCCCTGAGGTTCAAGGGCTCAGCTCCAAATGCCCAGTGAGGCTCATGAGGATCAAGCAAGTCCTGACAAACCATGGCTCTGCCTTGATTTCCCTCTGCTCCTGTGCAGTTCATTAGGAGGGTTTCCTTTGACAGTTATGGAGAAATAGTTCCAAGAGCTTCTAGGAAATATGCATTCCTATTTTAAAAAGGGTCTTTTATTGCTGTTCTTATTACACAAGAGGTGATGGCAGCATTCAGTGACTGATATTGATGCAGGGACTCTCCTAAGGAGGTCTGGCCTGCTCAGAGAAGCTGTGCCTTGAGCTCTGAGCCAGTGTGGACAACCTTGCTCCACATTCCCCAAGCCCATCGTGTCTCTCCTCACTCACCTGGGACCCTGGCTTGGCTTGGAGAAGTGGCTGCACACAGCCAAAGAGGGATTTTCCTTCTTTGATTTTTGAAGCCATCTAAAACTCCTGAGTTTCCCCACTGCAAACAGACATCCTCCTCAAGTGTGTGCCAAGCCCAAGCTGCCACCAAGGGCACTCCAGACCTGCCCTGGGCCAGCTCTGAGGGTGGATCATCATCCCAACAGGCACTGGGCCATTGCAAGGGACTGTTGCCATGGACACTGCAGGGACCCCACTGCTGGGTTTGGGTGCCATGGCAACCCCCATCATCAGTTCAGGTTTCCTTGAAAACCAGCCCAAGGAGCCATTTCTGCAGCCAGGTTCCATGGCCACTTGCCTGCAGAGCTGTTGCTGCCCTCGGCTGCCATGGCAACCCTGAGGACAAAGCGGTGCCAGGGCTGTTCCAGGTACAATTGCAGTGACACTCGTTGGTGCCACCAGGTGCCATGGCAATGGCCACGGGACCCGTTCCTTGGTTTGGTGCCATGGCAACCAATGCCCGGAGCCCTTGTGCTGGTTGGTGGCCATGGAAAGCTGCCCTGGGCCCCTTGCTCAGGGCTGGTGTCAGTGCCCAGAGCCAGAGGGGATCCCTTGCTGGGGGCTGTGCCATGGCCACCTGCCCTGTGCCGCGCTGGCCGCTCAGGCACCAGGAACCAGCAGCCACCGGCACTGCCAGGGCCAAAGGCCAGGTCAGCCAGACAGAAAGGGGCAGGGCTGGGCACTGTTTCCATGGCAACCGGCACTGGGGGGGACACCTGGGTCACCTGGCCTGGCAGTTGCCATGGAAACCCCTGGCAGGGACTGAGGGCACAGCCCCTGGCACTGAGACACTGCTGGGCCGGGTGCTGAGCACAGGGCTGAGCACGCAGAGATGGTTTTGTTCTTGCTGAGCTGCAGCAGAGCCAAGGCCTGTCCTGCCCCTCGTCCAGCCACGCTGGGGAGGGGCTGGGGCTGCGGGGGGCTGGGCAGGGACACAGCCAGGACAGGGGACCCCAACTGAGCCCAGGCATACCCCAGACCAGAGCACATCATGCTCAGGGTATGAAGGGGGGAACAAAGGAGGAAGGGGGAATTTTGGAGGGAGGGTTTTTGCCTTGCCAGGTAACACTTAGGCAAGAGGGGCCCTGTTTCACCAGTGGGCAGGGTCAGTACCAAAGACACAGACACCAACTGAAGGAATTGTGTCATTTATATCATGCACAGCTGCAAAGAATTACAAAAGGATAAGCTCAACAAAGCACATCATCATTAGCAAAAAGAATTACAAAAGGATAAGTTCATCAAAGCACATCAACATTAGCAAACAATTACAAAAGAAGCTCAGCAATCCATCATAACTCATCATTACATTTTTTGATGACTAACCCCTTGGTGAAACACTAGAGGTGTTTGTGGCAGACAAAGATTCTGGCTGACTGTCAAGGTACACCTTACAGACATCAGTAGTACTTCAGTGACACCGTTCTTCATTCTTTTTTCTCAATCTCATTGGAGTTAGGAACAAGAATTCTGTTGTCCATGGAGCTGGCACCTTTTTAATTCCAGAATAATGCCCCGAGGCCCTTTGCTGTTCAGCTTTACCATGCTGTCTGTGGCTAACAAGGCTTGGGGGCCCTTTCCCCTCTGGCTGGAAGGGGCCGGGTCCCAGTCCCTGAGGGGCACCCAGGCTCCTGGATGGAATTCCTGTGCAAGTCCCTCAGTGTCACAGCAGCCTTCACATGGAGCCCCGTGGGTCAGAGCATTTTCCAAAGGGGCCCTTGGGGCAAACAGGGAGATTTGGTCTGGCAGGATGTGTAAAACAATCTCCTGTCAGATCTCCTTGTTCTCACACACAATCCTTGGCTGCAGGGACACATTCCCATTGTTCCTGCCCAGGGTTCAGGACTCAGAGTTGTCTTTCCTAGGAGCTGTTCCTTCAGCTGCCTCGGGAGGGCCATTTTGGCCTCCGGACCCACACTCGGGCTCCATTATTAGGACTGCTGCATCCAAACCCTTCATCTCCACAAACGGTGGTGATTGGAGCTGGATCTCCTTTTTTCACAATCCTTCTTAAAATTGCAATATCAATAATTGTGCTACCCTGTCACAGGGTTGACTAATCCAATCCTGGTCACTATTGTTTAACAGAATTACTGTAATTTCTCCTTGATATTCTGCATCAATTCCTCCTGCCATGACAGGAACACTTTGCAAGGCCAAGCTCCAAGGGAGCAGCTACCAAAGCAAAGTGTCCTGGAGGAATCTGAATTCCTGTTTCAGTATTGATAGCTCTCATTTGCTTTGAATTTATCCCAATTAATTCCAATGCATGAAGGCCCAGCCCTGCAGCCTCTGGGCTGGCCCTGCCAGGGCCATCCCAGCCAGAACAATTTCCCAGGCAGTCCAAGTCTCACTGCCCATGGTTGGATTTGCAAACTGGGGGCAGCCGTGCACAGCCAGGGGGTTTCCATTTCCCCCGTGGGCCATTGTTAAGGGCATGGAGCACATCTGGGAGATGGGTTCTCCATGGGCAAAGGTTCCCATCTCCTCATTTTTTTTCAACTGCTCTTTTCACAACCTCTTCACACTTTTTTTCACAATCCTGCAGCTTGTGCATAGTCTGGTACATGAAAAACCCTGCAGGCTTAATCACTGTATTTTTCCCTGAGGAACAGACAAAGCACTCCATCATCACAGTGTCAGCAAACCCTGTAAAAATCATCATCCCTTCCTCCTTTTTTCATTGTATATATCTATATACTGACATTAGGGTCCTGGCCAATCCTGTTCTGTATATTATTTATGTTACATATGAGCAAAAAAGCTACCAAATTATATTGTCATATACTATTTCATATATATATATATATTTATATATATATTGATATATACATATAGAATATAGATATATATATACATATATATAAATATATATATAAAAAAATATATATATAAATGTCTTATTATTCTATAAATACATATATTGTTATTTATTATTTTTTTTTTCACTTGCACAAATGCATCTGAGCTCAAGATTAAAACCTTCTTCTGTTGCTCCATGTGGGAGCATTCCAACAATCATTGTTCCTTCTGAAGGTGCTGTTTCCAATGGACTCTTAACAAATTCATCTTTGTCTGCCCAAACCCACAAGTTCTTTTCCTTTTCCATGTGCAATTTTTGGATGCATTTGAAGCCATCCAGGGGTGCAGCTTCTTTTACCCGACTGCCCCACTGCTCCCACGGGGCTCCCACCTCAGCCCACTCCAGAGCCAGGGAACTCCAGGGAAGGGCTTCCCAGCTGGGAATTTCTGATGGGACTGATTCCTCACATTTACATTGAACAAGTGACATTTTGGTTGGGATCTGGCCAGACTGGGCCAGTTTTGTTTTTGACCAGTGGGCAAAGTCAGCACCAAAGACACAGACTCCAACTGAAGGAATCAGTGTCATTTCCTGCAGTTCAGAGCAGCAAAGAATCCCAAAAGGAGCAGCTCAGCAATGCACCCCCAATCATCCCCACCAAAGATTGCCTGCAGTGATTAAGAAAGATCCAGCAGCATTTACCCTCAGCCTTTACCATCCCCCAGATCCACACAGCAGCTGGGGAAGCTGTCACAGCCAAGGGCTGCAGAGCCACTCCTGGGCACTGGGAATTCCTGCAGGTGCCTCCAGCCCCAGGTGAGGCTCCAACCCCGCTGGGAGAGGGCCCAGCTCTGACAGTGCTGAATGAACAAACTGACAGCACTGCTAGTGTGGCAACATCTGGTTTCATCCTCCTCTTGGGGCCCCTCCCAAAGCCTGGCCAGGGCCCCAGGAGGAACCAAGGGAGCTGACTTTGATCCTTCAGCCCCAAACAAGGCCAGATGTCAGATTTCATGGCCTTGTCTGGCTTCTAAATACACAAAGGTCAATACATGTTTCACTAAGGAGTGCATACATCTATCACAGTGCTAATGACCATGCCTATTTCATTAGGGAGCAGATACAAAGATAACCTTTGCTTGGAAGGTTCATCCAGAGGCCACCTTTGGCTCAGGGCCTGCTGTCCAGGCCTCACTCAGGGCTGGTGTCCAGGCCTTGGCACTTCAGGGACGTGGTTTAGTGCTGGGCTTGGCACTGCTGGGTGACCGGCTGCACTGGGTGAGCTCAGAGGGCTTTTCCAACAGAAAGGATTCTATAATTCCATTATTCCATCTGCTGAATTCAGCTAGGTCCATGTTAGCAGCATTACTTTGCTCAGAAAGTCTCCTCTTGCCCAGCTCCTGTGGCCTGAGGCTTCAGCTCCTTCAGCTCCTGGTGCTGAGCTGCTCATGCTGAACGAGACGACTCGGAGAGAAGAACACAGTCCATCCAATTCCTTCTGGGACACGGACAGGGGAGGCTGTGCAAACAGGAGCATTGTTTGCTGTGGCCTCCTCTCTGCCCTTCACGCCTTTCAGCACTTTCTTTGAACCAGCCAAGAGCTTTCTCCAAGAGTGCAATGGAGCAGCTGTTCCTGCTCCTGGGTCTGGCTCTCTCCAGTCTCTGCCCTTGCCTGGTTCTGTCCCTCGTGCTGTGCCCTCTGTTCCCCCAGGGCTCGCTGGCTGCTGCCCAGGACTGTGGCACTGGCACAGATCCAGTGCTCCAGACCCTCCTTTCTGTGCCCTTGGAGCTGCCTGGGCACAGCAGCCTTTTCCATCTGGAAGCTCCCCATGGACAGGGAGTGCCCAGCTCCGTTCCTTGCACAGCCTCCAGGAGCCCAGGGCTGCCATCTCAAGTCCCTGCTGGCACTGGGGGCTCCCAGGTGCCTCAGGCTGCTGTGACACCGCTGCACACGGCAGGGAAGAGGGGCAGGGGCTGTGCTCAAAAGTCAGCTCCATGCTCCATGCTGCTGCTGCTGCTGCTGCTGCTGGGGGTCATTTGTGCAGGCCTGGCCCAGAGTCAGGGATCAGATCCTGCCAGTCTCTTCCAGCCCTGGCTGCTCAGAGGTTGGGCCTTGGAGCCTCAGGTGGCCAAAGGCAGCTGCTGCTGGTCCCTCTGTGTGTGCCCGAGTTCAGCAGTGCTGCTCCATCAGTCTGTGCCCAGCAACGGGGAAAAGCCTCAGCCCTGCAGGGCCAGGAGCTGCCGGGCTCTGCCTGAGCAGCTCAGCCAGCAGGAAGGGAGCTGCTCCACACAGGAACCCAGGAGCAAAGGACATTCCTTTTGTAGGACATGTTTTTTCTATTTAAAGGAAAAAAAAAAAAAAAAAAAAAAAAAAAAAAAAAATAGGTAAATTGTAAAAGATAAGAATAAAATCCAAGTGTTAGTGAAAAAAATAACATAATGTTAGTAAAAAAAAACAAAACATAAATGCCAAGTTACATTCTTTGCATTAAGAGGTAAATGATCTTTTTAAAAAGAGAACTCAGTTATTTACATTGTAAATGTGCTGATGGCATGGATCCATCTTACTGACCTCAGCAGCCTTTTAAAAGATTTTGGGCTTTGTTTCCAACATTGGTATTTGAAATTGTGCTCAAAGCAAGAGGAAATTGCTTTGTGCCCTTCCAGCTCCAAGCAGGACTGGGAATGGAAACTCTGTCAAAGCCCAAATCCTTTAGAAGATGACCTTCCTTCTCAGCCTGGGAAATGAGCTGCACATTCCCTTTGAAACTGTCAGGGATTTCTTAGAGACACAAAGTCCCACTTACAGCTTTTTGCTCTGGTTTGGCAGTGCAGAAGGGCAATTCTCCATCCAGCAGCTCCAGCCTGCACTGCCTCAGGAACACGGCCCACTCGCCAGCTTTGGCCCACTCAGGCACTTCTAGAGGAGGAACAAAGTGCAATTGCACAATTCCAGCCAATCAAGAAGGAAGAATGGCACAGACAAAACACCCTGTGCAGATCCAGGCGTTCAGCTGGGACTGTGGAGAGTTTGGGTCCTTGCCAATTGGATGTGTGTCCCCAGCTGCAATCTCTGGGCCTGCAGCAGAGTCTCACTCACCTGCCAAAGCAGAAAGCTCAGGCGCTGTGCTCACAACGGGCTCGTCTGATGCAAAGCTGTCAGAGCAATGTGAGGGCAGAGCCAGCCCAGCTGGGCCCAGGGCTGAGCCCAGCAGAGCCCTGGCAGAGCCCAGAGCAGCCTCAGCACGCGCAGAGCCCGGCTGCAAGGAGAGAAAGCAGAAAGTGCCCGTCAGCTGAGGGCTCCTGTCCCCTTGTGCCAAGGCCTGCGGTGCCCAGGCCATGCTGGCTGTGCCCAGAGCTGTGCCCAGAGCTGCCCATCCCTGCTGCCTTTGGCAGCAGAGCAGGAGGGCAGCACATGTGCCCAGCCTGCAGCCAGCCACGGCACATCCAGCCCTCAGCAGCTGCCCAGAGCCAAAAAGCAGCTGGGCAGCCGACTGAAGAATTCATTGCATCTGCCCCAGCAAAGGGAGAATTTTTGGTGCCCAGCCAGGCCATGCCATGCCCAGATCTGGGAGCATCCCCCTGCCTGTGGACTCACCTGCAAATTGGGCATGGAGCCTGGCTTTAAAGAAGGTGCCAGAATCCAAGTCCATCATCTTCAGCTGGCCAGGCCGAGGAAGAGATTGTCATCCTTGAGGTTGTCCTTGGTGTCTCCAGCAGCAGCCCCACCTGGTACAGCTTCTCCAGGGGCTCCTTCTCCTTCCCTAGGGCCAGACCAGGCTGTCAGGGCTCTGCCAGGGCCCCAGCCATCCATGAACCAGACAAACAAAACCAGGGGGGATGGTGGCCACCAGTGCTTGCCACACCAGGTCTGCAGCTCAGCTCCAGCCCAAGGGCTTTGTGTTTCCCTCTGCTGACCCCTGCTCAGAGGTACAGGCAGCACAAAACCAGCCTGCTTTGCTTTGCCACTGAGTGCCAAGAGATGTGTGGAGCTGGTACCTGCCAGGCCCCTGGGTCCAACTGTGCACGTGGATCTCTCCCATCTTCTAGGGCAGAGGAACACCCTGCACCCAAGGATGACAGAAAAGCTCCTCTAAGGATGGTCTGTCCGAGGGTTGCATGGACAAACACCTCTTAATGATATCCTGGCACTCTGGAGAGAGAAACCAGAAATCACCAGTCAGTTGGAGAAGTTGCCCCCTGCTCCCATGCCCAGGCCATGCTGGGTGTGCCCAGAGCTGGGCCTAAACTTCCCCATGGATGCTCTGTTTGGAGGAGAGCATGAGAGCAGGACATGTGCCACCTCCTCAGCAGCTGCCAGAGCAGGATGCCCACGAACCCGCTGCTGTCTCCCAGCACTGCGATTCCCCTCATGCCCAGAGATGAGGATCTACCTTCAGAGAGCTGATGTGGCAGCCAGAGCTGGCCCCAGCTGAGGCTCTGGCCCCTCCTGAAAGGGTGCTCCCCGCAGACCACCAGCTGGTGCAGCAGGATGCCCAGGGACCAGATCGTTGCTGCCTCGCCATGGTACCACCCAAAGTTGTTCCATTCTGGGGGGCTGTATGACCGGGTTCCTATGGAATACAGACAGAGCTCAGCAGGGGGATGCTGCTGCTCCCAGAGCCTGGCCCCAGCATCCCTGGGCCTGCGGGGGCTGCATCAGTGGCACACGGGGTGACCGCTGCCCTCTCAACAGCACCTGGGACTTGTGCACAAACTTAGGGTTGGAAAAGAAGCCACTGGTGTCAGAAGAGGGCAGCGGAAACCCTGGCTAGGCCTGACCATGACATGCAAAGGAAAAACCCCCTCTGTGCTGGGGAAAAAACATGCCCTTATTCTCCCTGCCTGCATTGCCCCAAAAATAATAAAAAGCCAAAGCAAACAGGGCAAGTGGAGCAGTCCAAGCCCTTCCTTTCGCCTGCACACCAAACCAGCTGGGGCACAGGTTCCACCCCCCCTCTCTGCTGCCCCCACCCACGGGGGTTTTGGTCGGGCTGGCTGCCCCAGCCCAGCCCCAGTCCTGGGCAGAGTGGCTGGCAAAGGCTGCCAGCAGGGCTGGAAGATGGCTCCCCACCCAGCCCCGCTCTAAAGCAACACAGCTGAAGACTCAGTCCCTCAGTCCCCTGACTGGCAGCAAAAGGGAGAATCCCCGCTGGCACAGCCAGTTTGGGCTGAGATGTTGGGCCATGAGATGCTGGGACCAGGAGCACAGCCCTGCGTGGGCTCACCTGCAAAGTGAGTGTAGGCTGTCTCTTGCAGGTAGGTGCCACAGCCAAAGTCAATCAATTTGGCCTGCCCGGTGGCCAGGTCAACCAGGATGTTCCCTGGTTTGATGTCCCTGTGCAGGACCCCGCAGCTGGTGCAGTGCCGCACGGCCTCCAGCACCTGGCGGAACAGCGCCCGCGCCCTCCTCCTCGGGCAGGAACTGCCGTGCCCGAAAAAATGCTGCAGGTCCTGACACCGCTCTGGCCGCTCCAGCACCATCACGATGTATTCAGGGAGCTCGGCCCACTCCAGCAGCTGGATGACACCAGGGAAGCCAGTGGACACCTTGGCCAGCAGCACGATCTCCAGGGGTGCTCTGGTGCCGTCGGGCTGCGGGAGGAGCGCGGTGCCGTCAGTGGGGCTGAGGCCGTGCCGGGGCTCTGGGAGCCCTCAGCCAGCCCGGGATGCTCTGCGCCCTGCGCTGGGCCCACGCCCGCTCCCCCTCGAGGCGCCCTGGCGGCTTCCACCCTGCCGGGCCTCGGCTCCTCCCCGCCCGGCACGGCCCGGCTGCTGCCGCTGGCCCCGCTCACTCACCAGCTCGCCCCAGTGCCGGACGCGGTTCCGTGGAACACGTTTGATGGCCACCTGCAAGCCAAGGGCAGCAGCAGGCTCAGCTCGCCGCCCGCCGCCCAGCCCCATCCTCCCCTCCCCCCCTCCTCCCCTCCCCTCCTCCTCCTCCTCCCAGCCCCATCCTCCCAGCCTCCTCCTCCTCCTCCTCCTCCTCCTCCTCCTCCTCCTCCCCGCCCCTCCCCGCCCCCCCCCCCGCTCACCGGGCGCCGTCCGAGAGCCGCGTGGCCCGCGCAGACGATGCCCGAAGCCGCCGCGCCCCAGCACCGAGCCCAGCTGGTACCGCTCCTTCAGGGCCCTGCTGTGCCTTCCCTGCGGGCGAGACGCGGCTGTCAGCGCTCGGCCCGGGCCAGCACCGGCCCCCGAGCGCCCCCACCCGCCCCCAGGCCGGCCATGCCCAGGCGTTCGCTCTGGAACGCGGCACGGGAGGCTCGGGGCGGGCGGCCGCGCTGCCGCGCGGGCGGAGCTCGGGCCGGGAAGCCGCAGCGGAGGCGGCGGGAGCGGCCGCGCCGCCTGTGTCCTCCGCGGGCCCCGGGAGAGCCGGGGGGCGGGGCCGGGAGCCGGGCCGGGGTCGGGGTCGGGACTGGACCCTGCGGGGGCCGGGGCCGGGCTCGGGCCAGGCGGAGCCGAAGGGCGATGCCGCCCCGCACCAGGCACTGATGCCCGCCCAGCAGCGCCACCGCCAGTACGGCCAGAGCCGGGCGGAGGCGAGACCGCGGCGGGACGGCCGGGGCCGGGCACGGGGCAGCCCCGCCCGGGGCTGGGGCGGGCCGGGGCATGGCCCGGCCCGGCAGGGGAGAGGGAGGCGGGGAGAGGAGAGGGACGCCGGGCAAGGGACCCCGAGAGAAGGGTGCCCGACGGCGGGAAAGGACAGAAAGAAAAAAAAAGAGAAAAAGAAAAAGAAAAAAGAGAAATATCTGCTTTGAAAATTTCTGCTTTGCTGCTGCTTTTGCTGCTGCTGCTGCTGCTGCTGCTGCTGCTGCTGCTGCCGCTGCTGCTGCTGCTGCGCCTGCTGCCGCTGCAACTGAAGCACCGGGGCCGTTCGTCCCCGTGTCCGTTCCCCGCTCACCCCACGAGCCCCACGTCGTTCGAGCCCCCGCGCCCCGGGACGGCCCCTTCCGTCTGTCCAAACACGGGAACTTTGCAGCGCTGAGCCCAGATGCAGAGCCCTGACTCCTGCACACGGGCACAGCAATCCCCTCGCTTGCTGCTGTGCATTGTCCTTGCTGAGGGGCAAACACTGTCGGGACACCTTCCCTTGGGGTAGGATTCCTGCCTGACCCCAGCACTGCACTTACATCTCCAGTGTTGCCTTCCAGTAAAAACAGGGGAAGGAAAACTGTGTGTGGCTCATGGTATTTTAGAGTGTCTAAAAATCACTAAGTCACCGATCTTAGAGGTGAGGTGCATTTGGAATTAATGGGATGGAGAAGTAGTGCAAGATGGAAAAGGGGAGCATAGAAATAAATAGAGGAAAACATCTTGGATTGTTTCTTTTTTCATTTTCATTTCACTTCTGGAAGGCTGTTTCAGTTTTCCAGGAATCTTCTCCTTTCTGCTCTTCCCAAGAATCTCTCATGGAGAACACAGGTTTAGCTTCTGTCACAAGATTTGCCACCAGGAAATTATGCCACTGGTGAAATTTTCATTGTGACTGTTTGTGAACTTTACATGTCCTTTCTTTTCCTGGGGGCAAATTTTGGGAGCAAACCTCCAAAAGGGGTCCAAATCTAGAAAAACCTCCAGTTCAAGAAAGTGAGTTCCCCCCCCCCCTACTAGTTCAGGAAAAGACTTCCCTCGAGAAAAGTGAAAAAAAAAACCCCAGTTTATTTAACAAGTAAAGTATTCACAAGCATGAAAAATGAATAATATTAAATAAAACCTCTGACAGTGCTGAAGAGATGGCAAATTCAGAAAGTCCTTTCTGTGGGTTGTAGTTGGCTCACTCAGTCTCTTCTAAGTCCCTCTGGTGCTGGAATGCAGCGTCCCAGCCCTCGGTGGGCCACAGGTGTGAGCTGCTGGTGTTTTTCTGGGTTTTCAGTCCAGAGCAGGTTTAAACAGTTCCAAGAAAAAGGAAAGTCCCAGTCCGAGGAACTTCTCTGCCTAAGCTAGCTAAAACCAAATTGCTGGACCTGGGCTGTGAAGGCATCGGGAAATTTCCAAATCTGGGCACTGGCAGTCCCAGCAAACACCAGATCTGGATGGTGCTGGAGCCAGAACCTGCAAATTTCCAAATTTTGGCTTTCTGTGCCAGCAAATCACTGGACTTGGGCTGTGCCAGCACCAGGGAGTTTTCAGATCTGGGCACTGGTGCTGCCAGCAAACACCAGATCTGGGTGGTGTCGTTGGCAGCGACAGAAATCTGCCAGATTTGGGCTCTGCTGGCACCAGGAAATTTCAAATCTGGGTACTGGTGCAGCAAACACAAGATGTGGGCGGTGCCAGACCCAGTAGCAGAAAGTTGCCGGGTTTTGGATTTCTGTGCCAGTAAATTGCTGCACTTGGGCTGTGTCAGAATAGGGAAATTTCCAGATCTGGGCACTGACAGTGTCAGCAAACAGCCCATTTCAGGCTCCAGGCTCCAGGAAGGACTGGATCTGGACCCTTTCCTCTTTTCCTTCCTTCTTTCCTTCCTTCCTTGGTGGGATCCTGCTGAATGGGGATCTGCTGGAGAGGGAAGGGCAACCAGGGATGGGCTGTTTGCAGGGGAGGGAACAGCGGTGGGCAATAGGAAGAAATTCAGCCCTGGCTCTGAGCAACAGCGTCTGCAGTGGGACAGGAAACTCCCAGCTGATGGGAACAAACTTTCTGGCTGAGTGCAGAGGCCAGGACAAAGCTGAGTGGTTTCCCTGGTGTCCCCAGCCCTTGCTGGCCCCAGGGGCTGATGGCATTTGTGCTCCCTCAGGTTCATGTCCCCACAGCAACAGCATGGGGGTGCTCCCTCCTGCTGTGTGCAATGCAAACAGGGGCTGCTGAGCCAGTGCTGCCGTGTCTGTGCCTGCAAGGATGGGGCACCTGTGTGAGCTGGGGGAGAGGCCAGGGCTGCAGAGGGGGGATGTTGTTGGCAGCTCCATGAGGACGCTCTGGGACACTGCCCTGGGCTGTGCAGCGCACTGGGGATGGATCAGCCCCTGCTCTGCTGCTCCTTCCCATCTCCCCCAGGGCCCTTGCAGAGCCCCAGCCATGCTGTTTGCCCCCAGCCTGCCCACGGCCAGCCTGGGGCTGCTCACAGGGGTTTCTGTGCTGAGCATTGGCCTGGCCGTGTTCTTGAGAGAGCCTGGGCAAGGAGCCTGGAGCCCCCAGGGCCTGGCCTGAGGCGTCAGCGCTGCCCCAGCAGTGCCCATGGCCTGTCCCTGCTGCAGCCCCGGCACTGCCACCCCAGGGCTGTGCCCGGCCCCGAGAGCACTCAGGCCCTACAGCAACACCAGGGCCACCAGGGCAGCGGGGCAGGGCCACGGGAGCAGGGGGCCCCCAGGCTGCTCCATCACTCACGCTTCAGGAAGAGACAGCAAGAGAAAACCTGATGAGAAAGCTCCTGGGGGAGATGGGTTGGGGGGTGTGAGTCTCTCAGGAACTGCTCCAGCCCTTTCCAGTCCCTCAGGTGGAGGCACTTGGGGCATGATTCCTACCCAACAGGCATCCCAATGGGGGAGAAGACAGGTTCAGCCTCTTGATCCAGCCTGTCCTGATCCCTCTGCAGAGCCTTTCTGCCCTCCAGCAGATCCACACTCCCACACAAGTTGGTGTCCTTTGTGAACTTCTTTTGACTTCCACTTGATCCCCTCATCCAGATCATCAATAAAGATGTTGAACAGGACTGGACCCAGCACTGACTCCTGGGGTCACCCACAAGGAATTGGGTGTTATGGATAACAAATCACCCAATTAAGAGTGGGAGCTTCAGACAAGCCCTGTCTTAGGCTAAGATTTTTGGGTACAGCTTGAATTAGGTGGCCTGCACCTAAACCACTCTGGCTCGCGAGTTCTAAGAGTGGCAGATCTGGTCTGTTGTGAAATTAGTTATTTATTGAATAGACAGGTGATAATAGACAAAAGGTCTTGAACAGAGTTACTTAGTACACGGTATAAAACAAAAAGAACTACTAGTAGGTTACATAAAAGCAGTGCACAACATTAAGGTACCTATATCAAAGCTAGGAAAAGAAATAATATAGATTAGGAGTCAATGTAACTTACCACCAAACTGGCAAGAGTGTGCACAGAGTCCTTTCACTCAACTCTCAAGAGGAACCACAAAACCAGCATCCCAGCTTTGGGGAAAAGCCCCACACATTTCAGGGAATGTGCAGAAACTTCTACTTTGGGAAAGTTTGGTGTAGCTTTAATAGATTGTGAAGTAAAGTGTCTGTCAGAAATTCCAGCTTATCTTTCCACAGTCTTGCTTCCAGAGCAAGATGTTTATTGTCAGCTACAAGTGTCACTTCCATGGCACCCAAATAACCACGAGACAAGCGCTCTTTAGTGATTTATTTCACCAATTAGCAAGCTCTTGTGGCAGGGAACATGTCCTGCTAGACTGGCCCCAGCTGGATTTAGTTCCATTCCCCACCACTCTCTGGGCTTGGGCATCAGCCAGTTTCTCATGCAGCAAACAGTTGCCCTGTCCAATCCATGAGCAGCCAGCTCCTCCAGTGCCAAAGGCTTTACTGCTGTCTGTAAATATCCATCCACGCCCTTCCCTCATCTCCTGAGTGGGTCATTCTGTCAGCGCCTGCAGACCCTTGGCCTGGGCGGGAACAACCTGCGGCACTGGGCAGCCGTGGCATTCCAGGGCCTCCCGCGGCTTTGCCGGCTTTCCCTGGCCCACAGCCGCTGCTGGAGGTGAGCGTGGCCGCATTGCAGCCGCTGCAGGTGACCCTGGGCGTGCTGGAGCTGCTGCCAATGCGCTGCGCTGCCTGAGCCCACCCCTGCGGCAGCTGCCGCCTTTCCGCCCCCTGCACAGCCTCTGTGAGCTGAAGCTGCAGGCGCAGCAGCCACAGGGGATGCGCGTGGGTCCCACAACGCTTCTTCCAGGGCCTCAGTGCCTTGCGCTCGCTCTGCCTGTCACAGAACTCGCTCTCGGCCATCCCTGCCGATGCCTTCGGTGACCTGGCACAGCTGCAGCGTTGCAGCCTGAATGGCTGCTAGGAAAGCCCAGGGTAAAGAAGCAAAAAGGGCCTGTGCATGGTATCCACAGATGTTTAATTCAGCCACATGGTAACATGTTTGGGTCCCAGGCACACACACATGGAGGGTCCAGGTTTCTCTCTCCCCAGGGCCCAGGGTCACCCTGGTCTTGGGGCAGTACAAAGATAAGGGCCAATCAGGGAATAGGGAGGGAGCGCCTCAGGGACACAGGAACAGACATAGGAACAGGGGAAGGAGCCAATGGGGTCTTATTGGCTTTTTGAGGGAAGCTTCTTGTGTTTCCCCAAGGCAGGGGATGCCCCAGGGTCTCCACACTGCAGTACCTGATGCTGGCTGGCAGCAGCGGCGGGATGGGCCACCTGCCTGCCGGCATCTTCAAGAACCTGAGCCACCTGCACAGCCTGAACCTGGAGAGTGCAGGACTGCCCAGCCTTGGCCCTGAGCTCTTCCACAACCTGACACAACTGAAGGAGCTGCGCCTGGCCAGGAACGAGCTGCGTACATTGGATGTGACTCTGGCCATGGATTTGCTGCTTTAAAATGT
>JALJVW010003557.1:0-18349 GCA_024865655.1 Emberiza elegans | reverse complement strand
GCTCGGGGCCCTGTTGGGCCCATGGCCCCTAGCAGCAGCAGCAGCAGCAGCAGCAGGCACAGGGCCCAAAGCCCCGTGCCCCCCTGCCCAGCACAGGCTGCCCTGTCCCTGCAGCTGTCACCCGAGTGGGGCCCAGGGGCCAGTGGCCGCTGCCAGCAGCAGGAATGCGGGCAGGGTGAGGATGTGTAGCTTGGCTTTTTGTCTCTTGAACAATGCGGGCTCAGGGCAGTGCAGAGCAGGCTGGGAAGCAGAGGCCGGAGCCATTGGAGGCTGCAAGCAGCAGCATCAGTGCCTGCAGCAGCCCAGATCCAGGTGCCCCAGCTGCCAAAGGCTGTGGTGGCCTTCAGAGCGTGCAGGTGGATTTTGCATGGCTGTGGCCTGATGCGGCTCTGGGCCCAGGAGTCCCTGTGGCTCCAGCAGGAAGGAGTGGCTGAAGGTTTGCTGCCTGTACTGATGGCATGGCTGCAGGGGCCAGTGCTGTGAGAGCGCCCTGTGTGAGAGCCAGGACAGCTGAGCCCGGGGAAAGCGCTGTGCCCCAGGCCAGCGCGCAGCAGTGCCCAGTGCCAGGAGTGGCGGAGCTGAACCCCATGAACCCTCAGGGCCTGAGAGGAGATTGCACAAACCTTCCAGGAGTCAAAGTCGAGGAAAACCCCAAAGTGTCTCAGCGTTAATGGGTCTCACTGAGGTCCATCTCAACATAGGCTCCTCATGGCCTTTGGACTCCTTGGAGGAGAGAGGGTGGAGGCCCAGGATGGCACAAAATCTCTCAGGATGTAGTGTGGAAAGAAAATCAAGAAAGCACCATAAAATCTTGGTATCTCAAAGTATTAATGAGCCTGGTGTCGGTACAAAGCTCATCGGGGACTCATTAGAAAACGAATGAGTGGGGCCATGATTGCACAAACCACTCACAGAGTCTGTATCAAAGGAAGCACCCAAAATACTGTAAAATAACTGAAGTACCTTGAAGTATTAATGAGCTCACTGAGTGTTGTGCAACAAAGCCTCAGGGACTAATTACAGCAGATAATTACCGGAGGCCATGATTGCTAAGCTCTCAAGACTCCAAGGCAAAAGCCAAACTAAAGTCCTCCAAGAAGAGCCTGCACATTTGTCTGATGGGGCAGCAGCTTCGAGCCCCCCAGGGCCATTGCTGCAGTCATTCCCCACAGGACTCACTGAGAGCTCTAACCAGTCAGGGCTGGGAAGGTGCTAAAGTGCCTGGGGCACAATCACTCGCCAGCACTTGGCAATAGAACCTCTGGCTGCAGGACAATGCAGCTGCAGCTCCTGAGCCACTTCCTCAAGCTGGAACATCCCAATGCCTACAGAGCCTGTGAGACATTCTGTGATTGTCTCTCAGTAGAGTAGCCGGGTGCCTAGGGCTGTCCTGCAGAATAGGCCCTGGGCAGCTCAGGCACTGTGCTGGGGCAGGGACTCTGCTGCCTGCCAGGGACAGCTCTCAGCCAGCCCTGGCAGCTGCCTCAGTCTGGGGGACAGGATCTGTGAGGAGAAATCTGGTCAGGCTTGGAAGTGTTCTCCTTGGTGTGGGGAGGATGCTGCATTGCTCACAGACTGCTCCCAGCATGACATTTAACTGCAGAACATTTCCAAGTAGATGATACAGGGAGCACAGCAAGGAAGGGCCAAAGCAAAGAGAAATTTTCTTTGCCGTACTGCTCTGTGTTACCTGGATGGGACACTGCATAGATATTCATCTCTCAGTTCAGGCTTTCAGGGAAAAACAACATTTTCTCTCGACAGCATAAACCAGGCAGTAACAGAAATCAGCACAGGCCCTCAGAGGCAGCATCAGTGCTTCAATCAGTCAGGGCTGGGAAGGTGCTGAGAGGTGCCTGGGGGCACAATCACTGCCAGCCTTGGCACAGGAACCTCTGGCTGCAGGACAGAAATGCAGCTGCAGCTCCTAGAATACATCTCCTAAAGCTAGAACATGCAGTGCCTACAGGACTCTGTGCTGGCAGTACAGGTGGTTCTGGTGGTTTCCATTCATTCCAGGAAGCACTGCTCAGAATACTTCATAGAGATAACGAAGGAAGAATTTCCTCAGAAGTGCTAGGCTAAGAATAGAATAGCAAGGACATGGTAACAAAGGGACATGGCTCCGACTCAGGGGACAAGGTTCTGCTGCAGGGCACAGGGATGTCAAAGCAGTGGAGCCATGCCAGACATGGTGAGGCTGAGGGGTGGGAGCAGCTTGTGTCCAAACAGGTCAGCCCTCAAGGGGCTCATTCTTCAGCCCAGACCTCCTAAGGAGACATTCAGCATCAAGATCACTTGGGAATGCTTCTATCAGCTCTTCTCTGAACTGAAAATAGAAAGTACTCACTTGATTAAAGAAAAGTCATGAGGCCACTTTGAATCTTCCTCATTTAACAGAACCCAAACTTTCTTTAATCAGCTGCACAAGCCCTGGGAGACTTGAAGACCACTGAAATATGAAGATCACCGCAGGGCTTTCTGAATTTACATCATCCCACTGTGGTTTGGGCCCTTGAGGGAGGGATCCCTCAGGCACTACCTGGATATAATCTGAAGATTTTGGGACACCAGAAGCCTTTCCCCTGGATTCCCAGAGGGAGCAGCTGCCTTCCCAAGGATTCCCAGAGGCAGACCTTGAGGCCCATCTATACCACCACTGGATATTCAGAGGAAAACTGCAATCCTGAGGCCAAGATCACTGCTCCAACAGACTCACACCTGTCTGCAGGAAGACTGCAGGAGGACTGGGCCACCATTTTCATTTGCACTGGGACTACCAACACCCTGACCCACAGGGTGTCAGGTTTATTCTGACTCTGTCAGTGTTGTTTTGTATTACTGCATTGTTTATTTTATTTTGATTTTTCTTCCCTAATAAAGAACTGTTATTTCCTGCTCCACTCTGTGTCTGAGAGCCCCCATAATTTCAAAATGATAAAGAATTCAGAGGGAGGGGTTTACATTTTCCATTTCAGGGGCAGCTCCTGCCTTCATTAGCAGACACCTGTCTTTTTAAACCAAGACAAGGGAAGGTTTCAAAGCCTCAGTTATAATGCAAATAAAGTTTGAAGGAACAAATAAAATAGGATTTGGGGATGTTCTATTAGTTCCAAATGCAGGGTGAAATTTATTAGGATGGGATTTACAGGTGCAGTTTGACATTGGAATGCTCCCAGAGGAAGGAAAATGGTAGTTAAACTTCTCCAATTAAACAAGAAAATGAGGAGAAAATTCATGAGATGGTCTGGGCAAAACTGAAAACTGAAATAAATTAAATATCAAACCTATAATAAAAAAATAGTTAATGAGAACCATCCAGTTGAGCTATGACAATACCCACTCTCCCTGGAAAGGAGATAAGGACTGCAGCCACCAATCCCGGACCTGCTTGGGGACGGGACCTTAGAACCCTGTATGTCCCCCCCATAATACACCCATATTACCTGTAAAGAAGTCAGATGGGACTTACAGGCTTGTCCAAGGTTTGAGAGAAGTGAACAAAAGAACAGTGAATCGGTACCCAGTAGTGCCTAACCCCGATACACTACTGAGTACTATCCCCCCAGCACACCAGTGGCTCGGTGTGATAGACCTAAAAGATGCTTTTTGGGTGTGCCCACTGCAGAGGGAAGTGGGATGCACTTACCTTTGAATGGGAGTACCCCGATTCCAGAAAGAAGCAACAGCTTCGGTGGACTAGGTTACCTCAAGGGTTTTCTGAATCCCCAAACCTGTTTGGTCAAACCCTAGGAGAAAAACTACAACTCTTATCCATTAAACCTGAGAAAAAGCTCATCCAATATGTAAATAATTTGCTTCTCTCAGGACGGGAAGAAAAAGAAGTTTGGGAATCCACTATAGTGTTGTTAAATTTTCTGGGGGACCAAGGACTTCAGATCTCAAAAGGGAAACTCCAATTTGTAGAGAGAGAAGTAAAATTCCCTAGGACATGTGATTTGTCAAGGGAGCTGGTGGCTGAACCCTAAGAGAATTATGGGGATAGTCTCATTCCCACAGCCAAAAACTAAGAGGGAAGTCAGAAGGTTTTTAGGCCTGTTGGGATATGGTAGGCTATGGGTTGAAGGATACATGCAGGCCATCCAGTTCTTGTATGAAAAGTTAATTGAAGAAGAGATTAGGTGGGAAAAAGATGATGAACAAAAGTTTGAAGCTTTAAAACAAAAATTAGTACACTGGCACTGAGTCTTCCTGCCTTAGACAAACCCTTCTATCTGTTTGTGGATATAGAAAAAGGAGTAGCACATGGAGTACTAGCCAAGGACTGGGGAGGATCCAGGAAACCAGTGGCCTATTTATCAAAATTGCTAGACCCTGTCAGCCAGGGGTGGCCAACCTGCATTCAGGCTGTGGCAATGACTGCCCGATTCATAGCAGAAAGCAAAAAATTAACCTTTTGGAAAATTGAAAATATATATCCCAAACTCAGTAAGGAGTATCCTAAGCCAAAAGGCTGAGAAATGGCTCACTGATTCCTGAGTGCTAAAGTATGAAGCCATCTTAATAGATAATGGTTTAGAGCTAATCGTGAGTAACCAACTCAACCCTGCCCAGTTTTTTGTATGGAGAACCAGATGAGGAACTAATACATAATTGCCTAGAGGTTATAAACCATCAAACTAAAGTAAGAGAGGACCTAACAGATCCAACCACTCCAAGGTGGAAAACAATTGTACATCAATGGATCTTCACAGGTAATAAAGGGGCACAGGGTATCAGGGTACACTATAGTGCATGAAGGGTTGGTAGCCATAGAAAAGAGAAAGTTACCTTCAACTGGTCAGCCCAAGGTGTGAGTTGTATGCCCTAAAACAAGCTCTGGAAATATTAGCACAGAAAAGGGCAACAAAATATACAGAATGAAAATAGACTTTTTTGAATAGTGCATAACTTTGGAAAAATTTGGGAAGAGAGAGTGCTATTAAATTCAAAGGGAAAGGGACTGATTCACGAAGAATTTGTTTTAGAAGTGTTAGAAACTTTACAATTACCAGAGGAAGTAGTGGTGGTGTATGTTGAAGGACATCAAAAAGGGGCAACTCAGGAGGCGCGAGGGAACAATTTAGCCAATTTAGAAGCTAAAAATGCAACTGAATCAGAGACAGAAAAACTAATAATAGTATTAACCCCCATGAGAGAAATGCAAAAAGTCCCCATATTCAGTGGGACAGAAGAGGAAGAAATCTTTAAAATAGGAGCCAAGAAAGATAACAAAGAGAAGTGGAGATTAGCAGATGGGAGGCAAATGTTGAATAAACCCCTTGCCAGGAAAATGCTAGAAGGCATACATGGAACAACACATTGGGGTACACAAGTGCTGAGTGATCAATTTCTAAGGGACTGGGGATGCAAAGGAATTTTCAGAATAGCTAAGCCAGGAACTGAATGGTGTGTGATATGTCAACAAGTGAATAAGAAAAAATTAGGAAAAGACCCAGAGGAGGGTGAGAACTAGCCTTATGGCCCTTCCAAAACATCCAAGTAGACTTTACTGAGCTTCCCCAGGTACAACGGTGGAAGTTTTTGCCAGTGATAGTAGATCACTTGGCTCATTGGGTAGAGGTGGTACCCACTGTGAAAGCCAATGCCAGTGTTGTGAGTAAAACACTTCTAGAATCAATCATTCCCCAATATGGGGTGGCAAACAGGATTGATTCAGACCAGAGAACTCATTTCACATTGAAGATATTGCAGAAAGTTGTTCAGGCCCTGGCAGTAAAATGGGAATTACACACTCCATGGCATCCACAGAGTTCTGGTCAGGTTGAAAGAATGGATCAAACTCTTAAAAGAGCTCTAGTTAAGCTAATGATTGAAACCCAAATGTCATGGATAAAATGTCTCCCTTTGGTCTTATTAAAAATTAGAACCCATCCCCAGTCAGATCTGGGGTGTCACCCATGAAATGATGTTTGGGTTACCCTTCCTGACCTCACCCCCAGAAGGTTGCCACCTATGAGGAAGGGGCCAATGCCAAGAAATAAGTTACGTCTATAGCACAAACCTTTGAAGGGCTAAAACATAAAGGTGCCATTCCTCAAATTACCACCATGAATTTCAGAATCCATAATATTAACTCCAGGGATTGGGTGATGATCCATGGAGAGATCAGCCTCTAACTCCCCAGTGGGAAGGTCCCTTTCAGGTACTGCTCACCACCAAATCGGCCGTGCAAACTGCAGAGCGGGGATGGACTCATGGCAACAGAGTCAAAGGCCCAGTAGAAGAACCCAAAGAGTGGACTATAACATCCAGGCTGGGTGAAACAAGATTGACTCTCAAGCAGAGACTGAAAGACAACCAGAAAAACACTAAGACACCCAAAAAGTAGAGTCAAGCTTTCACCAACCAGCTTGAGAACTGTCTTCCTGTTTTCATGGGTGAGAATTACCAGCATCTGTTGAGGGGAAGTACACAAGGGACTGTAAAAGGTAATGGGACAGCTTCTTTAAGAAAATAAGACAAAGGAAGGAGGGCAAGACCAGGTTGGCCCCCAATTGCTACCAAGAAGGCTCCATAGCCCTGCTGTGGGTAATAACCCTAGGCATGCATGGTAGTCTTGGGACAAAAGGCCATGCCAGATCTCTATCATTCCTCAGTTGTCTTTTAATTCAACAGGGACTGGAAGGCAGGACCAGGTTGGCCTCTGTACTCACCCCTAAGATACACTGACTATGGGTAGCAGCCACATAGGCACGGTAGATGGGAGTCAAAGCCATACTGGACCTCTGGGATGCCCTTTTGTCCATTCCAAATAAGTGTGTCTAAGGAAAACCTGAGATTTTTTCTCCTGTTCCCACTGTCCTTGCCCACATCAACAGATGCTGGTATGACTCATTCAAGAGAGAGAAATTTTTTTACTTAACTTTTTGAGCAAAATGACTTCTAGAAAAAGAAAAGGGGGGTTTGTTATAGATGAGTAATTCTATGGTTGACTCTCACAATTAAGGGGTGAATATTAAATATATGTTAAGAGAAGTTTTGTAGATGTATAGTTATCCTTCCCCTCCTCCCCCTTGCATTGTTATCACAGGATGGCCTCAGTAGTTGGGGCATTTGGGAGGGTTGGCTTGTTACTGTGGCAGCACCTGACCTCCAATCAAGGTGTAAGACAGTGATCTCCACCACTGGACAGTGAAGAAGGAGTCGATTGACAAGACTTTGGGAGGGCCTACAGGTATAAAAGACAGAACATCCATTTTGTAGATGAGCATATGGTGACTGAATCCTTTGCTCCTGATACTGTATTCTTTTCTCTATTCAGTCTTCGGTTGTATTTGGATAAGGTCTTAATAAACCATTTTAATTTTTGAAAGTGAAAATCATTTCTCACATGGGGTAGGGGCATGTGGGGCAAGGTTGTCCACACTGGGTCAGCTCCAAGGTACAACGTGACTGATCTGGCCAGACCTCATTAGGAGCAGCCATACATCAATATCAATCACAGAATGCTGCAATCACATCTTGTATAATAGGAACAGCAATAAAAGGCACACTTTAAGATAGGAATACATATTTCTAAGAAGCTCTTTGAAATATTTCTCCATAACTGTAAAAGAAAATCTTCCTTATGAACAGCACGAGAGCAGAGAGAAATCAAGGCAGAGCCATGGTTTGTCAGGACTTGCTTGATCCTAATGAGCACAGTGGTGCATTTGGAGCTGAGCCCCGGAACCTCAGGGCCTGAGAGAAGATTGCACAAACCTTGCCAGGAGTCGAAGTCAGAGGAAAAACTCAAAGTGTCTCAAAGCATGAACGGGTGTCACTGAGGTCCATCCCCTACACAGGCTCCTCATGGACTCCTTGGATGAGAGAACTGGAGGCCAGGATGGCACAAAAATCTCTCAGAGACTCAGAGGGTAGAAAGGAAAATCCAAAGTACCCTAAAAACCTTGAGTATCTCAAAGTATTAAGGAGCCCCACTGAGTGTCAGTACAAAGCTCTCAAGGGACTCATTAAAGCAGATAATTGGGGCCATGATTGCACAAACCTCTCACAGAGTCTGTATCAAAAGGGAAACACCAAGTACCTTAAAATAACTGAAGTACCCTGAAGCATTAATGAGCCCCACTGAGTGTCATTACTGATAAAGGCTCTCCAGAGACTAATTACAGCAGATAATTGGAGGCCATGATTGCACAAACCTCTCAGAGACTCCAAGGCAAAAGCCAAACCCAAAGTCCTTTGAAAAACCTGCAGTCCCTGCAGGAAGCATGAAGGAGTCCCCAGGGCCATTGCTGAGCAAGGCTCCCCAGGGACTCCTTCCAGCAGATCCCAGAGGCCACTGGGATGTGGGCTGGGGGGGGATGCTGAGGGGCAGGACAAAGGGGCTGACAGTGCCCAGCCTGGCTGGGGGCTGTGCCAGGAAGGCCCCAGGGCCTCAGGACAAAGGTGTCTCCTCCCAGCCCTTGGTGGCACAGACCCTGCTGTGCCCCAGGGCACCAAGACTTGTTCTCTTTGTCCCCACCTGTCATCAAAGCCTGCAGTTCTCTGCTCTGCCTGGGGCCTGGGGACACTTTCTCAGTCGTGTCCCTCAGTGGGACCCATTAAAGTCCAAGAAACTTTGGAGTTGGATTCTGACTTGGAGTTCTGGAGAGGTTTCTTCAGCTCCCTCTCAGGGACTGATGTTCAGGACCTGAGCACAAAGCCCCAGCCCCAGAGGCTCATTAAAGTCCTTGTGCTGTGTCTGTGCTGCTGAGCTGGGCTGGGCTCCTGGCACAGAGGCAGCTCCTGGTAACCAAGAAGAGCTTCAAAAGCACATTTCTCTGGATGAGCAGCTTTTCTCCAGCCCAGCAGGGCTGGGGCACTGCCTGCAGCCACCCCGGGCACAGCACAGAGGCACAGAGAGCTTCAATCAGTCAGGGCTGGGAAGGGGCTGAGAAGTGCCTGGGGCAGAATCACTGTCAGCCCTTGGCACAGGAACCTCTGGCTGCAGGACAATGCAGCTGCAGCTCCTGGAGCCATCTCCTAAAGCTGGAACATCCCAATGCCTGCAGACCCTGTGAGTACATTCTGTGATTGTCTCTTGTGCAGAGCAGCCAGGGGTGCCCAGGGCTGTCCTGCAGAGCAGGGTCCTGCAGCCCAGGGCGCTGTGCTGGGGCAGGGACTCTGCTGCCTGCCAGGGACAGCTCTCAGCCAGCCCTGGCAGCTGCTCCCAGCACTGGGGGACAAGATCTGGGTGGGAGGAGACAGCTGGTCAGGCTTGGAAGTGTTCTCCTTGTGTGGGGAGGATGCTGCATTGTTCAGGACTGCTCCCAGCATGGCATTTAACTGCAGAACATTTCCAAGTAGATTATACAGGAGAAGATCAGGAGCACAGCAAGGCAGGGGCTGCATGAAATGGAAAAATCCTGCTTTAATCTACTGCTCTGGGTTGCCTGGATAGGAACCTGCACATATATTTTCATCTTTCAGTTCTGGTGGGAAAAAAAAAAAAAACAAATTCTCTCCAATATGAATAAACCAGGCAGTGACAGAAATCAGCACAGGGCCCCTTAGAGGCAGCATCAGTGTCACTTTTCCAGCCTCCTCAGGGTTGCTCTGACATTGCCATCAGAGCCTGCAGAGCCAGAGCTGCCCCTGGGCAGTGCCAGAGCTGGGAGGAGTCTGCAGGGGCAGAGCTGAGCCCCAGGGCTGGGCTGGGCTCTGGCAGCACTGGCAGGCCCAGCCCTGGGCACAGGGAAAGCAGCTGCTGGCAGGGACAGCTCCAGGCAGCAGAGCCCTGGGCAGGCAGTGGGGGGGAAAGTGCCCCCAGGCTGTGCTGGGATATTTAAAGTCCTCTCCAAACCCAACTATTCCATGATTACTTTTTTACAGATCCCCATGCCAAGACACCACAAATGTCCAACAGCAGCTCCATCAGGCACTTCCTCCTGCTGGCATTGGCAGACACGCGGCAGCTGCAGCTCCTGCACTTCTGCCTCTTGCTGGGCATCTCCCTGGCTGCCCTCCTGGGCAACGGCCTCATCATCAGCGCCATAGCCTGCGGCCACCACCTGCACACGCCCATGTTCTTCTTCCTGCTCAACCTGGCCCTCACTGACCTGGGCTCCATCTGCACCACTGTCCCCAAAGCCATGCACAATTCCCTCTGGGACACCAGGACCATCTCCTACACAGGATGTGCTGCTCAGCTTTTTTTTTTGCCTTTTTCATGTCAGTAGAGCTTGCCCTCCTGAACATCATGTGCTAAGACCGCTACGTGTCCATCTGCAAACCCCTACACTACGGGACCCTCCTGGGCAGCAGAACTTGTGCCCACATGGCAGCAGCTGCCTGGGCCAGTGCCTTTCTCATGGCTCTCATACACACAGCCAATACATTTTCCCTGCCTCTGTGCCATGGAAATGTCCTGGGCCAGTTCTTCTGTGAACTCCCACAGATCCTCAAGCTCTCCTGTTCTAAATCCTACCTCAGGGAATTTGGGGCTTTTGTTGTTAGTGCCTGTTTAGGACTTGGTGTTTTGTGTTCATTGTTTTCTCCTATGTGCAGATCTTCAGGGCTGTGCTGAGGATCCCCCTCTGAGCAGGGACGGCACAAAGCCTTTTCCACCTGCCTCCCTCACCTGGCCGTGGTCTCCCTGTTCCTCAGCACTGGTATTTTTGCCTACCTGAAGCCCCCTCCATGTCCTCCCCCATCCCTGGATCTGGCCCTGTCAGTTCTGTACTCAGTGGTGCCTCCAGCCCTGAACCCCCTCATCTACAGCCTGAGGAACCAGGAGCTCAAGGCTGCAGTGGGGAGACTGATGACTGGTTGCTTTCAGGAAAATTAAACTGCTGGCCAATTTCTGCAAAATCACTTGTAATAAAAAATAATCTTTAATACTTCTTGTTGGTTCAGTTGTGAGAGTTTTGTTCTTTGTTTTACTTTTTCCATATTGTCCACAAAGAAATGTCATATTTGTTCCATTTCTCATTTTGTTTCTCTCCACATTCCCTGTGGACACAGACTGTGTCAATGAGGGGCTGCACTCTGGTGGCTTTAAATGGAACTAAAGGATCTCCCCAGCAGAGTTTTCTGCAGAGATGCCCTTTTGTTGCCTTCTCTGGAGCTGCAGCAGCAATGTCTGTGTGCAGAGCTGGGGGCAGATCAGGGCTGGCCCAGCAGCTGTGCCCAGCAGCAGCAGCAGCACTTGGTGTTGCCAGTGCTGCTGCCGTGGCCCTGCCCCTGCTGCCCTGGTGGCCCTGGTGTTGCTGTAGGCCTGAGTGCTCTCGGGGCCGGGCACAGCCCTGGGGTGGCAGTGCCGGGGCTGCAGCAGGACAGGCCATGGGCACTGCTGGGGCAGCGCTGACGCCTCAGGCCAGGCCCTGGGGCTCAGGCTCCTTGCCCAGGCTCTCTCAAGAACACGCCCAGGCCAATGCTCAGCACAGAAACCCCTGTGAGCAGCCCCAGGCTGGCCCGTGGGCAGGCTGGGGCAAACAGCATGGCTGGGGCTCTGCAAGGGCCCTGGGGCAGATGGGAAGGAGCAGCAGAGCAGGGGCTGATCCATCCCCAGTGCGCTGGACAGCCCAGGGCAGCGTCCCAGAGCGTCCTCATGGAGCTGCCAACAACATCCCCCCTCTGCAGCCCTGGCCTCTCCCCCAGCTCACACAGGTGCCCCATCCTTGCAGGCACAGACACGGCAGCACTGGCTCAGCAGCCCCTGTTTGCATTGCACACAGCAGGCGGGAGCACCCCCCATGCTGTTGCTGTGGGGACATGAACCTGAGGGAGCACAAATGCCATCAGCCCCTGGGGCCAGCAAGGGCTGGGGGACACCAGGGAAACCACTCAGCTTTGTCCTGGCCTCTGCACTCAGCCAGAAAGTTTGTTCCCATCAGCTGGGAGTTTCCTGTCCCACTGCAGACGCTGTTGCTCAGAGCCAGGGCTGCCTGGCAGCCACCCCCAAACTGCCCTGAGCATTTCCTTTGCTTCACCTTTGCTTTCTTTCACTCTTCCCTGTTACAGATTTCTGCCTATTGCCCACCCGTGTTCCCTGCCCTGCAAACAGCCCATCCCTGTTTGCCCTTTCCTCTCTGGCCCCACTCCCCATTGCAGTTCCTGCCTTGGCACCATGGGAACATCCCTTGAGCAGCAGGATCATCCTACAAGTGCTGAAGGAATTGTCTGCAGGCTCCTGCAGTGCTTTCTGCTGCTCCCTGTTAGTGGGGTCATTCTGGGATCATCCTGGAAGTGACTGGGAGCAGGCTGAGGGCAACTGGGACCATGCTGGGGCAACTGGGATATGCAGGAAGTGACTGGAATCATGCTGGAAGTGACTGGGAGTGGTTATGAGCAACTGGAATAATGCTGGAAGCTACTGGGAGCAACTGGGAGTGATGGAAGCACATTGGGAGCAACTGGGATATACGGGGAGAGACAAGGAGTGACTGGGATCACAGAGGAACCATTAAAGAAGTTACTGGAATAATACTGGGAGTATCTGGGAGTGACTGGAATCCTACTGGGTGACTTGGAGTGACTGGGACCATACCGGTGGCAAATGGCACCATACTGAGAGTGACTGGGTTCATCCTGGAATCATACTGGGAAGGACTGGAACCATCCTGGGAGTGCCTGGAACTATAGTAGGGGTGAATGGAAACACCTGGGACCACGGTGGGATCATACTGGGAGTGACTGGGATGATACTGGGATCATACTGAGTGTAACTGGAAGTGACTGGGACCATCCTGGGGGTGACTGGGAGCCACAGGGCCCATGCTGGGAGTGACCTGGGGGGAACTGGGGGAGCTGGCCCAGCTGGGGCTCAGGGCCTTTCTCCCCCAGGGCTGCCCTGGGTCCTGCTGCCACCCCCGGCCCCACAGAGCCAAGGGACAGGGGACAGGGACAGGGCACAGCTGAGGGACAGGGGACAGGGGCAGGGACGTGGAGAGGTAGAAGGGAGTTCCAGGGGGTCCTTGAGCCCAGGAAAGGGGAGTCCAGGGTTTCCCAAAAAGGGGGGACCAGGGTGGGGACACCCGGGATGTTCGAGGAGTTCAGGGGGTCTCTGGTTTTGCACAAAGCTGGGGCTGGGGGCTGGGAAAGGCAGGAATGGGGGACCAAGGCATTCCAGGGTGTCCCAGGGTCAAGCCCATGGCCAGTCTGGAGGCTGGGAGCCATGGGATGGCCGGGAAAAGGGGAGCAGGGAGCCCTGATGTCCGGGAATGGGGGATCCAGGGGGGGTCCCTGTGCAGGATAAGGGGAGCAGGGGGGTCCCGGTGCCAGCAGGGGCGGTTCAGGGTCCCGGGGCCGGGGGTCCCACTCCCCCCTGGCCCCCCAGGAGCGCCCCCAGCCCCAGCGCTGGAGCCATCGCGCTGCTCCTCCTCACTCCCAGGATGATCCCAGGATGATCCCAGTAGAACTCAGTCCCCCAGGAGCTGCTCCCAGGATGATCCCAGTACAGCCCAGTCACTGCCACCCCTGGCATCCCCCCAGCCCTCTCTGCGTTCCGACCTGTCCCGGCTCCATGCCCGCCCCTCCTGCGGGCTGCGAGGGCTCCGGGAGCGGGGGAGGAGGAGGAGGGAGGGAGGAAGAGGCGGAGCGGAGGAGGAGAGAGGGAACCCCATGGCTCCGGCGCTGCCTGAACTTGCAGCAGCCTCTTGTCCCCTCCTGGCAGGGAGTTGTGCAGAGCCAGAAGGTCCCGCCTGAGCCTCCTTTTCTCCAGGCTGAGCCCCTTCCCAGCTCCCTCAGCCCCTCCTGCTGTTCCAGCCAGGGTAGAATGCTAGTGCTACAAGAGCAATGGATAGACCTGACACAGGTGCCTTTTATCCCCACATTTTAACCTTTCATTGCTTACAGAAAGACTCTTGGGAAGCACCAAACTGAAGTCAGTCGCTCAGTGCCAATCTCCTTTGAGAATCCCCGGCCCGGCCCCGCCCCCGCCCGGCGGCTCGGTGCCGCGGTTGCCCGGTAACCGCGCCCGGGCCCTCAGCGCCTGTGACGGCGGCGCGGCCTCAGCCGTCCGAGAGCGCGGCCCTGGCTGGGTGTGCGCAGCCCGGGCTCCTGCAGGCGGCCGCCCCGGGCGATTCGCCAGGGGAATTGCTCGCGGAGCGTTGGTCTGCGCACAGAATTCCTAAAGGTGCAGAGCACTGGCCTCTGCGAAAAGTTCCTCAGCGTGCAGAACATTGGTCTCTGCTCGGGAGTCCTGCATTTCATTTGAAGGTAAAGACTGACTAAAGTTGAACTTTTTGGTTTTGTTTCATCTCTGCTCTGAAAGAGAATGGCGAAGGGAAATAGAGGATGTGATCATGCCAGTCTTCTGGCACAGTAGTTCAGTGACATGTACACCTGAGAGGATGAACAATAAAAGGTCTACTGATTGTGCTTTTTTTCACTGAAGAAATGCAACATCTTCTAAATATACTAGTCTATACAATTTTTTTCCTATAGTAATTGCTTAAACAGCTTGAAGGTGAATGAGTTCTGTTCAAGTTTCAGTGAGTTTTTATCATCTGGTTATTAAAATTATTAGGGAGATGCCTCTGTATTGAGGTGCAAATGAGACCATATGCCAAAGTCAATGGTCTGGATTTTATGGCACAGTAATTGTGAGGAAGAAAGAGAGAGAAAGAAAAGAAAAAGTGGGAGGGGGATGGGGGTTGGGAAGGTGGGGGGGGGGGAAGAAAGAGAGTGACAGAGACAGATTTAGTAGAAAATATCACCATTCCATGGATCCCATTGGCATATCATTAAATCCTCTTCTGGTCTTCTCTGTGGTGAGGTCTGGCAAAATGTAAGACTCCAATGGATTCATGGAGATTTGGGCAAGGTGGGACTGCCCAGGTACCTCCCTGGGGTGGGGCAAGTTTGTCTCTTGCTACTTTCAAATAATACAAAATCTTTAGTACCTGTATATCCTTCGAGTCTTCCATGAATTGGGCTCTGGATTTTCAGATTTGTTGTGTTACTTTGCATGCCCTGCAGTCGTCTGGTGCAAGGCCTCAGGAATGGGTCTGGGGGCACTGTGGAGGTCTTTGATGGGAGGTTTGTGTGCAAACCTGGCCTCAGCAGAAGAGTCTGTGGCTATGACTTCCCCAGCCTGAACGCAGACAGAGCTGATTTTCAGGGCAGCTGCTCTGTGATAAATAGGTATGATTCGTGCTGATAAAATTGAAAGAGTAATCAATATTGGTACTGTAATTAATATTTGGGAATAGATAAAATGGTTAAAAGTTGTAATGTTAAAGGAACAGAGGGAGAGGAAGGACTCCACCCCCAGCAGATGTTCACAAGGACAGGGCCTATCATATAAGAATTTATATTTGAGAATAATAAAAATAGTTAAAAGTTGTAATACCAAAAGAAGAGAGGAAGAGGAGGGGCTCCACCCCCCCGGCAGATGTTCACAAGGACAGGAGGAAGAAGCTGAAGATATAGATGCTAAAAATGAACAAGAACCTGGTTGGGTCCAAGAAAAATCCTAATTGTAAGGGATTTATTGCTTCGATAAGTAGATGCAGCGATATGTGCTTTTGTCTTACATTGTACTGGCTTAGTGCACATGTGTAACCCAAAGGTGAATTAAAGGACAAAGAGGAAGACTACAATTCTTCATCAATTAAGACCCCCAAAAACCTGTGCGACCACCGAACTGAGTGATGGCACATGCGCAGTAAAGGTGTTAATGAAGGCGGAGATAGGTAGATGACGAACCGGAACTGGAGAATATGGTATTAACACATGGCATATAAGGGGGGAATCTTCACTTGGGAAGTTTGTACGGAGGGTGGCACGGGTCCAAAAGCCCTGCACTCCGTACCCCGTGGTTATCCTTTGCTTATGCGCTATTGTTAGAACCAAATTATCCCTTCTTTATATATTTTCTAAATTATTTAATTAAAATTGCTGCTATCTCAAATATTGTTTGGGGTGTTTTTATGACGGGATAATTGGGCAGACATAACAATTTTGGTGCCGAAACCTGGGACCCTCTTAACTCCGGGGAGGTGTGTAGCTTCTGGGAAGGAGCTCCCCACCAGACTTTTAAGTGGTCCCAAAGCTGAACCCACTCTCCTTCGGGAAAAGAGAGTCTTTATTACAATAACACATAAGCAAATTAGTTATTGAAAGCGCTTGAAGAAGCTCCGTCCGTGCCAACTTACAGGAAGGAGAGTACCCATAAAAACTGTTTTGTGCACAAAGACCCTCGTGAGAAAAGGAGGCTGTGAGTACCGCGGGGTTTTGGGTCTGGGGCGGCTATGCATGTGTGTGTGTGTGGAGGTCTGAGACGGGGCTGGGCAGTCCCGGACCCCGGCAGAGGGACTCCCAGTACCGCGTTTTCGCCTCCTCCGGAGGCCGGGCCGGGAAAGGAGGGACGGAAAGAAAAGGAGATGAGTGGGGACCTGGAGGTTTAACCTAGGGGAAGGAGGGGGTCCCTGGTCCAGGCACCTGTAAGAAAGTCCTTGGGCAGGAGAGAGTAGGGAGACTGAGGAGAATGATTGAATAGGTTCAATTTCCTTGGAGGGGGCCGTAGCAGGCATTTTAGTATGTGATTAGATGGTGAGAAGATGGGGCTAATAGATGGAGAAAGGCAGAGATAGGAGGGAACAAATAGATTGCAGAGGGAGAAATAGGAGGGAACAAGTAGATTGAAAAAGGCAGGGTGACAGAGTAATAAGTGAAAAGTTGAACCACGAGGTGAGTGTGGAAAACAAGACTTTTCCTGGTACTGGGATCTTTAGTTTGTTGCCGCCAGAAATGGATCAGGGAAAAGTAAGTTCTTTGACCCAGGGGCTGCGGTTGTGTGAAGAATCTACAGGAGTTTAGAGTATCTGGGAACCATGAAGGGGTTCTCAGGAAGGGAGCATTCCTCAGGACAGCCCACTGGGGATGATGATACAGTTTTGGGATGAATGGGAATCCTGAAGGGGAAAAAGTAAACAGAAAATGATTAAGTATTGCATGTTTGAATGGACAAAAAGAAATGATCCAGAAAGATAATTTATATTGGCCCAAGTTCAGATCATTTGAGGATTGATTTTGCAGGTTCTAAATATATATGAATTCAAAAAACCCTGTTAATCAGGAGGAGAGTGAGTATGCTGCCTTATGGAGTCCTGAGAGAAAGTAAGTCTGTTCTTCAGAGGCAGGACAGGGGACATAATATAGGAAAAGCTTTGGTAAGCATCAGAAAAAAAGATGAGTCCCTGGCAGAATGGTTAGAAAGATTAAAAAAGATACTTGCAATTATATTCAGGTATAGATACTGATACTGCAGTAGGGTAGGTTCTGTTAAAAATTCAGTTTGTGACCAGATCTTAAAGATGACATCAGAAAAAGCTGGAAAAAATTAGAAGATTGGCAGGACAGGGACTTCAAGAGTTACTAAGAGAAGTACAAAGGGTATGTCCGAAGAAAATGAGAAAGCTGAAAAGCAGATGCCAGAATTTTTAGTGGCAGCAGATCAAGAAATGCAGGCAGCTTGGAATACAGAAAAATGCAGGAAAAAACAAACAGCCGACGTCAGGATCTATTTTAGAACACAAGACCTGTGTTTTCCCACCACAAGAAAGGGCACTTTAAAAATTCTTGTCCCAATTTAAAGGGTGCAGGACCTACCTGTTTTTTATTGTCATAAAAGGGGCACCTGCAGAAAAATTGCAGAAAAGAAGCAGCAAGATGAGAAAAACTTCTCAGGAGAATCAGAGAGGTCAAGAGTTCTGTTCAATGAAAGGACAAAACATCACCAGAAGAGGCTTTGATAAAGCTAAAAATAAGTTCTAATAGTGAAGCAGTTACATTTTTAGTAAATACAGGAATTTCTTAGTCCACATGACAAAATTACCCCAAGGATGTGAGATAAATTGTGAGAGAGTTCCAGTAGTCAGAATTACAGGAGAGGCTTTCCCGTTCCTAGCAATAAAAAGAGTACAAATTGAAATAGAAGACAAATTTGGAGTAAATAATTTATTGTTGATACAGAGGCCAAGAATAATTTGTTAGACAGAGATCTAATAATAGTATTAAATTTACAGATAAAACCCTGTGAAGGAAAAAACGTAAAATTTATTCTTTAACTGAAGATAATCTAGAAATTAATAATACGGGTTTGACATTCGGGTGAAGAAAAAGCTTAGAGTAAAGGGTCTGGTCCCTTTAGTCCCTCCTGGTCAGCACAAGCCTGTGAATTTTATGCATTATTTCGTGTTAATACTAAAAGGGACAAGAAGAGACTTTATACGGACTCCAAATACACTTTTAGTGTAGTACATACTTTTAGAAAAAATTTAGAAGGAAAGAAGACTTATAAACACTCATGAAAAAAGTTAGTACACGGAGAATTGTTTCAGATACACGGAAAATTGATAATTCAGATACTTGAAGCTTTAAAAAGCCCAAAGAAAATAGA
>JALJVW010003556.1:0-10469 GCA_024865655.1 Emberiza elegans | reverse complement strand
TTTTTTTTTTTTTTTTTTTTTTTTTTTTTTTTTTTTTTTTTTTTTTTTTTTTTTTTTTTTTTTTTTTTTTTTTTTTTTTTTTTTTTTTTTTTTTTTTTTTTTTTTTTTTTTTTTTTTTTTTTTTTTTTTTTTTTTTTTTTTTTTTTTTTTTTTTTTTTTTTTTTTTTTTTTTTTTTTTTTTTTTTTTTTTTTTTTTTTTTTTTTTTTTTTTTTTTTTTTTTTTTTTTTTTTTTTTTTTTTTTTTTTTTTTTTTTTTTTTTTTTTTTTTTTTTTTTTTTTTTTTTTTTTTTTTTTTTTTTTTTTTTTTTTTTTTTTTTTTTTTTTTTTTTTTTTTTTTTTTTTTTTTTTTTTTTTTTTTTTTTTTTTTTTTTTTTTTTTTTTTTTTTTTTTTTTTTTTTTTTTTTTTTTTTTTTTTTTTTTTTTTTTTTTTTTTTTTTTTTTTTTTTTTTTTTTTTTTTTTTTTTTTTTTTTTTTTTTTTTTTTTTTTTTTTTTTTTTTTTTTTTTTTTTTTTTTTTTTTTTTTTTTTTTTTTTTTTTTTTTTTTTTTTTTTTTTTTTTTTTTTTTTTTTTTTTTTTTTTTTTTTTTTTTTTTTTTTTTTTTTTTTTTTTTTTTTTTTTTTTTTTTTTTTTTTTTTTTTTTTTTTTTTTTTTTTTTTTTTTTTTTTTTTTTTTTTTTTTTTTTTTTTTTTTTTTTTTTTTTTTTTTTTTTTTTTTTTTTTTTTTTTTTTTTTTTTTTTTTTTTTTTTTTTTTTTTTTTTTTTTTTTTTTTTTTTTTTTTTTTTTTTTTTTTTTTTTTTTTTTTTTTTTTTTTTTTTTTTTTTTTTTTTTTTTTTTTTTTTTTTTTTTTTTTTTTTTTTTTTTTTTTTTTTTTTTTTTTTTTTTTTTTTTTTTTTTTTTTTTTTTTTTTTTTTTTTTTTTTTTTTTTTTTTTTTTTTTTTTTTTTTTTTTTTTTTTTTTTTTTTTCCTTCTTCATCTTTCACTCCATCTCCCTTCCAGGAAAAGTCAATGTCTCTGCAAAGTTTTCATTGTCCACAAAGGGTTAAAAGCTCCCACAAGCGGCTGGACACATCACTGCCTCCTTTTGGTGAAAGGAACACCCCTGAAATGCCAGCTGGCAGGCTGTGCCGGCAGCACAAGATATCAAAAAGGGTTAACAGTCCCAACAGTGAAGAGAGGAAACCTGGGGGGGACCTCTTAAACTGTAAGACCAGCATGCTCTGCTGCCCCAAACGTCAGAAAAGAACCCCAATGAGCCAAAATGAAGCTGCCCGGGTGTCTGGCTCCTGCAGTGTCTCTCTCCCTTCCACCCTTCCACCCTCGGGAGCCAGGCCAGCCTCCTCCCCATCTCTGTCCCAGGCCTGGCCTTACCTCATGGCCTCATGGCTTTCCCCCCCCCACCCAGCAGCAGACACTGGGCAGGGAGGTCCAACCACTTTCCGACCTTTCCTTTGCCAAGTCCCAAGAGAACTTCCCGGAGAGCAGCCCTGCTTTTTAACCCCTGTGTGTTCTCAGAAGCATATCCAAATCTCAGTGGTCAATTCAAGTGCTAATACCAAAATCTGAGCACTCATTGGTGTGACCACAGCATCCCAGAATTCCTGTCAAACCACATCAGTGGGGGATGCTGGCAGTGATGGCATTTGTGTCCCCAGGTCACTATTGCCTGGGGTGGAGCCCTGCTCACCTGGGCATGGATGAACACCCACCTGCCTGTGGGAAGCAGGGAATGAATTCCTGCTTTTGCTTCCTTGCACAGCTTTTCCTTCCCCCATGGACCCATCTGTGTCTGAGCCCAGCAGTTTGGTCTCTTTGTCTCTTTCACTCCCTGGATTCTCCCCCATGGGGTGCTCCAGGGAACTGGGCCTGAGGCCAGAGAGAGAGACAGGAGAGATGGAGCTGTGCACTGCTGCCGTGGCCACAAGCAGGGCACCCTCAGTCCATGAATGAAATCAGGCACAGAAACGGGCAGATGTGATTTTACACCCTTCCCTGCTGTCTGCATTTCCTACAAGCTTCCTGCAGTGTTGCTGGCAATATTTTTGTACTTTTTCAGGTGATTTACACAACACCTCACAGGACACACAGGATCAGGAGAATTATGTGATTTACCATGAATTCATGTCCCTTAAAAATACCAAGGCTCTCATTGATCAGTTACTGTTTGAGTCTAGAAGTGGGCAGTACAAACTTCAGTTTTTCACTTTCAGGTGCTCATGGGGAAGGCACAGCATATTCTTCCAGATCTTTGCACAATATTTGTGAGCTACATACAATAACAAATCTCATTTACCTCACTGCTCAACAGCTCAACATAAGAAACCCAAACTACTGGCCTATCCCTAAGACTACACAAAAAGAATAAAACAAATATGGTTTGCTTCCCACTTCAGCTGAATTTGGGATTTTTGATTTTTCATTATATTTTAAGATGTGCTTGTAGTTTTCTTGTTATGTCTAGGCTCTGAAGTAGGGTTTGTCATTGTTGTGAAACCAAGATTAATCAAGGATTAATACAGAAATAGATGTTCTCATCTATCCTTGCACTTCTTCTGGTTCCTAGGAAGGCTGGTGGGTGATTTCTGTCTGTGTTCAAATATTTAAAGCAACAACAAATAGTCCCACACTTTGTATTTCAGATAAAAAATTTAATGGCATCTTAACATTGTTTTCACCATCTTATAATGTGCATATTTTACTCCTTCTGAAGCTGAAATATTTTTAAATACAAGTCATTCTACTGAAATTTTAGAAGTTTCAAAACCATTTTAACATACTGAAAACAAAACAGTCTAAAAGACAGGTCTAACAGCCATTAAAATGCAGGAAAAAGCAAGAGGACTTCAGGTAAAAGTACATACATTTAACAGCTACATTTCTTCCACTAAGTATTTATGTGTTAAGAAAAACAGAGTAAATGTGAAAGAACAGATGTTCTTTAAAACCAGAATTTCTAATGCCAGAAACAGCTTTGAAACAACTTTCTATGTAGTTCTATTTATTTCAAAATTTAAAATTGGCCAATTTTTGTCCCAACATTTTGAAGCACAAGGGAAGAAAGGTGGAAAATGCTCTGCAAGGGTTGCAGTTATGGATCTATAAAGTTCATATGTGTAAAGGAATGAACATAGTATTAAACACACTGAGTATGACAGAAAAAATGCAACAAAGCACTAACTCTGAGAGAAAAACAACCCTGCAAGCAATGCCAGGGCACTGGGTATTTCTGCATTTTAAGCAAAGAACTTTACAACATCTTTAATTTTCCTTTTCCTGTCCGTTTTGGAGAGCGCAGTCCAGCCCGCCTCGCGCATTCTCCTCATGGTTTTGAGTTTCAGAGCAGAGCCTGGAGATTTCACACTGCATGGAGCTGGGCTCTAGGAAGGAAAATAAAGCCATCATTAGTTTCTGTAAACAATCTGATTAAGTGTTTGGTTTAATCTTAGGAAAGGCTAACATACCTTTTTTGGTGCTGTGGAATGTAACTGTGAAGCTTGTGGATAATCTTTGTACAAATTTTTAAACATTTCTTCCTCCGAGACTATGCTCTAATGAATGAACAGTTAAAAGTTAAAGTTACCTAGTCACGCTATATTAAAAAATACCTTTTTTTCCCCCTAAGGATATTAAACTATAAAAAAAAAAAAAGTTAAGATGTCATTATGAGGCATAACAGTTCAATAAAAAGAATCTTAATTATGTACATACAACTACAATTCCAGAAAGAACCAATAAAGTAAAAATATACACATAAATATTGGCTTGAATGTGGAAGCCCAAACTGTTTATTTTCATTCTCAGCCCCAGCAGTGAGCACAGAGAGCTGCTCAGCACAGGATTTGGTCTCTGACTCTTACCAGGAGGTCGGTGTGCTCAGAGCTGTCTGACTGAGTGTCCAGCTGCACAAGCACTTTCTGCTTTTTCCTGCTGCTCTGCTCTGCAGGCAGGTTTGTGCTTCTTCCACTCTGCATTTTATCCATTGGAGGAGTCTTTATAACATATGTCTGGGAAAGGAAATGTTTCTATTTTTTAGATCTATTTTATGGGGTAAGTGTGGAATCTAAAAGCCAAACTCAGGACCCAGTTTACAGTCTGAGTGTCCAAGAATTCACCTGAGAGAAATGGTGGAACTCTTATCTTTCCATCCAAACATGGAGCAAAGACCCAAACAAAGTGGGGTGGGGTGGAAATATCATTTTTATATTATTTTTTTGTTGCCAAATGAGGAGAATGAGCAGGAAGCTATGGAAGAGCTGAGTTTCATGGCACATTGTATTTAAGTTCTCCAGGCTTATCTGCAGAAATTCAAGTTATTCTGAACTGTAGCCACTACATTGGACTCTATCAAACATCAAAAGAAAATGGGAACAAACAAAACTGCAGGAAAAAGCTTTCAGAGAAAGATTGATAGCTATATCAAGATTGGCTAGAAGTTAAACTGAGAAGCATTGAATGGTTCAGTGCAGTCCTTTTTTGGACAGATAACATCAAAATGGTGCTGGATTCCATTGTTCCAATATGAAAACCACAAGTGAACTCCTGACAGGGAAGAAGGGTGAGTTCTGCAGTCAGGGCTACTTTAATACTTTGACCATTTTTACAGCTGTATCAGCTTTTTTCTCTTCCATAGAGGAAAAGTGCCTTTACAAATGGACACTTCTAAGACTAAGTAAAACAATTCTAGAGACATAAAAAAATCAACAACTGAGCAAGAAACATTACACACTGGGAGCCCTTCCAGAAACTGCTGTCTAATATCTCCATGGAATGGTGTGACCCTTTAAAATCCTTTTCTTAACCTTAGGAAAAAATCATCTACAGAAAAGTAAGAAATGCAGGCAGAAAAATGCAACAAGAAAAATTCACTGTTAGGAGTTACAAAACTTCAATGTTGGACTGCCCCAGGGCCTTCCTGTACTGAAGATGATATTTTTTATATTTTTATTTTTTTATTTTAGGAATGTAATTTGAAGACTTTCTATTTTTTACATTAGTAGATTCACTGTATAGATCTAAACAAGGTTAAGGAGTCAGGAACAGAAGTTTTTATTTTCTATAATTTAAAAAGTTTGAAGTCAAAAGCATGCCAATGTCTTTTGTTGAATGCAAATAAATTATCATGACACTGCAATTGATTCTACACATATAAAGACTACCAAATTCTAAAAGCAATTAAAAAGTTGAAGTTACCTTGTGTTTCTTTTCACTTTCAGGAATCACATTGCCAGAGTGCTCTTTTACAAGATTCTCCTACAAAAAGTTATGTGACAGCAAGGAAATATTTATTTGAATTCAGTTGTTAAAAATCTTCTTGGTGTAATCACAGAGCACAGTCTATAATCACAGACTGCTACAAAGTTCACACAAAAATATGACCAGGTTTAGTATAACCTCAGCATTCAAAAGTCACTGAAAAACCCCTACAGTTTAAGGAACTTTTTTGCTTTAGCTAGTTAAAATTAACTAAAATAAAGGAGAGTTTTGTTTTGTTGTTTATTTATATATCATCTGTTATGTTTGCCCAATTATCCCCTCATAAAAACACTCCAAACAATATTTGAGATAGTAGCAATTTTAATTAAATAATTTAGAAAATATATCAAGAAGGGATAATTTCATTTAACAACAATAGCGTATAAGCAAAGGATAACCTCACCCCTGCAGTTGCAAGGCTTTTGGACCCGTGCCACCCTCCGCATACAAAGTTGCCAAGTGAAGATTCTCTCCTTATATGCCATGTGTTAATAAAATATTCTTCAGTTCCGGTTCGTCATCATATCTATTCCCGCCCTTATGAACACTTTTATCACGCATGCACCATCACTCAGTTCGGTGGTCACACAAGTCTTTGGGGTCGTCACTGATGAAGGCCTCCCTCTTCCTCAATGTCCTTCAATTCACCTTTGGGTTACACATAAATTATCAAGCCAATACATCGTAAGCGAAAAGCACATATCGCTGTATCTACATATCAAGCAATAAATTCCCTTATAATTAGCATTTTTTCTGGGACCCAACCAGGTTTTTGTTCATTTTTTTATCTGTATTCAAAGTTTCTTCCTCCTGTCCTTGTGAACATCTGCCACAAATATCCTCTCCTCTCTTCTTTTGGCATTACAACTTTTAGCTATTTCTATTATTCCCAAATATTAATTATTATATGGCAGGCCCTGTCCTTGGTGAACATCTGCTGGAGTGGGGGTGGAGTCCCTCCTCTCCCTCTCTTTTGGGAAACAACTTTTAACCATTTTACCTATTCCCAAATATTAATTTCGGTACCAATATTAATTACTCTTTCAATTTTATCAGCACGAATCATACCTTATTTATCACATCATCTATAATCACAGACTGTTACAAAGTTCAAACAAATACATGACCAGATTTAAAGGTTTAACCCCAGCATTCAAAAGTCACTGTTTTTCTGTTCAGTTTCATTTCTTATCCAATTTCTCCCACAGCACAAGCCCAGACCACACCTCTCCCCCCCTGCCCAGTGAATAAAAAGTCCTCCACCTTTTCTTCAATTGCTGCTTTCAGTTGTTCCTTAAGGGAGGACAGTTCGCTTTTCAAACATGCCAGCTCGTTTTCCTACAAAACCATTAAATAAAGGACAGGGTTAACTATGCACAGCCCAGAAAAGGAAAACAGTCCCAAGTGAGACAGTAATTAATAGGGACACTCATTAGATACACAAGATAATTAATTCTATTTGCTTTTCAACCCTATACTTGCAGCTTTGCTTTAGCTTGTTTAATAAAGAATGAAGCACTCTAAAAACAGGTACTTGATCAGAAATGTTCAAGGTAATACCTTAAAACCCTTGGGAGAACAGGGGTGAGGGGGCACAATCTAAATATTTAAAACAAAAGTTTCCTATTCAGAGTGGGAAGTCAGAACATGACACACTGTCTGGAAGAGACACTAACACACAAACAATATACTCCAATTTATTTTAGAAACATTTGGAGTTTTCAATGCCAGAATAAGATCTGTTGCAGCAGGTTGGGTGGGACTGCTACTGGTAAAAATTAAAACCACATTGGAAGAGTTCCCAGAGAACTGTCTCTGGTGGAAAAGACCCCAGAGCACAGCAGGAAAAAGAAATCTAAGCAAACTGAAAAAATTTTTTAGAAGTCACAAAACTGACTGAAGATCACATCTTTTGTCTCTCTGTGCTGTTGATGGGCAAGAGGGAGGGATTGGGAAAAAAAAGTGTTTAAAAGGTTTTTTTAATTCTCATTACTCACTTTTAATTCTATTAATAATAATTTTAATACTATTTAAATTTGAACCAGCTTTACCCTCAAAGTGTTTTTCTCCTAATCTTTATCTCAACTCAACATTTTTCCTTTCCCCTCCTCTGCTCAACAATAGCATAGAAAAATGAGTGAATGTTTTTTGTGTGTGCCTGGCACTTAGCCAGTATAAAACCACTACACAAGCACATCAGCCCCTCCACTGAATTACTGACCATTGGAAAGTGCTCCTTACCAGTGCTCTTTCTGATGATATCTGCTTTTGCTGTTTCATTTTATATACTTTTAACTCTGCATCTTTTTCTTCAACCATTTTATCATATTCATTCTGTGTTAAAAAAACCAAACCAACAACAAACTCAAACACATGTGACTAAATGTTACAATTATAGAGTTATCCAGTCTTAAAACATCAATTTTTCAAACCAGGCTCTTAAGATTCATAAAGAAAAGGTTCATTGATGGTTCTGCAGAAGCTGTAAACCAGAAAATGCTCAATTGAAGTATTATTTTGTGGTCTGGCAGAGAGTGCTTTATTTCTGTGCAGCAATATGTGCTCAGCACTAAGAGCCAGCTGTGCCATCTTTATTCATGTATCTGCCAAAGACATTGCAAAATGAGGAATAGAAAGGTAAACTAAAATGTGTCAGGCTAAACTGCTGACAGTCACTAAGTCACCTCAGAGAAAGAGCCAAACTGATACTGAAAAATATTGCATTCACATGGTATCAAAGGAAGCCTGAATTTAAAAAAATCTAAAAATCCCAGAAGTTTAGATGAATGGAATTTATCTGCCCATAGGAATCTTTTCAAAATCTTCAAATGAATTTGATTTTAGATGATGCAAAGTCCAGCATGTGTTCAGCTTCCTTTTCCCAGACTCAGGCCTGTTTCTGCTTTTGAAAGGTCATTAACGTGGGATCACAAGTTATAAACATGGTATTAACGTGGTATCACCCATTGCAAACCACAGCAAGCAGGAAAATCTCTGACCTTGTGCTTTTCCATCAGTGCCATCATCTCAGTTATCTTGTGCTGACATCTGGTATCAGTTTCTCTCTGTATCATTGCAGTTTCATCACAAAGCAACCTCATCTTTTCTACCTGTCAGTAATAAATTGCATTTCATTCATCAACATAAGAATATATTTTTTTAAATCTTAATTTCTTCTTCCCCCTGTGGGTGCAAAGTTTGCAGTACCACTTGGGCTTTATTTGCTTTTAAGATCCCTTTCAAATCCCAGATCTTTTCTGCAGATTGTTAAAATGGGCAAGATCAAAGGTACAGCCATGGCAGGCAAGCTCATTTCAAACCAAAAGCCATTTCAAGCACTCTGCCCTAACATCTCTTAGCATTACCATAAAAAAAAAGTGTGGGCAGAAAAATACTAACATGGGAGAAGTTATAATCTAATTTAACTGTGCTGACTGTAACCAAGGGTAGAATTTCTTTGAACTATATCTTGAAATAAAGAAGTTTTAATGGAGTTCTTATTTTCAAGGATATATTCAAATACTTCAACCTAAGCACCTAATGTACTAAAGCTTTGCTCACAGGCAAACACAACAAGTTCCATTTATGTCTGAAATATAAATATGAGCAGGACTCTGGCCAATAAAGCTTCATAAAACATTTTAAATTTAAAAAAAATAATTTGCAGTAAAAATTAACACCTCTCACCTCTTCACAGAAGTTTATTTTCATTTACTTTTCTTGTTTCTATGTCTTTTTTGATAGATGTCAACTTCTTTTTTTATGTTGCTTGTTCATATTTTCCATCTCTAACTGCAATTTATTCACCTTTAGAAAAAGCAAAATTGCTGCTGTTATTTGTTTAGGAATTACTATATTTGATGATTTTTTTTTCTTACCTTTTTATTTTTGAGTTAAACACACACTGTTACTTTTCAGGTATATGATTAAAGTGTTTCCTATTTAAAAGTTCAGGTTTATTTTTAGTAAAGAGTTGAACTTTGGCCTGAAGTGAGTTAAAATACTCAAAGAAAAAGAATGGTAACAGCACAATGGGGAAGACTGCCTAAGCAGTCACCCTAAGGCTCTGAATGCCTCAGAAAAACAAATACAGATGGAGTTTTATTCCCTCTTGTAAATCTGTATCAGATTTTCACAGTTTTATGGTACATTTTCCTCCCAGCTGTGCATTTTTGATTACAGTTTTCCTTTTAAGTTTATCATATGAATATCCTCAAAAGTCCACTTTTCTTCAAGTGCAGTACCCAAAGCTGGACAATATATTCCCATCAGAGGGATTGCCACTGCAGAACACATTGAAAGAACAGCCTAAAAAGAGTTTTATATTTATAATATGTCTTTTTTAAATGCTTTTCTGTTACAATGAGGTTGCTGAACCCTGTTCAGTCCACTATCAACAAAAAGAAAAAAAAAAAAAATAACAGATTAGAAACATCATTAATTGCAATGTGAATCCATCTCTTAAATGTCCAATAGTCAGTGCCTAATGATTAAAAAATGGAAGCATCTTCTAAAACTATGAGCTCATTCCTGCAAAGTCTGTCTCCCAGATCCAAAAACCAGTTCAGAAATGTATTTAACAAGTATTATCACTTTACAGTGGGACTTAAAAACCTCACCCTATCTTTTTTACATGATGTTATTTAAACCTACCTTCCCTTCATAAGTATTGCTTTTTTGCTTTCTGCAGTAATTTTCTTTTCAGCACCTTATTCTGTTGAAACAAAACAAAACAAACACTGTACCTTAAGAAGTTAATAGAATTATGTCATGGTTTAAGTGCATCAAGAAATTCCAGCTTTCATCGAATAAATAACTCTCTGTTGTGCGGCTCAGGTTCCAGAACAATTCTTCAAACAAATGAATGTTCAGCTAATTTCTGTGATAGTACTGTTTCTTGATATGAAAGGCTCCTCCTGAGCTGACATGAGGTAACAAATGAGTGCAGAATGGGAATTAAAACTAAGATGCTGCTGGCAGAAGATGTGAAGATGTCATGACTAAAACCAGAAGTTATCTATTTTTACAGTGAAGTTACTACAGTTTGTGCCAGTGCAGAATTCTTACCTAGTGGTAACTGGGATACTCATTACAAGTATAAATAACCACCATGCACTAAATGAAAAGAGCAGAAGTTTATTAAAGATATTATTTTTAGTGGCTTTTTTCAATTAAGGCCTCATTTAACAAATCATAGGTGATTCAAAGATGACTCCCTA
>JALJVW010003555.1:0-23624 GCA_024865655.1 Emberiza elegans | reverse complement strand
GAGAGGGTCTGGGGAGCCACAAGGTTGTGGGAGGGGTCTGGGGGGTTTTGGCAGGATGGTGGGGAAGCTCTCCTAGGGGTCTGGGGAGGGTGTTTTCAGGGAGGCACATGGTGCCCCTCCCCCCCAAAAAAACTCCGAGGGCCCCTGAAGTGGCTCCTGTTCCTGAGGGTGCCCCTGATCCAGGACAGGACTGAGTCTGGGAGGGGTTTGGGGGTTTTGAGGGGTTTTTGGGGATTTGGGGAGGGTTTTGGGATTTGGGGTGGCTGTTTTGGGAATTTTGTTGTTTGGGGGAATTTTTGTGGTTTTAGGGAGAATTATTAGGGGTGGTGGGGGTTTGGGGTTGGAGTTATTTGGATTTTGGGAGAGTTTATTGATTCTCACGGGTCCTGGGTTTTTGGGGTATTCAAGTTTTTGAGAGTATTTTTAAATTTTGTGGGTTCCACTGGGATTTTGTGGGATTCTCTGGGGATTTGGAGGATTTTATTGTAATTTTGGGGATTTTGGGGGTTTTAGTGGAATTTTTTTGGGGGCCTTGTGTGGTCTGAGGGGGCTTTGAGGTTGTCCCCAGGTGTGGGGAAGGCTGAGAGGCACCAAAATCTCCTTAAAACGCCCAAAAGTCCCAATAAAACCCACAACATCCCAATTAAATTTCACAAAATCTTTTAGAACACCCTAGAATCCCAATAAAAGCCCACAAAATCTCTTTTGAAATCACAACAACCCCCATAATCCCAATTAAACCCCAAAATCATCTAAAATGTCCCCAAACCACAAGAAGCCCTACAAAATCCCCCAAGACCCAAAGAAATCCTGGCAACATCCAAAACCCAGAACCCCCAAATCCCCCAAAAATCCCCCAAAATTTGTGGGTTCACTTAAAATACCCAGACCTCCAAAGAATCCCACTAAATGCCTCCACAATTCCAATAAAACCACCCAAAATCTCCCAGAAATTCCAATAAACCCCCCAAAAATTTAAGAGAATCCCAACAAATCCTCATAAAACCCCAGTAATCCCCCAAAATTATAAAACAAAACAAACAAAAAGCAAAAAAAATTTCAATAATCCCCCAAAACCTCCAGAAAAAACACCCCCACCAAATGCCAAAAAAACCCCCCAAAACCCACAAAGCCCCCAAAATTCCCCAACTCCCCCAAACCCAATCCTCTCTCCAAAAACCCCAATAATCGCCCCTGAACTCCCCACAAACTCCCGCAGCCCCAAAAGCCCCAAATGCCGCAGCCCTGCCCAGCCCTCCCTGGTCCCTCCCAGTCCCAAAACCCCCCGGGCAGGTTTGGGGGGGGTCGAACCCTGAGGCATTCCCCCGAGCTCCCTCAAGCCTCCCCCCAAAGGCCCAATCCCATGATTCGTCAGCCTCGGCCCCTGAAATTTGAAATCCAATTAAGTGTTCGTAATTAATATTTTAGGAATAAATAAAATGGTTAAAAATTGGTTCATGTTAAAAAGATTTGAGGTCCATATGGTGAATTACTGTGGGGGGGATTTTGGCAGATGTTTATTTTGGGGATTTTAGGCCCAATATTTTTAAAATTTGGGGCCAAAACCAAGTCATTTAGTCTGAGGGGTCTACCCTTAGGTTGGTTTTTTTGGTGATTTGGGTCCATTTGGGTGATTTTTAAAAAAGGAACCATTTTAGCCTAATTTTGGGTCAAAATACTTTCAGGGTTGTTTTTGTTGATTTTGGGCCATTTGAGTAGATGTTGTGAAATACCTTGGAGTGTGTTCTTGCTTTTTTGCTGACACCTGGATAGCCCAAATTTGAACTAAAGGACATTGGGGTTAAAAGGATTTTCACCAAAGCCCCCTTGGGACTTTTGGAAATTTGAGCCCTCCCGTGGGCTCCCATGCTCCAGTAAAGCCCGCCTGATCGTCCGGGGCCTGGCCTGGTTCCCCAGGGTGGAAGGGTGGGAGGAGATGGCAATAGACATTTGGGGATTAGAGAGAAGACTCTGTCCTTGCTCGCTGCCTGGAGTGAGCTGTGGCCTTTGGGGCCCTGCCAGGCCTTGGCCTTGGAGCTCAGATCCTTGAACCAAAGGATCCCTGCTTTAGGGTATTTTTGGCCCTTTCTTGGCCAATTAAAATTGTTGCTACCCTTCTGGAAATAAGGTTTAAAGGGATTTTAGAGGGATAATTGGGAAGAAAAGGTCCCTGTGGGGCATTTTTTTTGTTCCCCCCATGGACTGTTCCAGGACTTTTTCCCATTTTGGCCCCGGATTTAATGGGGACAGATGTCCCAGGAGACTGTGCAGGGAGGATGCCCCTGGAAAGATCCCTGGTGATTTGAGGCCACATCTGGTGAGAGCACTGGAGGGGATTTTAGATCCACAGTTTGGATGATTTGACAAAGCCCATGTGGGTGAATTTAATCCTGTGTGACTGATTTTTGGTCCCTTTTTTTGTGATTTTGGGCCCATTTGAGTCCCATTTTTATTCTTTGGGTAATTTTAGGTCAAACCAAGTCATTTAGGATGATTTGAGGTCCTCTTGTGTTGGTTTGGCACATTTGGGTGATTTTAGGTCAATTTAGGTGATTTTGGCAAAATCTGGATGGATTTTTGGGCTCCTTGGGAGATTTTAAGCCAAAGCAGGTACTTTCAGGGTGGATTTGAAGCCCATTTTGGAGATTTAAGGCTGATTTTAGGCCATTTTGAGGGAGGTGTAAACCATTTTGGGCAATTTTAGGCCCCTTTGGTTGGATTTTAGACCCCTTTGGATAATTTTAATCCCATTTGGCTGATTTTAGGCCAAACCTGGCTAATATCAGCTGCATTTGAGATGCCTTCGGGTGATTTTAAACCAAACCGGGCCCTTTTTAGGACCCGTTGTCCCTTGGCCCCCCCTTTCCCCCACGGTTCCCCCCCTTTCCTCCCCTCCCTCACGGTTCATCCTTGGGAATGGGGCAGGAGGAGGAGGGCCTGGCTCCCAGCAGGTCCCAGTTGCTCCCAGTTCCTGCCGCTTTCATCCAGTGTGTTCCCAGTTCTCCCTGTTGTCCCTAGCATAGTCCAAGTCACTCCCAGTATGATCCCAGTCTCTCCCAGCACATCCCCAGTCACTCCCCCTTGCCCCCAGCATATTCCCAGTTCCCCCAGCACATTCCCAGTCACTCCCAGTTTGGTCCCAGTCACCATCCATATGGTCTCAGACACTCCCAGTCTATCCCAGTTGCCCTGAACATTCTCATAGTCATTGCCAGGCCCTCCCAGTTCCCTCAGTGTGGTTCATTTGCCCCCAGTTTTATCCCAATTGCTCCCACTTCCTCTAATTATGTCCTGAATTGGTCCCAGCATGGGCCTGGTAGCTCCCAGTAACCCCCAGTCAGGGTCCAATCACACCCACTCTGATCCCAGTATGATTGTAGCCTCTCCCAGTATGATCCCAGTCACTCCCAGTCTGATGCCACTATCCCCAGTGTGATCCCAGCTGCTCCCTGTCAATGCCAGCATGACCCCAGTAGCCTCCAGTGTGATCCCAGTGACTCCCTGTCTCTCCCAGTATATCCCAGTCACTCCCAGCATGCTCCCAGTCACTCCCACTTTCTCCCAGTTGCTTTCAGCACAATTCCAGTTGCTCACAGCCACTCCCAGTCAATCCCAGTATGATTCCAGTCACTGTCAGTGTGATCCCAGTGTAACCCAGCATGGACCCAGCTGCTTCCAGTGTGATTCAAGTGTGATCCCAGTTGCCCCCAGCATAGTTCCAGTTGTTCCCAGTTCCTCCCATTACGATCCCAGTTGCCCCTCAAAAAGTCCCAGTCCTTCCCAGCAGAGTCCCAGTCATGCCCAGTTGCCCCAAGCATGGTCTGAATTGTCCCCTGCATTATCACAGCTGTTCCCAGTGTGGTTCCAGTCTCCCCAGGATTGTTACAGACACTCCCAGTACATCCCAGTGGGCCCAGTAAGGTTCTAGTTACCTCGGAATGATCCCAGTCTTTCCCAGTTACTCTCAATATGATCCCAGTGCCCCAGTTGTAGTCTCAGTCCTCTCAGCATGGTTCCATTACCCTCCAGCTGATCCCAGTTGTTCCCAATGTGTCCACATTTTCCTCCCAACATGGGCCCAGTAGCTCCCAGTAAGCCCCAGTCAGGTTCCATTCACACCCAGTATAATCCCAGTATGGGTGTAGCCACTCCAGTATGATCCCAGTCACTTGCAATCTAATCCCAGTTGCTCCCAGTCTGATGCCAGTGCCTCCAGAGTGATCCCAGTTGCTCCCAGCATGAGCCCAGCTGTTCCCAGTGCGGTTCCATCAATCCCCTATGGTTACAGACACTCCCAGTATGGTCCCAGTTGAACCCAGTTGCCCCTGCTCTAGTCCCAGTCCCTCCCAGTATAGTCCCAGTTGTCACTCCCAGTTGCCCCCAGAGTGGTCCCAGTTCTCCCCAGCATGGTCCCACTTGTTCCCAGTATGGTTCCAGACACTCCCAGTATATCCGAGTTGCCCCCAGCACGTCTGTAGTCATTTCCAGACACAACCAGTGGCCCCAGTAAGTTGTTACTTATCCCACTATGATCCCCCAGTCATGCCCAGAATATCCCAGTTGCCTCCAGCATGCAACCAGTCATTCCCAGTTCCTCCACTTTGCTTGTAGCATCATCCCAGTTTCTCTCAGCTGCTCCCAGTAGCCCAGAGTGTGATCCCAGTCACTCCCTTTCAACCCCCATATGATCCCAGTAAGCTCCAGTTTGATCCCAGTCACATGCCAGCCCTCCCAGTGTGGTCCCAGTATAATCTCTCCCAGTATGGTCCCAGCTGCCTCCAACATGGTTCCAGTTGCTTCCTAGATCAACCCAGTCACTCCCAGTATGATGCCATTTGCTCCCTGTGTGCTCCCAGTTGCTCCCAGTCAGGCCCAGTGCGGGGGATGATGTGCAGGGTGTGTTCCCAGTCGCTCTCAGATACTCCCAGTATGAGTCCAGTCCCTCCCAGTATGATCCAAAGATGAGCCCAGTGTGCTCCCAGTCCCTGCCAGTATGAACCAGTTGTGCTCCACATGGTTCCAGTTGCTCTCTTTTACCCTCGCTTTTGTTCCAGTCACTCCCAGTATCTCCCAGTATTCTCCAGTTCCCTCCAGCATCTTTCCAGTTCCTTCCAGTATGATCCCATTTGGTCAGAACCACTCCCAGTCAGCCTCAGTGTAGTGGAATTCAGTGCCAGTATGATCCCAATCACCTCCAGCATGATCCCAGTTCATCCCAATATGATCTCAGTACAATCCCAGTGTGCTCCCAGTCCCGGCCAGTATGAACCAGTTGTGCTCCACATGGTTGCAGTTGCTCTCTCCTCCTCACTTTCATTCCAGTCACTCCCAGTATGTCCCAGTGTAGCCCAGCTCTCTCCAGCACCTTCCCAGTCACTCCCAGTTCCTTCCAGTATGATCCCATTTGCTCCCAAGCACTCCCAGTCAGCCTCAGTGTAGTGGCACTCACTGACAGTATGATCCCAGTCACCTCCAGCATGCTCCCAGTCATTCCCAGTTGATTCCCAGTTGCTCACAGCTGCACCCTCCCCAGTCACCCCAGTATGATCCCAGTATGATCCCAGTCAAAGCCAGTACAGCCCCAGTATGATCCCAGTATCCATGTCAGACAGTCTGCCCCCCAGCACAGGATCCCAGTGTGATGTCAGTACAAACCCAGTACAGTCCCAGTCACTCCCAGTACGATCCCAGTCCAGCCCAGTCCCTGGCAGTGCTGCCACTGCTGGGATCCCCCAGCCCTGTGTCGTTCCCCCAGGCAGATGTGCCTGAGAGGGAGCCCCAAGGGCTGGCAGTGCCCAGGCAGGGTCCCCAGCAAGGCCCAGTTGGGATGTGCAGCCCCCAGTTTGCCCAGTTGCCTCTCCTTTGGCCCGGGCCGGGTTCCCCCGCCCCACAGCGGCTGGGAGCAGCCGAGACCCCACTGCCCATCCCGACCTGTCCCGGCTCCATCCCGCTCCTGCCCGGGCTGCGGGGCTGCGGGAACAGGGCACCGAGGGTGTGGCTGCTGCTGGGGGAGGAGGAGGAGGGAGGGAAGGGCAGGGATGGAGGGGAGGAGGAGGCAGGGGGTTGGGGGAGGAGGGATGGAAAGGAAGAGGAGGAAGGAAGGAGGGACAAAGGAGCATCAAGGAAAGAAGAAAACCACGTGGTTCTTTCTAGCCCCTCCTGAATTCGCAGCCCCCACCTGTGGGATCATCCCCCCCCATCGCCCAGGTGGGACGGGGGGGGCAGTTCAGATATCCCTGCCTTTTAATCATTCCTGGGTTGGGTTTTGGGGGGGATGTTTGGAGAATGAAAAGTCCAAGGCTGAGGCGGAAAAGGCCCCAGCGGGGGGACATCCGGGGGGCAGTGGCGGCTGCTGGCAGAGGCAGCCTGGAGGAGCAGAGCCCTGTGTCCCCCAGGAGCCCAAAGTGGGGAGCCCAGAGAGGGGGAGAGGATCAAATTGGCGGGGAGCCTCAAGAGCCTGGAGAGGGGCAGGGGGACTCCTTGGAGCCAGCTGCAGCCCCAGCAGAGAATGAGGGAGAAGGGCCCGGGAGCCCAAACAGCCCCATCCCCATGGAATGGGGAGATGGAAAAGGGGGAACTTTTCAGATTGCTGGGTCTCCCAGCAGCCTGGGCAGGGCACCAACCTGGGAGACGGGGACCCCCAGTCCAAGCGTGACCCCAGGAGCTGGGACAGGGGAACCTCCCCGAGCACCTGCGGGATGGGGGGGACAGGAACTCTCGGGTAGCACTGAGTTCAGGCAGAATCCGGGTGTTTGGGATTCCGGCCGTCCTCTGCTCCGCCCTGCTTCCTGCTGCCGCTCCGCCTCTTCCTCCCTCCCCTCCTCCTCCTCCCCCCCTCCCCGGAGCCCTCGCAGCCAGGCGGGAGGCAGCATGGAGCCGGACAGGTCGGAACAGGAGGCGGGGGTGGGGAGATGCCAGGAGTGGGAGTGACTGGGCTGTACTGGGATCATCCTGGGAGCAGCTCCCCCAGACTGAGTTCTACTGGGACCATCCTGGGATCACACTGGGATGAGGAGGATGCAGGATGGGGCTCAATCCTGGGGGGATGGGGCTCAATTGCCTAATGGCTCCAGCGAGCTGGGGCCCACAGGGACTCTGTCCTGCCCATCCCGGGAGGGGGGCCTGAACCCCATTCCTGGGCGCCCCATCCCCCCCCCCCCACTCCCAGGCATGGGATCCACCCGGGCACCGGCGGGGCCCAGGAACGGGCATCCATCCAAATCACCCACCTGGGATCCATCAAACAACCCCCCACACCCCGGGATCCCACCAGGATCCCCCTTTTATCCGGCACCAACAACCCCCAGTAAATAGGCTTCCCACCTGCCATCCTGCCTCTCCCAGTCCCCAGAACCCCCCTTTTCCTTCATCCAAAGAGACCCCCTGGACCCCAATTCCTGCCTTTCCCAAACCCCAGCCCCTCCTCTCCTCAACCCCGAGGACACCCGGGACCCCTATTCCCAGCCATCCCGGGTTTTCCCACCTTTTGCTGGGAATGGGGAACACCCAGGACCCTTGGCGCTCCCTTTCCTGGATGCAGGAACCCCTTAACCCCTGTGTCCCCTCTACCCACCACAGCCTCCCTTTTTCTCAGTGCTGGAACCCCCAAACCCCGTTCCTGCTCTCCCAGCTCTCCCTTTGGTTCCCCTTTGGTTCCCCATGCCCCCCCAGCCCCCAAATCTCGGTGTCCCCCAGTTCTCCCGTCCCTCGTTCCCTGCCCCTGGCGCTGTTGGAGCCCAGCCCAGGGTTCCCCAGTTGGTGTCCATGGGGTCCCTGGCTGGGATCCCCTTCCAGCGGGATCTGGGCACAGCCAGAGCCGGCACCACAAGCAGCCTGGCACGGGGCCACCGGGGAGCTGCCGCTGCTGCAGCTGCATCCTGCCATTCCCAGTTGCTCCCAGTTCCTCCCAGTGGCTGCGCAGTCGGCTCCCAGCATGTGCCGGGCAGCTCCCAGCACCCCTCAGACAGGGACCAATCACACCCCCTACAATCCCAATCTGATTGTAGCTACTCCCAGTATGATCCCAGTCACTCCCAGTATGATCCCGGTCACTTGTGGTCTAACTCCAGTCACTTCCAGTCACTCCCAGTATGAGGCCAGTGGCCCCCAGGGTGATCCCAGTTGCTCCCTGTAAATGCCAGCATGAGCCCAGGAGCCTCCAGTATGATCCCAGTGGCTCCCAGTCTCTCCCAGTATATCCCAGTCCCCCCCAGCATGCTCCCAGTCACTCCCACTTCCCCCCAGTTGCTTTCAGCATGATTCCAGTTGCTCACAGCCACTCCCAGTCAATCCCAGTATGATTCCAGTCACCCTCAGTGTGATCCCAGTCTCACTCACCATGGATCCAACTGCTGCCACTGTCAACCCAGTATGATCCCAATTGCCTCCAGTATAGTTGCAGTTGTTCCCAGTTCCTCCCAGTATGATCCCAGTTGTCCCTAGAACAGTCCCAGTCCCTCTCAGCATGGTCCCACTCACTCCCAGTTGCCCCCAGCATGGTCCCAGCTGTTCCCTCTGTACCTCCAGTCCCCCCAGTATGGTCACAGACAGTCCCAGTGTATCCCAGTTGGCCTAGTACAGTTCTAGTTAGCTCAGAATGATCCCAGTCTTTCCCAGTTCCACCTAGTTGCCTCCAGCATGATCCCAGTTTCCGGCAATGTCCCAAAGTGTGTTCCCAGTGGCTCCCAGGATGACCCCAGCAGGACCAGTAGTCACTCCCAGCATGGTTCCAGTCACCCCCAGGATGACCCCAGTCAGTCCCTGATACTCCCAGTATTATTGCAGTCATGCTCAGAGTGACTCCCTGGTACTCCCAGTGTGGGCCCTGTTGCTCCCAGTCGCTTCCAGTATGGTTCCAGTCAGAGCCAGCACCTTCCCAGTCACTCCCAGTATGATCCCAGCCATTTCCCATAGGATGCCAGTATGACCCCATCATGGGCACAGCTGCTCCCATGATCATCCAGTGTGCTTCCAGTTGCTCCCATTGAACCCTAGTGTGGTTGCAGTCTCTCCCAGTGTATCCCAGTTACACCCAGCATGTTCCCAGTCACTCCCAGTTGCCCTGAGTTCCTTCCAGCCTGATGCCAGTTGCTCCCAGTCACCCTCAGTGCAGTCCCAGTGGCTGCCAGTATGATCCAGTATGATGCCAGTCACTCCCAGCATTGGCCAGCTCCTCCAACCGTGGTCCCAGTAGGATCCCAGTAGCCCCCAGCAAGGTTCCAGTCACTCCCTGTTCCTCCCAGTGTGATCCCAGTTGTCCCTAGTATAGTGCCAGCCAATCCATAGATGATCCCAGTCCCTGCCAGCATGGTCCCAGTCATGCCCAGTTGTCCCCAGTGTACCCCCAGTCATTCCCACTCCCAGTATGATCCCCAGATACCCCCAGCATGGTCCCAGTTCTTCCCAGCAGGGTCCCACCTGTTCCCAGTGTGGTTCCAGTCACCCAAGTATGGTTAACAGACACTCCTGGTATATCCCAGTGTCCCTCAGCATGCTCACAGTCATTCCCAGTTACCCAGTACAAACCAGTCCCAGTGCTGCCACTGCTGGGATCCCCCAGCCCTGTGTGCATTCCCCCCTGGCGGATGTGCCGAGAGGAGCCCCAAGGGCTGGCAGTGCCCAGGCAGGGTCCCCAGCAAGGCCCAGTTGGGATGTGCAGCCCCCAGTTTGCCCAGTTTGCCTCTCCTTTGGCCCGGGCCGGGTTCCCCCCGCCCAGCAGCTGGGAGCAGCCGAGAGCCCCAGCTGCCCATCCCGACCTGTCCTGGCTCCATCCCGCTCCTGCCGGGCTGCGAGGGCTGCGGAACAGGGCACCGAGGGTGTGGCTGCTGCTGGGGGGGGGAGGAGGAGGGAGGAAGGGGGGGTGGATGAGGAGGAGGAGGGAGGGGGGGGTTGGGGGGGGAGGAGGGATGGAAAGGAGGGGAAGAAGAGGAGGGGGGACAAAGGAGCAGCAAGGAAAGAAGAAAAAAAACGCGGTGTTTTCAAGCCCTCCTGAATGGTCGCAGCCCCCACCTGTGGGATCATCGCCCCCCCATCGCTGCAGGTGAGCGGGAGTTCAGATCAGATATCCCGGGGTGTCCCTGGGTTGGGGTTTTTTTGGGGGATGTTTGGAGAATGAAGAAGTCCAAGGCTGAGCGGAAAAGGCCCCTCGGGGACATCGGGGGTGGCGGTGGCGGCTGGCGGCAGAGGCAGCCTGGAGGAGCAGAGCCCTGTGTCCCCAGGAGCCCAAAGTGGGGAGCCCAGAGAGGGGGAGCGCCATTGGCGGGAGCCTCAAGAGCCTGGAGAGGGGCAGGGGGACTCCTTGGAGCCGCTGCAGCCCCGAGCAGAGAATGAGGGGAGAAGGGAGCCCGGGAGCCCAAACAGCCCCGGCATCCCGAAATGGGGAGATGGAAAAGGGGAACTTTTGGGATCGCTGGGTCTCCCAGCAGCCTGGGGAGGGCGGACCAAGCAGACGGGGACCCCCAGTCCAAGCGTGACCCCCCAGGAGCTGGGACAGGGGAACCTCCCGGGCACCTGCGGGATGGGGGCGATGCTTTCGAGGGTGCGGAGTTCAGGCAGTGCCGCAGCCTGGGCGAGATTCCGGCAGGCCGTCCTCTGCTCCCCGCGCTTCCTGCTGCCGCTCCGCCTCTTCCTCCCTCCCTCCCTCCTCCTCCCCCCAGTCCCGGAGCCCTTCGAGCCCAGCGGGAGGGGCAGGGATGGAGCCGGGACAGGTGGGAACGGAGGAGGGGTGGGGGGATGGCAGGAGTGGGAGTGACTGGGCTGTACTGGGATCATCCTGGGAGCAGCTCCTGGGTGACTGAGTTCTACTGGGACCATTCTGGGATCACACTGGGAGTGAGGAGGAGCAGCTGCGATGGCTCCAGCGATGGGGGGGGGTCCTTGGGCTCAGGGGGCAGCGGGCTCTGAGGAGGGACCCCGGCACCTGGACTCTCTGATCGCCCATCCCGGAGCACCGATGGGCCCTGAACCCCCTTCTATTCCTGGGTATGGGATCCCCCCCACCCCCATTCCCAGGCATGGGATCCACCCTGCACCCATTATCCGGCACTAACAACCCCAAATCCATTCCCCATGGGAAAAACTCCATTTCTAATCCAGCACCAACAACCCCCACACCCCCATTCCGGGCATGGGATCCACCCTGCACCCCTTATCCGGCACCAACAACCCCTTATCCCCCATTCCCAGGCTTCCAGGGATCCCCCTGCCCCTTCCCGCCCCTTCCCCTGCCATGCCTCTCCCAGTCCCCAGAGCCCCCTTTTCCTTCATCCAGAGACCCCTGGACCCCAATTCCTGCCTTTCCCAGCCCCCAGCCCCTCCTCTCCTCAACCCCGAGGACACCCGGGACCCCTATTCCCAGCCATCCTGGGTTTCCCACCTTTTGCTGGGAATGGGGAACACCAGGGACCCTTGGCGCTCCCTTTCCTGGATGCAGGAACCCCCTTAACCCAGCCTGTCCCCCTCTACCCACCACAGCCTCCCCTTTTCTCAGTGCTGGAACCCCCAAACCCCGTTCCCTGCTCTCCCAGCTCTCCCTTTGGTTCCCCCTTTGGTTCCCCCGTGCCCCCCCAGCCCCCAAATCTCGGTGTCCCCCCAGTTCTCCCGTCCCTCGTTCCCCTGCCCGTGGCGCTGTTGGAGCCCAGCCCAGGGTTCCCCAGTTGGTGTCCATGGGGTCCCTGGCTGGGATCCCCTTCCAGCGGGATCTGGGCACAGCCAGAGCCGGCACCACGAGCCCCACCCGGCACTGGGGGGCCACCAGGGAGGGCTGCTGCTGCTGCAGCTGCATCCTGCCATTCCCAGTTGCTCCCAGTTCCTCCCAGTGGCTGCGCAGTCGGCTCCCAGCATGCGCCTGGCAGCTCCCAGCACCCCCAGACAGGGACCAATCACACCCCCTACAATCCCAGTCTGATTGTAGCTACTCCCAGTATGATCCCAGTCACTCCCAGTATGATCCCGGTCACTTGTGGTCTAACTCCAATCACTTCCAGTCACTCCCAGTATGAGGCCAGTGGCCCCCAGTGTGATCCCAGTTGCTCCCTGTCAATGCCAGCATGAGCCCAGGAGCCTCCAGTATGATCCCAGTGACTCCCAGTCTTCCCCAGTATATCCCAGTCCCCCCCAGCATGCTCCCAGTCACTCCCACTTCCCCCCAGTTGCTTTCAGCATGATTCCAGTTGCTCGCAGCCACTCCCAGTCAATCCCAGTATGATTCCAAGCACCCTCAGTGTGATCCCAGTCTCACCCAGCATGGATCCAACTGCTCCCACTGTGATCCCAGTATGATCCCAGTTGCTGCCAGTATAGTTGCAGTTGTTCCCAGTTCCTCCCAGTATGATCCCAGTTGTCCCTAGAACAGTCCCAGTCTCTCTCAGCATGGTCCCACTCGCTCCCAGTTGCCCCCAGCATGGTCCCAGCTGTTCCCAGTGTGCTTCCAGTCCCCCCAGTATGGTCACAGACAGTCCCAGTATATCCCAGTTGGCCTGGTACAGTTCTAGTTAGCTCAGAATGATCCCAGTCTTTCCCAGTTCCTCCCAGTTGTCTCCAGCATGATCCCAGTTTCTGGCAGTTGCCCAAAGTGTGATCCCAGTGGCTCCCAGGATGACCCCAGCAGGAGCAGTAGTCACTCCCAGTATGGTTCCAGTCACCCCCAGGATGACCTCAGTCAGTCCCAGATACTCCCAGCATTATTGCAGTCATGCTCAGAGTGACTCCCTGGCACTCCCAGTGTGGGCCCTGTTGCTCCCAGTCACTTCCAGTATGGTTCCAGTCAGAGCCAGCACCTTTCCAGTCACTCCCAGTATGATCCCAGCCATTTCCCATAGGATGCCAGTATGACCCCAGCATGGGCACAGCTGCTCCCATGATCATCCAGTGTGGTTCCAGTTGCTCCCATTGAACCCTAGTGTGGTTTCAGTCTCTCCCAGTGTATCCCAGTTACTCCCAGCATGTTCCCAGTCACTCCTAGTTGCCCTGAGTTGCTTCCAGCCTGATGCCAGTTGCTCACAGCCACTCCCAGTCACCCTCAGTGCAGTCCCAGTGGCTGCCAGTATGATCCAGTATGATGCCAGTCACTCCCAGCATTGGCCAGCTCCTCCTACCGTGGTCCCAGTAGGATCCCAGTAGCCCCCAGCAAGGTTCCAGTCACTCCTTTTTCCTCCCAGTGTGATCCCAGTTGCCCCAGTATAGTCCCAGGTACTCCATAGATGATCCCAGTCCCTGCCAGCATGGTCCCAGTCATGCCCAGTTGTCCCCAGTGTACCCCCAGTCATTCCCACTCGCTCCCAGATACCCCCAGCATGGTCCCAGTTCTTCCCAGCATGGTCCCACCTGTTCCCAGTGTGGTTCCAGTCACCCGAGTATGGTTAACAGACACTCCTGGTATATCCCAGTGTCCCTCAGCATGCTCACAGTCATTCCCAGTCATTCTGAGTTCCCCCAGTCCAGCCCAGTCGCTGGCAGTGCTGCCACTGCTGGGATCCCCCAGCCCTGTGTGCGTTCCCCCCTGGCGGATGTGCCGAGAGGAGCCCCAAGGGCTGGCAGTGGCCAGGCAGGGTCCCCAGCAAGGCCCAGTTGGGATGTGCAGCCCCCAGTTTGCCCAGTTTGCCTCTCCTTTGGCCCGGGCCGGGTTCCCCCCGCCCGCAGCGGCTGGGAGCAGCCGAGAGCCCCGCTGCCCATCCCGACCTGTCCCGGCTCCATCCCCGCTCCTGCCGGGGCTGCGAGGGCTGCGGGAACGGGGCACCGAGGGTGGCTGCTGCTGGGGAGGAGGAGGAGGGAGGGCAGGGATGAAGGTGGAGAGAGAGGGTGATGGAAGGAGGAGGAAGGAGGGTTAGGGGAGGAGGAGGAGGAGGAGGAGGAGGAAGGGATGATAGGGGAGGGATGGAAGAGCAGAAGGAGGCAGGGATAAGAGATAGGAGGAGGGGGGGGGAAGAAGAGGAGGAGGGGAGGAACAGGAAGAGGAGGGACAAAGGCTGATCAAGGCTGAGCTGAGGGAACCACGAAAACTGAGCCCTGCCTGAATTCACAGCCCCCCCCTGTGGGATTTTGCCCCCCCCACCAGGTCAGGCAGGGAGGAGCTGGTCTGATATCCCGGGGGGTCCCTGGGTTGGGTTTTTCGGGGGGATGTTTGGAGAATGAAGAAGTCCAAGGCTGAGCGGAAAAGGCCCCTCGGGGGGACATCGGGGGGTGGCGGTGGCGGCTGCCGGCAGAGGCAGCCTGGAGGAGCAGAGCCCTGTGTCCCCAGGGAGCCCAAAGTGGGGGAGCCCAGAGAGGGGGAGCGCGCCATTGGCGGGAGCCTCAAGAGCCTGGAGAGGGGCAGGGGGGACTCCTTGGAGCCGCTGCAGCCCCGAGCAGAGAATGAGGGGAGAAGGGAGCCCGGGAGCCCAAACAGCCCCGGCATCCCAAAATGGGGAGAGCCAAGAGCAGGGAGCTTTTGGCATTGCTGGGACTGCCAGCAGCCTGGGCAGGGCGGGCACCGAGGAGAAGGGGGACCCCCAATCCAAGCGTGACCCCAGAGCTGGGACAGGGGGGAACATCCGAGCACCAAAGGGGAGGGACCAGGGACAGGGAACTCTTGGGAGGCTTTTTCAGGGCTGAATCTTGGTGTTTGGGAGGGTTTTCTGGAGCGCAGATGCCCAGTGGCTTGTAGAGATGGACTTGGGCAGAGGGACCTTCAAACTCAACGTGCTCTTCCCTTGTTTTCCCCAAACCAGGATTTCCCATTGCCAATCCCAGTGAGGCTGCGAGGAAGAGGAAGATGCCCCGGGACACTGAGGCAGGTGAGGAGGAAGTCAGTGCCCCTTTCCCCTCTGTGCTGCTCCATCTCCCAGCCCAGCACAGCCCTGGGGATCTCCTTGGGGAACAATGGTCTTGCCTGTGGCAATAACACTAGGCAAATCCCATCCTGTCCTTGTCCTTCCTCCCCAGAGCAGGAGCTGAGCATGGAGAGCAGGGAGGACAAATGCCCACAGCAGAACCTGGTGGAAGAGGCTGTTTTGAGCGGCTCCAGGGCACAGGAAAACCTTTTAATGGGGAGGAAAAGCCCCGGAGATGCCATGTGAGCTGAGGAGGGGCTGCAAACGCAGCTGGCGGGGATCTGGTGGGGAAAACAGCCAGCCTGGGCCGGGAAGGCGGCCGGAGATGGAGCCAGAGCTCAATGAGCTGGTGCTCCATGAGCAGCTCCATGATGGGGAGAAGCCCCACATCTCGGGGGAGTGTGGGAAAGAGCTTCAGGTGGAACTCCCGCTGATCAGCAGCACCAGAGGACCCACACTGGGGAACGGCCCCACGAGTGTGATCAATGCAGGAAGAGGTTTCAGACCAGCTCCCATCTCCTCCTCACCCAGCGCACGCACACAGAGGAGAGGCCCTTCCGCTGCCCCAGACTGCGGGCAGGGCTTCAGGCAGAACTGCCATCTTGTCAGGCACCAACGCATCCACACTGGGGAGAGGCCCCACAGGTGTGAGGAATGTGGGAAGAGCTTCAGCCAGAGAACTCCCACCTGATCCAGCCTGATCCAGGGGATCAAAGGAATGTGGGACAGCTGGGGAACTCCAGCCCTATCAGCACCAGGGGACCACACTGGGGAAGAGCTTCAGGGAATGTGGGAAGAGCTCCAAAAGAACGTTCCAGCCTGAACGTCCACCAAAAGATCCACACAGGGAGAGGGCCCTACGAGTGTTCCAAGTGTGGGAAGGGGTTTCAGATGAAGTCAGATCTCCTCCTGCATTATCGGAGTCACACAGGAGGACAGGCCCTTCCAATGCCCCACTGCAGGAAGGGATTCAAGCACAACTCCCACCTCATCAGACACCAGCGCATCCACACTGGGGAGAGGCCCCACGAGAGTGTCCCCAGTGTGGGAAGAGCTTCTCAGCAGCAGCTCTCACTTGACCCGACACCAACGGAGGCACCAGTAAGGGAAGCCCTGCGAGTGCCCCGAGTGTGGAAGAGCTTCATGCGCTGCTCCAGCTCCATCCCCCACTGGAGGAGGCACTTTGGGCACAGCCCTGGTCACTCACCTTCCCTCTGATCCATGTTGGGAACACACCTGGCTGCTTCTCCTTTTCATTTGACCTTAATTTTTTTCTTTTCCATGTTTTTCCACTCTAGAAGCCAAGAGGGATCAATCTGTCACCTCAAAACCACTCAAATCCCACTGAAAATAACTGAATTTTAACCCAAAAAGGCTCAATCCTACCTCAAATTGAAAAACACATTCACTCTCCTGTGAAAATATAAAAAGTTTAATAAAGGACAGTGGAGACCAGGACCATGGAGCAAAGGTTATTATGGCCTGGGTGCATCTTGGCACTCAGCCAGGAGCACCCTGTTACCTTCAGGCTGATCCCCTGAAATACCTTTCCCCCTTTTACATCAGCCTGTTGCATATTCATAGCCCCTCATGCATATCCATAAAATATTTACCATATTCCAGGAACATTTTTACATGGCCCCTCCTCTGCCTTTTCAGAGCATGTGTGTTCCTTGGCTGTGGTTTTGGCTCCTTCTCTTTATCACCTCCAGTTTTTGGGCCTTGGTCCACTCTGCCTTCAGACGGGGAGTGCTGACAGCTGGCAGATCTGTACAGGTGTCCTCATCCTGTGTGCATTGGATGTTATCCCATCCAAGCAGGCAGTTTAACACAAGCAGCTATTTCACTGAGCTCAATTAACAACAGAAATAAAAACTATATCTTTACAACAAAGTTACTTTACCACTACACATATAAAATCCATTTTAATATTTGCAAAAAGCCAATATTATAATGTGTATCTATAACATTGCCCATATCTTTCCTTACCCTTTTGTTCCCAAGAGTGCAGCAAGGAGTGCAAACTGCCAGCACGGCACAGAGTTGCTGCCGTCTCTCCTGTGCCCCCATGTCCCTCTCCCGTAAGAGCCTGAATGAGAGATGTGGGACTCCAGGCAGCTCTTCAAAATGCAGTTTATTGTATCCAAGATGTTACAGCAGTCCAGGGTCGTGGGTGACAGAGCCTGTGCCTACAGCTGTCAGCTCAGCTCCAGCTGCAGACAAGCCTGCAGACCCTTTAGCTTTGGTTACAGTGCATTATATACTCTTCTTTGCTGAGCATCTTCACACAGAAGAACCAATCTATACCTTTACTTTTACCTATAGCCTATCATAACTCCTATAATTACCATATCCATGTTACTATTCTCCAATCACTAAAAAGTTAGTACATTACAGTTTAAACTAGAAGTTGTTGTTTTTCAGTTTTCTTGCAGTGGAAAATTCTGAGACATTTTTTCTACTTGCAACATCGACAGTCTTTTTTGCCTGTGGAATCTTTTTGCTTGGTAAAAACATCTTCTGTTTGGGGTGAATTTATCCTTTGCTCCAAGCCATAAAACCCCTTGTAAGTAACATACCCTTTGCCTTCTTTGTTATCCAGTAAGACTGGCTCAGCAATTCTTTTCTTCTATATCAAAACTTGCTTTCATTTCTATTCCTTCTTCAGATTCTACATTCAAAAATCTTTCTGCCAAGCACACATATCTGTTAAAGTTTCTTGTCAAACTTTCATCCTTCCCAGCACTCTTTGCCACCCTGTCCCCCTTTTCCTGAGGGCAGAACAAGGGACAGAATCCATCCAGAGGTGACAGGGGAGCACTGCCATCCTCTCTCCGTCCTGTGTCCTCCGTCCCCCCCCCCATCTTTCCATGTCCCCCCTTCCTTGCCTGTCATTGTTGAGTCAGAAATGACACGGATAAATGAGGGACACACTCCATGCATCTTCAGAAGGCCAATAGTCATCTTCATTAGGAAACCCATCATTTTATACTCGGTCCCAATACAGGTGGACCTGATTGGTTATTGTACATTTCACATGATTGGTTTATTAAGAAAACACCCCTTGGGGTAAACAATCCATGAGGAAACCAATTGTCACAAACACCACCTGCGAGGTTGTGCAGAATTCCTCATCTCCAGCTCCCTGATATTTCCCAGATGGATCCATGGGAAATCTTACTTGGACTGTGCATCCACACCTACCCGGGAAGGTGACAGCCGCGCCGTCCCAGGCCCTCCCTCTAGAAATGGCGCTTACCACGCTGTTTAAGGTTCCCCTTTTTCCTGCCTAAGTCCTTCTTTTGCTGTCCCCAGCCTCCCCTTCCCCCCTGCTGTTGGAACCCAGGGCACAGGGAATGTCTCCCTGCCTGTCCTGAGAAGTCCTGATCCCCAGGAGAACACTGCTTTTAACCTTTGTCCATGGAGAAAGCTTCCAAGACTTTGGGATGAACTGGAATCTACGAGTGTGTGAAATAGACAGTAGTGTAATTTATCACAGGGTGAAAAACAGAGCTTTGGGATTTTAGCATGAGGGTGGATAGAAGACAAGATGGAGGATTTTGGGTATTGTCTGATCTCCTTGTCCTTCATCTACTCCATTTTCTGCTGTGTTGGGAGCACAGGGTGATTGGTTGGAAAGAGCTGCAATGCAGGTGCTGAGTGGCAGACAAAGAATTACTTACTGGTAGAAATAAAATGCGTTCAAGAGTTAATTGGACAAAATCATTTTAAAAGACCTTGAACCTGTGTGTCTTGTGACTTTTGGTGCCTTCTCTTTGTACGCTGAGTCTGGTGTGCAGCCAGCGTGCTGAACTGTTGATAAGAGGAAAAATAAACAACAACCTAAAGACCGAAAAAACCAAAAGTCCCGTTCGTTTCTCAGTCCTGGCACAGAACCCTTTAGGGGTGTCCCCTCAGGGGATACTCGGGGGGTTTCACACCTCCCTCCCTCCCCCCTTCCTGCCCCGCTGCTCAGCCCCGCTCCAAGCCCTGCGCCCGGGGCCCTCGCCACTTCACAAAAGGACCCAAAATTACCCCAAATCCACCCAAAATTACCTCAGTACCCATCCTGAGGGGCTCTGGGGGAAATTTGAGGGGGGTTTTGAGGGGATTTTGGGGTATTTTGGCTGGGTTTGAATCCTTCATCTACTTGGGCATCCACAAGGTACCAAAATCACCCAAAATTTCTTCCAAATTAACCCCAAGTCCACCCAAAATCTGTCTCCAGGGGGTTGGGGGAAATTTGGGGGGTTTTGGGGAGATTTGGAGGGATTTTGGCTGGGTTTGAATCCTACACCAAATTTGGTGTCTGGGAGGTACCAAAACCCCCCCAAATCCACCTAAAATTACCTGAAATTAACCAAAAATTCATCCTGAGGGGGTTGGGGGAGGTTTGGGGGGTTTTGAGGGGACTTGGGGGTTTTGGGGGGGATTTTAGGGGATTTTTGGCAGTCATCATCATCCAAAACACAACACCCCATGCCAAAGCCAAGACCAAACCCTAAGGACTAGGGATAAGGACTAAGGACTGTGCCCCTCGTGAAGAGGAGATCAAAGAACTGCACCCCTTCTGGGGAGGAGACTGAGCTATTAACTCATTAAGTAAAAATGTATTCATTTAATTAAGTATCATCATTTCTGTGACTTTATCCTTTGTGATTAAGTCTCAAATGCTTTTCTATTCCTTGTTAATTTAGCTAAATAATATTCATTTTGGTTTTGTAAACTATTTAGTCATATTCCTGATGTTATAAATGAGGTCCCATATGTCTAATTTAATAAACCACAAACGTAAAATTTAGCAGCAGTTTTCATTGAGATAAAATAATACAATCAAATAGAATCCAGTAATTACAAAAAGAAATTTGGCAGTGGTTCGGATAAAGCATAAGCAAAACCGATTGATCGGGGTACAGGGAGGCCTTCCCACCCTGCCTCACGTGCAAAAGGCAAAAGGATCCAAACACAACTTATACACTGTGTGCTAATACATATTCATCAATATTTTCCTGTAAATCTCCTCCTATTTCTGATTCTTGAAATCTACATCACCACAGCACACAGCGCATGCTCCTGCTGTGGCTAAGGGGACTTCTGGCTCTTTGGTGCTCTTCTGGGAGGAAGGCTGACAGTCTTCCTCGCTGTCTCTGAATAACCTGGCAGGTTGTGCCTGTGCCCCAAGTCCTGTGTTATGTAAGTAAGCACTATGGTCCAATTAAGCCTTATTATTTTATATATATGAACAGTATTTTAGACTCCCTGTCTGGAATTGTCCCAACGTTATTCATGTCAAGGCCGATCCTGTTCTGGAAGTTGTCCTAACTTTGTCTTGATGCCAATTCTGACTTGGGAGTCTTCCTAAATTTTGTTCATCAAAGCCAATTCCAATCTCCTGTATCCTGTTTCCCACATGTATCATCTACAAGAAACCCATCTGCTTCATAAGATTAATCACATATACCTTTCCAATTATTTTCCAAAAATATTGAAATAATGACAATTTTGTTAGCATGAACCACATCCATTTATCACAGGAGGCCAAAAGCTTGGAAAAGGATGAAGCATTCCAATGATGACGATGACAAAAAAAACCCAATTTATTTTTGACAGCAAATGAACACCCGCCGCCCTCCAGCCCTCCCAGCCTGGCAGGCCGAGCGGGGCCGTTCCCATGGCATGAGGTGCTGGCAGCCTGCGGAGAGAAACCAGAGAGCCACGGTCAGTCGCAGCAGGCTCCTGTCCCCCTGTCCCGCCATGGCTGTGCCTGGGCCAGGCTGCTGGCTGTGCTCAGAGCCCAAACCTCCCGACCCATTCTCTGTTTTTAGAGAAGGGCAGCATGGCAGGCCACGTTCCACCTCCTCTGCTTAATCACAGCACAGCAACCTCCTCAGCAGCTGCAGGAGTGGGATGCTGCTGGCGCCTGCCCGGAGCCCTTCTGCCAGCCGAGCTGTGGAGCTGGGTGCCCACCTCTGGAGAGCTGCTGCCAGGAGAGGACCCGATCCCGCACCAGGTCCTCATCCTGGAAAGGGGCTGTCCCCACAGACCGTGGCCCCTAGGGTAGCGCTGGCACTGGATGCGCTCCATGGACGCTGCAGGCGCTTCCCCGTCCGGTCCGGGCACCAGGTGTAATCCTCCTGGGAAAAACAAAGAACAATTGCATGAAAGTCAATTCAAAACAAGACCTGGAAACAAGAAAAAGCACAAAGCCTGTCACCATTTCACAGGCCTGAGGAGGGTCTGACCACTCCATGTGAGAATTAAACCTGTCCACAGGTGGGGAAAAACCCCACCCTTCCCACCCATAAACGCACCCCTTCTTTAAGGGCCTGCAGAGCAGACCAGCTGGGGCACGGCTTCGGAACCCGTCCCCCCCTCTGCCGCCCCCCATCCACATGGATGGATGCTTTTGTCAGGCTGGCTGCCCCTGCCTCAGCCCGTGCCAGGCTGGCTGGCAGAAGCTGTCAGCAAGGCCAGGAGCCAGCTCCCCTCCACAACATCCATCCCATCCCACCAAAAAAGCAGCTCGGCGGCCGGCGGAAAAATTAATATTCCCCAGCGCCACCGGCGGGGAACCTCCGGCGTGGCCAGGCCGAGCCCTGCCGTGCCTGGAAGCACCAGCACCCGGCTCCTCCCGCTGGCCCCGCTCACTCACCAGCCGCGCCCCGCTCCGAGATGCGCTCCCGGGACACTCGCTTGATGGCCACCTGCGAGCCAAGGCCAGCGGCGGGCTGAGGCCCCGCCCGCCCCCCGCCCTCCGAGCCATCCCGTCTCTTACTGGGCGCCGTCGGCGAGCCTGGTCCCGGAGTAAGCGCTGCCCCCGCAGCCGCCGCTGCCCAGCAGCGGGCCCTCCCCCCAGAGCTGCTCCAGGGAGGCTTCTCCGCCCGTGCGGGCCGCACTGCTCCCCGCTCTCCTGCCTGGGCACCCGCCCCCCGGCGCTGCTGCTTGCCGAGCCGCCCCTGGCTGCGCGGCTTCGGGCCTTATTTCCATATTTCCCTTGCGGCCGAGCTGGCGAGCGGCGGGCTCGGAGCGGGAAGCTGCCGGCCACGCTGTCGGGCCACGGGGCGGGAGCCGGGCGGCAGCGGGGCGGCTGGGTGGCGAACCGCAACAGGGGCTTGCCTCGGGCCGGGCCCTCGCCGGGCTGGGCCAGAGCCCGCGCGCCAGGCGCAGCCAAAAGACCGCGCTGCCCGCCAGCACCAGAGCGAGCGGCCAAGCCAGCGCGCCACAGCCAGCACGGAGAGAGCCCGCCCAGGCGGAACCACGGCGGGCCGGGCAGGGCGGGCACGGGGCGGCCCCCGAGGGGCGCCTTGGACGCGGCATCAGCCGGGCTTTTAGAGGCGGAACACGGACGGCACGGCACGGCACAGGAGTAGAGTGAGAGGGAGAAGGGGATGCGGACAAAACCGAAAAACCGATCAGAGAAGCGCTGCTGCTGCTGCTGCTGCTGCTGCTGCGGAGCCGCCCGGGCTCGCGGCCGTTCCTCTGCTGCCCCGCAACCCAACGGAGGAGCCGCCACCCCCCAGGAACGAAAGAGAAAACAAACAAATCACACCCCAAAGTCATTCCTATTAGAGAAGTGACCAAATAAAACCATGTAGCAATAAAGAAGAGGGTTGGCTTGTGGCTTCTTTCTTCTTTGCATGAGATGAAAGCATTTCATGGGGAAGAATTGCCTCTTCTGACAATTTTGCCAGAGTGGACAGGAGCAGAGTATTTAATTTTCTAGTAGAAAAGGGAAATCGTGTCAGTAATGTCATCTCTTTTCATCCTCTGTTGACACAGTTGCAGGCTGCCAAAAGACATGGTCTGCAGTGTGGAACTTGGGGCCAAGTTTTCTTTTCTGCCAGAGGATGAGGAGGGAAGTATCCCAGAATCATGGAGTTATGGCATGGTTTGGCTTGGAAGGATCTGAAAAAATCCCATGGCTGCAACCCCCCTGCTGTGGCTGGGGACCCCTTGCACTAGACCGGCTTGTCTAGAGCTCCATGCAGCCTGGCCTTGAACACTGTCAGGGACGGGACATGCACACCTTCTCTGGGCAAACTGTTCCAGGAGAGTCTTTTTTCTGAATCCCTTACCTAAACCTAATCTCTCTCCATTTGGATCCATTCTCCCTTGTCCTGTCCTTGCCTGCCCCCATACAAAGTCCCTGTCCAGCTGTCTTGCAGGTTGCCCTCAGGTACTGGAAGGCCACAGCTGGATCAAGCCTCAGTCTCTTTCCCAGTCTGCTGATGCCGTCCTGCCAGGGATGCATTGGGAGGATCTCCTTCCCTCTGGCATGGAGGCAAATCTCATCCTCTCGTTGTCCTTCCTTGCCCAGACACGGAGCTGAGGATGGAGACCAGGGAGGACAAATCCCCATGGCAGCAGAACCTCATGGAAGAGGCTGTTTTGAGCAACTCCACAGCACAGGAATCAAACAGGGAGGAAAATCCCTGGAGATCCTGCAGGAGGAGGGGCTGCAAACCCAGCCCAGGGTGCCCTGAGGAGGAAAGAGCCACCCTGTGCCAGGAAAGTGGACAGAGCTTCAGCCAGAGCTCAGAGCTGGTGATCTGTGGAGCAGCTTCAAGATGGGGAGAAGCCCTGCAAGTGCTTGGAGTGTGGGAAGAGCTTCAGGCAGAGCAACACCCTGATCTGCCACCAGATGATCCCCACTTTGGAATGGCCCTACAGAGTGTGGGGAGTGTGGGAAGGGCTTCAGCTGCAACTGTGCCCTCATCATCCACCAACGCATCCACACAGGGGAGAGGCCCTACGAGTGTCCCGAGTGTCTGAAGAGGTTTCAGAGCAGCTCCAGTCTCCTCCTGCACCAGCGGATTC
>JALJVW010003554.1:0-389926 GCA_024865655.1 Emberiza elegans | reverse complement strand
TAATTATTATATAACCATAAGAAGAATAGTGAGAAACTATGATGGAAATTTAGGGGGGCTATACTTAGCTGAAATATATGTATACAATAGAACAATGTAAGTTTAATAATTAACACGAAAGTTATATAAATATAGAGTATAAAAACATGTTCATCTCGGCTGTATGGTCGGAATCAGATTTGGGTTGTAATACCCCGATTCCCAGAGCTCTTAATAAAAGCACCGACATAATCATTCCTCATGGTTATGTGTCTTTGAACACTAACAGTGACACCACCACTGCTCTGGGCAGCATGTCCTAAATAACCATCATCGCTTCTGCAAGGAAATTATTCTTAATACCCTGTCTAATCCTTCCCTCTGGCCATTTGAGACCATTTCCTCTCATCCTGCCAGTTGTTACCTGGGAGAAGAGACTGAGCCCAAAACTGTCTGCACTGCCATTGCTTTCCAGACCTGGAGGATTTGGTGAGGGATGTTCACACCATCCCTGACTAAAGCATTGGCTTTTTTCCAATTTGTAGTATATTTGGAATGGCCTGGCACTGACTTTGGGGCTGTTCCTCTATTCTCCCTTTCCTTTGGGGTGCTTATTAGCCATTGGAAACAAGGGGCTTTTGGCCCAGAACATCTGGAGCCAGACTTGATTAGGTTGGAAAACAAACTCAGGCCAGAATAAGGGCAGAATGGGGAAAAAAGGGCAAAATATGGGACTCTGCAATATAACACTATTTTCTCCATCTCATGTCGTTTTGTAAACAAAAAGGAAAATGGGATGAAATTCCATGGTTGATTTGTTTTTCTATTTACAAAAGCTCAATGGCAGGATGAATATTCATTAATGGTGGTTAAAACATCCCAAGTCTAAATATAGGGTTTGTGAAAACATTGTCTAGAACACTTGGTTCTGAAAGAAAGCCTGGTCAGTAGGAAAATTATCTCAGATAATGATTTACAGATAGGTCCAAATAAGACCAAGAGAACCTAACCCTATCCCACCTGCTTCATCTGTCCCTATCCCACTGCCTGCACCTACTAGTCCTGAACCTGTCTCGTCTAGTACACCTTTCCCTCTTTATCGTCCTCTCCCATCCTCACCTGATTCCTCTTCCTTGGAAGATGAGCAAAACCTAACTGTCATAGAAAGAAAGGGGAGGAATGCAAGTGAAAAAGATAGCAATAGTAATGAATCAGCGACCCCAATGGCCCACAGAACTCTGAGCTGGTCAAAGCTTGCCTCAGTTGTGAATAGAAAAGATATAGGCAGGCAAAAATGGACTGTAATTGCCCCCTTGCAACAAGGTATAGGAGTGGAAGGGCCAGTATTTGTAAAAGTGCCTTTTTCCCCCGCGGATTTAGTTATTTGGAAACAATCAACCGGAACTTATAGAGAAAATCCTGATAAAATGGCACGAATAGTAAAAATGGTTATAAAAACTCAGAATCCTGACCGGGATGACATACAAGTAATATTAGATACTTTGATGGATCCTACTGAGAAAGAGATGGTACTTAAGGCAGCCAATATAATAATCACGAAGGAGAAGCTAGTAAAAGGCAGCAACAAAATCTTTTGGCAGTGATACAAGGAAAGGGGAACTCAAATTCCAGGGGACATGGCAAAAGTATTCATGGTAAACAACCAGTTATGCAACCTCTTAAAAAGAAATCAATGTGTGCTTTGCAATAATGGGACAATGTCCCAAAATAGAGCAGGTTACCAAGGAGATGGTTTTGGGGACCAACTGAACATGAACCAGACAACCCAGGAGCCTCAAAGTTAGGCAATGGTTCCATGTTCAGTGGTTAAATTATTTACCAAACTGAGCATGGTTTGGGGCTACATATCTCCCAATCTGGACACCCCTAGATTTGTATTTTGAACAGGTTCAAAATTTTTTATATGTACCCCAATTCCATAAATTTGCTAGAAACTTGAGTAGAATTTAATACACCAATATTTCCTGTAAAGAAACCAAACCAAAGAGAATATAGATTAGTGCAGGATTTGGTGGGGGAGGAGGAGACAAACAATAATAAAACAACAAAGGACATTTATCCAGTGATTGTCCCTTTCACATTTCTTATGTCTGTGTAGTTAATATATAAATGGTTTTCTATAATTTTTAAGTTAAAACTAATGCCTTTCTGTCACATCCCCTTGCTGACCAAAAAGTAGGAAACTTTTTTTTTTGATGGGGCACTGGCATTTTTGAAGGCTCAAACCATGACAACAGGTGATCACAAGAACAGAAGAACTCACCTCATTGTGCGCTGGGAACCAACTGGCAGAGGAACTGGAGATTTGGACTAAAAATGGGCAAGTACCAAGGTTTTATTGTCCTATCTGTTGCATTATGTTGATGATATACTAATAGAGACATGAAAAAAAGCAACCTGTATAAAGGTAACCAAAAGAGATTTTAAATTCAACTGGGAATGGGTGGTTATAAAGTACCAGAGGAAAGGCACAAATTGCACAACAGACTGTGAATTTACCTGGGATGTGAAATTTCACAAAGGGCAATTCTCTCTACTAAATATCAATGGTTCGCATAACCGTATTCAAGCTATATTGTGCTAAGAATATAAATTTAAATGACTTTTTACAAAAGCCAAACTACAATGGCAGGATGGTTCTCGCTTCTCATGGACTATGGACTGATTGCAAAATGCCTTTTCTGAACCTTTAGAAGACGCTCCATTCACCTGCCTCAAGGGCCTGTCTTTTCACCTTCCTAAAATTAAAGGAAGACTTTACAACTGCTCCACACATTAGGGTTACTCCTCTGTCTAAACACCAAGCTGTTTGTACATCCCATGCCTCTCCTGCCACTAGGGTCCTGACCCAGCGTTTGGGAAGTCACAAAAAGGCCGGTGGGCTACTTTTCCAAACAACTTGACAACAGTGCCCAGGTGGCCCCCATGCCTCTGGCAGTTGCAGCCACTGTGATGCTGATACAAGCCCAGGAAGCTTACCCCCACAGGCCATGGGGTCTATGTCCCACATGGTAACCACTGTCTTAGCAGCAGAAGGGGCCCCTGGCTATCCCAAGCAGGATGATGAAATTCCAGGTAGTCCTGACTGAGCAGGATGATGTCACATTAAAACAACTAACCCATTCCTCCAGCTTTCTTCTGCTACCTCAACTGAAGAAGGCCTCTTAGAACAGGACTGTGTGGGGTAATAGAGTGCACCTATTCAGCCCGACTCAAAGATCTCCCACTAGAAAGCCACAGTGGGAGCTATTTACAGATGGGAACAAACTGCAAAATTATCCAGATGTGGATATGGCCACAACAGTCATGCCTGGGAAAGCAAAGGCATAAATGTCTTAATAGATCTCCCAGAGGCCAGAACAGGTTGGAAAGATAACTTTTAGAATTAAGTGCAGGAAAAAGAAATATTGGTTGAGCCTTTGCTGTAAGAGGGAGATGAGATCACTGTGGAAAGAAAGGGGACTTCTATCTTCTCGAAGGGAACACACTTTAAAAATCAGTATGCAGTCCTGCAATTGATAAAAAGCAGTACAAAAAAGGTTGAACAAGTGTTCCCATACATTGGCCAGCACACCAATCAGGAAACTCCTGGGTCTGTGAGGCCCAGGGCAGACTGGGCAGCCCGACAGGTTGCTTGGGAAAGTCCAAACAACAATGGCATTGATACCTTTAAAGCTTGGATGTGCAATTCAATTTGAGCTGGAAAACCAAAATATTCAGTAGAAGATGAGAGAATTGGTCATGTTTGAGGCATGTGTTTGACAAAAAAAATTCAAAGAGGAATGGTATGTGACTGCACAAGGACAAATGGCACCCCCCTTGATAATGAGATAGTTCCCAAAATTAAACATTTATTTTGATTTTGGGGTGCAGAGGGTCCCATTGCAAAATGTTCTAAAGGAAAAGTTTAATTTCAAGATCTGTTAACAATGGCAAAATCAGTAATGTCAAAATGTGATATCTGACAATGAAAAAAACAAACCCAGGGCTTGAAGGCAGGCACACCTAGGAATTGAATTCGAAAGGAATAGAGCCAGGAGACTGATTGGATGTGGCTGGAGGCAGCCCCTCTGTACTCTGCTGAGCCACAGGCTCCTGCTCCACTCAGGGCTTGCATGTCCCCATTGCCTTGGTGTCCCCATCTGCAGCTCTGTGAAACCAAGGAAAGGAAACAGTTAAGCAGCCATGAAGATCCTGTTCCTGGTTCTTGCCCTGATCCTCCTGATGGTCCCCCATTTTGCTACAGGTGAGTAAAAGAGGGAGATGGTGGAAAGTGTGAGCACCCATCAGTGGGAATTCAGTGTCCCTGGAAGTGACTGAGTTTGTGGGGGTGATGAGAAGGTGACAGGGGATTGAGATCAAAGGGGTTTTTCAAGTGAGTTTCCAGCTAGATACCACTTTGGGTTGGAGAGAGCCCATGGTGACAGAATCCTGGCTTGTTCTGTGGGTTGAGAAGGGGTTTGGTTTCAGGCTCCCAGCCTGCACCCAGCTGTTCCAATTTGGGACTCTCTGGATTTTCTCTTGCCCTGCACAGGGATGGCAGAGAGCCCCATGGGGTGTTTGGATGGAGGTTTCTGGGGTCTTGGGAAAACTTTTCTTGGCAGGGGTTCATCCTCTGAGTGTCCCAAACTAACCTCATCCCCAAAACATGATCCAGGAGGGTTGGAGAAGGACATTAAGAACAGAGGTCACACAAATCATGGCAAAGGAAAGGGATGTGGGATGTCAGGTCCTTCCTGCCTGCAGCTCTGCTGGTCCAGGCAGAGGGGGAGCACCCCTGGATTCACTATACCTCAACCTCACAAAGTCCATCCTGGATCATGGTTCTGTGTGTCTCCAGTTTAGAACCAACAAGGACCTTCAGGAAGAGACACAATTGCTTTTGGAGATGTGACAGTGGGGGTTGGAGCTGAGCCCTATGGCCTGAAATGTCTTTGGGATACCAGCCTGACTAATCACTGCAATTGATTGTTCATTCTAGAATGAATGTGAGAGGTACTTGTGGAAATAGGATAAAAGTTTCTAATGCAAACAGGCTGAGGATGTAATGATTCCTTTAGTGGGAGATTTTGCCCCCCTGCAAAACACCATTGAATAACTGCCTGTCTGACAATACCAAAGGCTGCAGGAGGGTAAACTGGGGAATCATGCCATCAAAAGTTTCCTTCTTTTTCCAAAAGAACTGTTACAAAATTCCTTCTTGCCAACAGCTGACAATAATCTTCTGAAAATATGCTTTGAAAGATGGGAAAAATAGGAACATGGATGATTCCCATGGGTTTGAAAGACTGTATTCTAAGTGATGGCATACTAGGAACCTATGGGAGAATCAGGGCCATCACACAATGGCAATGCTATTTACCAACAAAAAAAGAAAAAAATGTTCAGAAACCTTGGGTAGCACTGAGGACATGATTCAGGTCTGGCTGCATCTGCACAGCCCTGGGCCAGGGCTGCCAGCACTGAGAATAGTCCAGAATATTCTTCAAAGATTGCAATCATATGGCAAACACCCTTGCTGGTGTATTAATGGCAGGCCAAGGCCCTGAGAATGAAACAAGACCCAGCAGGAATGACGAACTCTGCTTTCTTCTTACAGACTCTGGGGATGAGACCCTGAAAGTTGGTGCATGACATGACCCTCACTGCACTTCTGAAAATCACCTGCTGATGTCCCCATGTGCAATAGCCCTACCCCTCCCTCAGTGAATTGGGATCCCTGTGGATCCCTAAACAAGTCCCACAATGTCCCTTGTGTCTTCACCCCCAGTTCCTGTGCCCATCCCCAGGATTTCCCTGTATGGGCCCAAAAAGGCACCCGGACAACACATCTGCCTGCAGGTGTCACAAGAGGTGTTGCATGGGGACAACGGTGCCGATGATTTGGAACAGCCCCATTTAATGGAAAGCCTCTGGCCCTGCAGCAGGGAGGGAGCAGGGCCTAGACAATGCAAAACAGCCAGATGACACTTGGCAAGAACCACCTGTGCCAGCAGCACCTGGGGGGCCCACCCAGTCCCATTTGGGCCACTGGTCCTATAGCAAACTATCACAGCAGAGAGATGCTGTACAAACTTACAGCATTAGATAGACCTCATCTGGATTTAAAGAATTAAACTTGGCTCTACAAAGCTGCCACAAAAAAGACTTTGTCAAAATCAGGTGAGTGTGGGGTTCTGTCTGGAATCCTGCCCAGCATGGGTCCTGCCTGTCCCCAGGGCCTTGTTGATCCCTTGCAGCTCTGTGAAGACCCAAATGGAACTGCAGCCATGAAGATCCTGTTCATCAATTGCCCCTGAAACTCCTGTTAGTCATGGGTGCACAAGAAGAGCAAAAGGAAGAGGGGGAAATTGCTGGTTAGGGTGAAACTGTTTAAAGGGTTAGTGTCCCTGGAAGTGTCTGTGTTTGTGCTATCATGAGAAGGTGATGGGATTGAGGTGTATTCTTTCTTGAGTTGAGTTTCCAGTTTACAGATTTGGGGTGGAGAGATACAGAAGAAACATCATCCTGAACCAGCTTATTCTAAAGGTCACTGACACAAGATCCATGCCCAGAATCATCTTCTGGTTCTTGTTCAGGCAGCATCCAGGAATGCAGCTGGCAGACCCCTGGCTTTTTCTTAACCTCAAGTGGTCCTTTGAGAAAAAGCTCTGCTGTGCCTTCAGTTTAGGGAAGTGAAAATGACCTTCCAGGGGAGACACATGATAGTGGAACCATGGAAAATGTGGCTGTGGGGATTGAAATTTTAGGCTCTCTTCTTGCTCCAAATCAACTGCACCTGGAGCATCAGCCTGTCTATAATATAATTGTGAGATGTCAGATTGTTTAGTAATTAAATTTTCCCATTGTATAACCATAAGAAACAGGAAATGAGAAACTATCTTGCAAATTTAAGGGGCTATGCTCCAAGAAATCTTACCCTCGTGGTACACGTTTAGTAGGAGGATGCTCATTTGGCGTTGTGTGCTGCAGAAGGTAAGGCCCAGATCTTTGGCTGAAGTAATATTTTCCCCTTTTTCCTGAGAAAGATCTGTTACTAACTGCTTTCTTGACAATGTGGGAATCCTTAAAATTAGAGGGTTTTGGGAAAGCTGTAAAAGGCAGTCCTCATGAGCAGGAGAAATAAAATTTAGAGCTAAGCAGTTGCCGTAAGCTTTTTCAGCTGAAAAGTGATATGAGAATTAGTAAGGACAAATAAAAAAATGGTCTTTGTATTAACACTTGGCTAGAATAACTTCCTAACTTCAGAAAAGTGTATTGAGGACGATATTAGGAAGTACTAATCTTAATAATGTACCTCTGTGCATTGTGTTTTAAGGCTTACAAGCAGGTATTGGGTTCAAAACAAGCAAGCATTGTTTTAACCAAAGATACATGTGCGTATAGTGGTTGGAAAAAACTAATGTCAATATGCTTTTGCTTTGTGTGGTTCATCAAAAAACTTTCAAATGAGTTGTAATATTCAGTTATTCAGCTGCTGCTGCGAACATGAGCTGCTGGCACCTTGCCACTGTCAGGACCATGCAATGAGACTGATTCTGGAAAATACAACAGCTAGAGACTCATCCCTCAGCAGTCTAGTGATTCGTGATTATGCTTAGAAATCTGACACTGGCAATAGACACCTCATGATAAATACTCTGCAGCATTTATGCCTGGTGAGAAATGCTCAAGGAGGGAGAGAATAGTCCTTGTGGGTTTGATCTCCCCTCACTGGGGCTGCAGCAGCCACAGGTCAGCCAGAGCCTTCACACTCTCCCCCAGTGCCCAGGGCCTCATTCAAGTTCTACAGAGGCCTGACAAAATCACCAAAGTTGGAAACATTCCCTGTCCTTGGGCAGCACTCAGGACATGATTCAGGTCTGGCTGCATCTGCACAGCCCTGCAGCCAGGGCTGCCAGCACTGAGATAGCCCAGCTCCAACCTGGCTGCACTAAGGACTGCACCTCACCTCTCCTGAGCCTGACCCTGCTGCACCTCACCCTGGGCATGGCAGGGCAGGGGAGAGAGTGGCAGGGAAAGTTACAACAGGTCATGTTCTTGTCGGCTTTCTTCTTACAGACTCTGGGGGATGAGACCATGAAATTCCCAAGCAGGACATGGCCCTCGCTTCCTGCTGATCCCAGATGTCCTGATGTACCCATCTGCTGATGTCTCCACCTCCTGATGTCCCCATGTGCTGATGTCCCCATGTGCTGATGTCCCCCTGTGCTGATGTCCCCTGCCCTCGGTGGCTGTGCCGTGCCCAGCTGGGCTGACAGCAGCAGTGGCAGCTGCTCCTGCTGGGTGCTGCTGGGCTGGAGCCCTGTGGTGCCAGCCCCGGTGTCTTTGGGGCAGGGGCTTGAATAAAGACGAGCACTTTGGCATTGCAGGGCTGGTCCGTGTCTGTGTGTTCTGTTGCTGCTGCAGGGGTTGGTTGGGATCAGCTGGGGATCCTGCCTGGTTCACTGGACGCTTTCCCTCTCAGGAAACACACCCATAGCATTTCTGATGTTGGAAAAGACCTCTAAGAATATTGAGTCCAACCATTCCCCCAGGACTGCCTACCCCAACCATAAACCACGAGCACAAGTGCCACATCCACACAGCTTTTATATTCCCTGCAGGAATGGTGATACCACCACTGCCCTGGGCAGCATGTCCAAACTACCATCACCATTTCTGCAAAGAAATTATTCCTAATACCCAGTCGAATCCTTCCCTGGTGCTATTTGAGACCATTTCTTTAGGGCTGGTCAATTGTTCACCTGAGAGAAGAGACTGACCCCAAAACTGTCTGCACTGCCATTGCTTTCCAGACCTGGAGGATTTGGTGAGGGATGTTCAGTCCATCCCTGCTGTCCTGGTTTAGGGCAAATTTGGGAGAGAATCTCCGAAGGGGGTCCCTCTAGACAACAAACCCACACAGCCCCTGTCCTCAATGCGTTTGAGAAAAATTCCTCAGAGAGAAGTGTATAGAACCTGTTTATTTAACAGGCACAGCACCCCCCAGCACACAAAGTGAACAATACCAGGTGAGAACACTCTTTCACCACTCTGAAAAAGATGACAAATTCAAAAAGTCTTTCTTGGGAGTGGTCGCTCTGTTATCAGTCCCTTTGGTGCTGGGGCAGCTGCTGCAGCCATGAGGTGCAAACTCTTGGTGTTTGTCAGGTCCCAGTCCGGAGCAGGTGAGAGTAGGCCCAAAAAGGAAAGGAGAAACAGTCCAGAGAAAAATCTGGACTGTTTAGCTAAACTAACTAATGAGTAAAAGAAAAAAGCAAGAGCAAATCAGGAGCAAAGCAGAAGCAAGAGAAAAGCAAAAAGCCAAGCAAAAAGCAAACGAACCACTATGTACTGCCCTGTGTTTCCTGCCAGCCGTGGAGGAGCAGGCCGATAACAAAAGCTGAACAAATCTTTCACTCTTCAGAGACAGTCCTGAAGGCACAGAACATAATATCCAGCAAAAACAGAACACACAAATGGGAATACAAACATCACAACATCACCCTAGGACACCTGCCTGCCTTGGCTTTTCCTTCAGCTGTGCTCACCTGGCCTGGCACTGACTCTGGGGCTGCTCCCTCAAGCTCCCTTTCCCTCTGCACTCAAGTGCTGCTCCCCCAGCCCAGGGGCTCCTTGGCCCAGAACATCTGGAGCCAGACTGATGGAGGTGTGGAAAACGAGCTCAGGGCTTACCAAGGGCACAATGGGGGATGTAAAGGGCAAGAGGGAATGTAGGAAATTATGTTTTCTTTGTCTCATTTCCAAACTCCCCAAGACAGCTGTTGGTCTGAAGTGATTGGCAAACCTTTCCCCTCACTGTACAAAGCTGAGCATGATTGCAATATTCAGTCAGAACTTCCACATCCCACTCTGAGTATGGAAGAGATGAAAAGAGAGACCACAAGGAGGGAAACCATTTCCTCATTTCTCCTCTTCCCAACACCAAGCCACTTCTCTTGTCCATCCCGTGCCTCTCCTGCCCAGCCCGGTGCCGCTGTGCCGCGGGTGTCACAAGAGGTGTTGCATGGGGACAACGGTGCCATTGATTGCAACAGCCCCAGGAGGCCCCTCAGCCTCTGGCCCTGCAGCAGGGAGGGAGCAGGGCCAGCCCCAGCACCCCCACAGCCATGGGGCACTCCCGCCTTGGCCCAGGCCACTTGTGCCAGCAGCACCTGGGGCCTGTCCCACCCACCAGCACTGCTATAAACCCAGCGTGCTTGGGCCACTGCAGCATTGCCTGGCCCCAAGGCCATCTGCACACAGCCATTCCTCTTGCCTCTGCTGCTGCCTCAACACCCAGACCTTCTCCAGGCAGGTGAGTGTGGGGTCTTTTCCCTGCAATTCTGCCCACTCAGGCCCTCAAAGCCCAGCAGAGCAGAATCTCCTAATGGGAAAAATTATTGGAGGTGTCTAGGGGTAAACTTTGGCCATCAGAGATTTTTATGAATAACAACAAAAGCCTTCTTATGAGGATAAGACCATGTGGGAGGTGAAACTGAGGTTTCCTGCCTTCATCTGGGTCCCATCCTTTAAAAATCCCAAAATATACCATAAATAGTCCAAAAAGAGCTCTAAAAATACCCCCAAAATCCTTAAAATGCCCTGATAAGACCCTAAAAAACCCTAAAAATACCCTAGCCCTAAAAAGTCCTCCACATACCCTCAATAGTCCTAAAAACCCCAAGAACACCCAACCCCCCCAAAACAATTCTTAAAAGTACTAAGCCCTTAAAATACCCTAACAAAACCTTTTAAAAGCCCTGAAAAAACCCTAAAAGTATCTTAAACGTTCCCAGAAAATTCCTGAAAAAGTCCTCTGAAAAAGCCCTAAAATATCCTTTCAAACCCACGAGAAAAACCCTAAAAACTGTTCAGCCCCCAACTCCTACCTGTCGCTTTCTAGACCACAAACATCATTGCTACCTTTTTATTATTATTTATTATTACCTTTTTATTACCTTTTTATTAGGGTTGCTGCCTGCAGCTGCTGGGAGAGTTCTGGGGCTGTCCCAGCACTGGGGTTACTGCCTTGTGCTGCTGTTGGGGGAAACTGGGGTCCTAGGGGTTCTGTTTAGGGTGACCTTGGTGTTGGGTGGAGGGCTGCTGCACCTGTACCCTAACCCTACCTGGTACCTTCTGTGCCCTTTGTACCCCTAACCCTCAGTGTGAGCTCTCCATCAGTCAAGCCTCCCCGTCCTTGCCCCTCAGCCCGCAATGTCTGTGTGCCACCCCAAGACCTCTGACATTGTCCCTTGGCCCCTGGCCTCCAACGTGAGCTCTCCACCTGGTTGGGGGTGGTTTTTAGGGTAAGGTTAGGGGTGGTGTGAGTGCTGGTTCACCTGTCACCCTCAAGCAACCCCCACTTTGCTCCTCAAGGCATCTGCTTCCCCTCACCCTCTTCTTGTCACCCTCAAGTTCCCTGCTCTCATCCTCTCAGCATCTCTGTGCCACCCTGGAGCCCACCAGTTGCTCCTAAAGCCCCCTTCTGTCTCTCAGCTCCCCCCATCCTCTGTGTCACCCTCCAGCCCCCTCCCCTCAGCCCGCAGCCCCTTGTGACACCCTGCAGCCCACAGACATTTTCCCTGCCTGTCTCGGGTGTTGTCCTGCTGTGAGAGCTGCGCTGTCATCCAAGGGTTCAGGCTCCTGCGTGCTGCTGGAGGGGACTCACAGGCAGGCAGTGGGTGAAGTGATGGATGGAGTGGGGACTGTGGTGAGACGGGTTAAGGGCGGACTGAGGGATGGAGCAAGGGCGGGCTGGAAAAGAGAGAAGGGTTAGGGGTGGAGAAGGGGACACAGAAGTAGGGGGCTGAGGTGAGGAGGTGTCCTAGGATGACGTTATGATGCTTATATCCCCATTCATGTGTGAATTTGCCCTAAACCAGGACAAGAGGTAAGTGTTAGGAGGAAGCATAACTCCCTAACTCCAAGACCAAGTCTGCAGCCAACAAGAACTCTGAGTGACCTGGGAGCACCAAACGCCTTCGGCAAACTGATGTAAGGAAACAGGGGTGCTGAGTTTTGTTTCCCGTGGAAAAGGGATGGCATTTGTGTCCATGGGGCTGCACCCTGCCCGGGACCTTTGATCTTGAGTGGGCTGCTGATGCCAGCAATTTATGTACAGATGCGAACGGGACGGGCTGCAGTGAGAAACATCTTGAGCTATTTATTTTTCAGCATCGGTCTCACTACAGGAGGATGTGCTGGGGTAAGAGCTCTCCTCTCATTTCAGTGAAGAGGCTCTTTCAGCTTATCTCAGCTTGTTTTCAGCAGGTGATTTTGGGCATCTAAAGCAACAGAGGCTTTGAAGGTACTGGGAAGAAAACAGCATGGAATACAGGGAGTATTTAAGTTCACAGTTTTGGGGTTTGTGTTTAGGGGTGGTAAAGTGCATTTGTAATTTCTGGTTTTGTTCTTATTTTGGTTTGTGCCTTTTTTTAGGAGGAGTGCAGCTTCCAGAGACTCCAGGTTGTGTCCAGTACAGCATGTTTTTCAGCAGATTCATCATGTCACAAGAGGGATCTGCCCAGTGTAAAAGATGATGTTTGAGATGGAGGCTTCAGGTGAGTTGAGGATTGTGATAAGGAGAGGGAGGGTGAGCAGGTATCAGGTTAGGAGTTATTGCGGGGGTAGGGGAGGTTGCAGGCAGCAGGGTGAGAAAAGGTGTTTATTTGAGGGCCCCCTCACAAAAGGCTTCTCAGAAGCATAGCAGAGGCATTCCCATGTCTTACAGCACACAAGGTCATCCACTGCACTCACAGGAATGCCATTTAACTTTGCCTTTCTCTAACCCAGGTGCCACTCCTAATAAAGGCCACAGCCTTGGAATCAGGATGAAGCTGGAGCCTGAAGGAGCCAGGCACACTCAGGAGAGGGCAAGTAGCTGACCTGCTGGGATTTAGCCCACATAATGCTGTACTCATGCATTGGTTTTGGTTTTCTTCATTGTAGCTCATCTTGACGCCGGAAGTCCCGGGCGCCGCCATCTTGACGCCGGAAGTCCCGGTGATAGTGGGGCCTGGGAAAATATTAAAATAAACTCTGAAATATTAGGCCTTGTGCTTTTCCCAGATCACTGCACCTGCATAAGCAACATGGTAAATGATATAATTGTTAGATGTAATAATTGTTTAGTAATTAAATATAATTATTATATAACCATAAGAAGAATAGTGAGAAACTATGATGGAAATTTAGGGGGGCTATGCTTTGCTGAAATCTATGTATACAATAGACCAATATAAGTTTAATAATTAACTTGAAAGTTATATAACGATAGAGTATAAAAACATGTTAATCTCAACTGTATTTGGGTTGTAATACCCTGATTCCCAGTGCTCTTAATAAAAGCACCGACATAATCATTCCTCGTGGTTATGTGTCTTTGAACGCTAACATTTTGGCGACCCCAGATGGTACCCTGTGAGTGCTGCTCAGCAAGTTCGCGACTCGATCACGCTCCAGCCGGCACCAAGGAATTCTCAGGGAGCCCATCGACCGCGACCGCTCCCGCTGCTCACAACGTACCCGGGAGAAAGGTAAGGTGCTTTTATCTTGGTTTGGGTGCCTGTCAATAAGACGCGGTGAAAGCTACGCTTGGTTGGGCTAAGGAATTCCTGTAGTATGCCTAGGCGCCGTCTGTAAGTCAGTCACGAAAGCGCTGCAGGCTCGGCAATTTTTGTAACTTGTGGTATATTTGGAATGGAGAAACTTAAAGGGATTTTGGGCAGTAACACCTCAATCCCACAAAATTATCCTTTGGTGTGCTTATTAGCACATTGGAAACAGGGTAATTTTGGAGAAGAATTACGTAAAGCTAAGTTGATTGATTATTGTAATACATGGTGGCCAGAATATTCCTTGGAGAATGGTGGAAAATTACCAAAATACAGTACTCTGCAATATAACACTATTTTGCAGTTAATGTAGTTTTGTAAACAAGAAGGAAAATGAGGTGAAGTTCCGTATGTTGATTTGTTTTTCTATTTACGGGGAAAGCCAGAATGGCTCAATGAATGTGGATTAATGGTGGTTAAAAAATCTGCAAGTAATAAGTGCGGGGTTTGTGAAGAACGATGTTTAGAACACTTAGAACAAAGGCGTTGAAAATTGAAAACATAATCCTATTCCATCTGTTTCATCTGTCCCTAACCCACTGCCTGAACCCACCTATTGTAGGGAAAATTATACAGAAATTGATTTACAGGTAGCTCCAGTAAGACCGAGGGAACATAATCCTATTCCATCTGTTTCATCTGTCCCTAACCCACTGCCTGCTCCTAACCCACCTACTGCTCCTAACCCACCTATTGTTTGCCCACCTAGCCCTGAAACTGTCTCATCCAGTACACCCTTCCCTCTTTACCCTCCTCTCCCATCTTCACCTGACACCTCTTCCTCGGAAGATGAACAGAATGTAACTGCAATAGAAAGAAGGGGGGAAGGAGGGATGCAAGTGAAAGAGATAGCAATAATAATGAATCAGCAACCCCTGGAGATCCTGCCTTTGTTCCCACAGAACTCTGAGGGTCAAGCACTGATGAGGACTTGCCCTGGTTGTAGGTAGAAAAGACATAGGCAGACAAAAACGGACTGTGATTGCCCCCTTGCGACAAGGTGTAGGAGTGGAAGGGCCAGTATTTGTAAAAGTGCCGTTTTCTCCGGCGGATTTACTTATTTGGAAGCAATCAGCCAGAACTTGTAGAGAAAATCCTGATAAAATGGCATGAATAGTGAAAATGGTTATAAAAACTCAGAATCCTGACTGGGATGACATACAAGTGATATTAGATACTTTAATGGATTCTACAGAGAAGGAGATGGTACTTAAAGCAGCCAAGGAAAGGGCAAGAGAAGATATTAGAAGCAGGCTCGTAACAGGGAATTTAGATACAAATTTCCCAATTGAGGATCCAAATTGGGACCCTAATTTATTTACTGATATGAGGAAACTACGGAAATATCAAGAGTGGATCCAAACAGGGGTTCAGAATGCTGTGCCCAAAACTATAAATTGGTCTAAACTATATGAGGTTCGACAGGAAAAGAAAGAATCTCCCACTGTGTTTTTGGAAAGGCTTAAGGAGGTAGCAAGAAAATATACAGATCTCCAAATGGACACAGAACAAGCAAAGGTTCAGCTCGCTCTCATATTCTTGGGCCAGTCACAGGATGATATTCATAAGAAACTGCAAAATTAGAAGGGGAAGAACTAAGGAATTTGGATAAGCTACTTGAGGTGGCCTGGAAGGTATATAACAATCACGAAAGGGAAGCTAGTAAAAGGCAGCAGCAAAACCTTTGGCAGTGATTTAAGGAAAGGGGAACTCAAATTCCAGGGGACGTGGCAGAAGCATTCATGGTAAAAGACCAGTTATGCAAGGGTGAAGCCTAAATCAATGTGTATTGCAAGTGGGAGGGGCACTGGAAGAAGGATTGCCCCGACTTGAGAAACCAGTTTCACCAGAGTAGTCGGTTCCAGCAGGTTACCAAGGAGATGGTTTTGGGTGAGTATAGCAGCTAACTGGACATGGAACCTGTAGAACAGGTTCAGGAGCCTATTATAAATAAACAGTAGAATTTAATACACCAATATTTCCAGTAAAGAAACCAAATAGGTGAATATAGATTAGTGCAGGATTTGAGAGCAATAAATAAAACAACAAAGGACATTTATTCAGTGGTAATGAATCCCTACACATTGCTAACATCCGTAAAGGAGATATATAAGTGGTTTACTGTAATTGATTTAAAAGATGCCTTTTCTGCATCCCCTTGACAAAGAAAGTAGGAAACTGTTTGCTTTTGAGTGGAAAACCCACGAAACAGAAGAAAAGACCTAGCTCACCTAGAGACAACAAGAACTCGCTGACCCTATTCAGGAACCAACTGGCAGAGGAACTGGAGATTTGGACCGAAAATGGGCAAGTACCAAGAGACCAATACTTATTGTTGCAGTATGTTGGTGATATACTAATAGCTACAGAAGAAAAAGCAACCTGTATAAAGGTAATCATTGAGATTTTAAATTCACTGGGAATGGGAGGTTATAAAGTATCCAGAGGAAAGGCACAAATTGCCCAACAGACTGTGATCTACCTGGGATGTGAAATTTCACAAGGGCAATTAAAACTAGATACTAGCCGTATCCAAGCTATTTGTGCTATTCCAGAGCCCCAGAATTTACATGAACTGCGAGTTTTCCTCGGGATGGCAGGATGGTGTCGCCTGTGGATCATGGACTATGGACTGATTGCGAAACCCCTGTATGAAGCTCAGAAGACGCAGCCATTCACCTGGGGCAAGCCATAGAAAGAAGCCTTCCTAAAATTAAAGGAAGCACTGACAACTGCTCCAGCATTAGGGTTACTTGATCTGTCTAAGGATTTTCAGCTGTTCATACATGAAAGGCTGCGCCTAGCACTAGGAGTCCTGACCCAACGTCTGGGAAGCTGGAAAAGGCCGGTGGGCTACTTTTCCAAACAACTTGACAACATAAGTGCCGGGTGGCCCCCATGCCTGCGGGCAGTCGCAGCTGCTGTGATGCTGATGCAAGAAGCCAGGAAGCTTACTATGGGAAGGCACATAGATGTCTATGTACCACACATGGTAACCACTGTCTTAGAGCAGAAGGGGGGCCACTGGCTATCTCCAAGCAGGATTATGAAATTCCAGGTAGTCCTGACTGAGCAGGATGATGTCACATTAAAAACAACTAACCTTTTGAATCCAGCTCTGTTCTTAGGTACCACAACCGAAGAAGGCCCATTAGAACATGACTGTGTAGAGGTGATAGAGTACACCTATTCAGCAAGAGAAGACCTGAAAGATGTCCCACTAGAGCAGCCGGAATGGGAACTATTTACAGATGGGAGCAGCTTCATGGAAAACAGAACCAGATACGCTGGATATGCGGTAACAACAGTCAGTACAGTAGCGGAGGCAAAGGCATTACCACCAAATACATCTGCCAGAAGGCAGAACTGGTTGCCTTAACTAGGGCACTAGAATTAAGTGAAGGAAAAAAGGTAAATATCTGGCCTGAGTCAAAATATGCCTTTGGAGTGGTGCATGTACACGGGGCACTGTGGAAAGAAAGGGGACTGTTATCTTCTCGAGGTACGCACATTAAACACCAGGATGCAGTCCTGCAATTGGTAAAAGCAGTACAAAAACCTGAACAAGTGGCAATTATACACTGTAAAGCACACCAATCAGGAAACTCTAAAATCTGTGAGGGAAACCGAAAGGCAGACTGGGCAGCTCGACAGGTTGCTCATAAAGTACAAACAACAATGGCATTGATGCCTTTAAAGCTCAATTCAACTTGCCTCTGAAACCAAAATATTCAGTAGAAGATGAGAGACTGGCTCGTTTGTTAAATGCACAAAAGAATTCAGAGGGATGGTATGTGACTACACAAGGACAAATAGTGGTACCCCCCTTGATAATGAGAGAAGTTCTACAAATTAAACATAATGAATGTCATTGGGGTGCAGAGGCATTGGTAAAATTGCTAAAGCAAAGCATAATTTCGGTATGGATGTTAACAATGGCAGAATCAGTAATGTCAAAATGTGATATCTGCTTGAAAAACAGCCCGGTGGCTAGGCGACAGGCACAGCTAGGAAGAATTCGGATAGGAATAGAGCCAGGAGACTATTGGCAAGTAAACTTTGTAGAACTGCCAAGAACTCGAGGATACAAATACCTGTTAGTGGGGGTTGACACATTCTCTGGATGGCCAGAGGCCCTCCCCTGTCACACAAACCAAGCAAAGGAAACAGTTAAGTGGTTACTACAGGAGATTATTCCCAGGTTCGGGGTACCCCTAGGGGTATCATCAGATAGGGGCCCCCATTTTATAGCTACAGTAGTAAAAGAGGTAAGTAGACTGCTGGGGATAACTTGGGACCTCCACACACCATGGAGACCGCAGTCAAGTGGACAAGTAGAGAGGATGAATCAGACACTAAAAAGGCACATCAGTAAAATATGCCAAGAAGCCAAATTGCAGTGGCCCCAGGCTTTGCCAATAGCACTGTTGAGGATTCGGATAAAGCCTAGGAGTGGCATATCAGTCAGTCCCTATGAGATACTGTACGGGAAACCATATGAATCTCCTGAGCCTAACCCTAATGTACATGCCACAGGAAAGCAGGAAGTGTATAATTATGTTCTGTCTCTCGGGAAAACTTTAGCTCGGCTCCGGAGCATCCTCGTGTGGAATAGACCGCTAACTCTCCAGAACCCAGTTCATAACATACATCCAGGAGACGAGGTGTACATCAAGAACTGGAATGAAGAACCACTGAAAGAAAAGTGGAGTGGACCCCATCAGGTGCTACTGACCACCTTTACAGCAGTCAAAGTAGCAGGCGTGGACCCCTGGATTCACTATACCCGAGTGAAGAAAGTCCATCCTGGATCACAGACTATGTAAACTGTGGAACCAACAAGGCTGCAGATAAGATGTGTTTAATTGCTTTGAGAATGCTATCAGTAACTGTGCTAACGTTATGGTCATTGATGTCTTTGGGATGTGGAATGCAAAATGATCAACTAACTACTCTTCATTCTAGAATGAAGAGAGAGGTACAAAAAAACCACAGGTGATAAAGGTTTCTAATGCAGTTCAGGCTGAGAATGTAATGATTGGATTAGTCAAAGATTTTGCCAAAATGCAAAACACCAGTTGAATAACTGCCTGTTTGCCAATACCAAAAGCAGCAGGAGACCCAGTAAATTGGGGAATCATAACATCAAAACTACCTGAAATACAAAACAACAAAACAATTACATGTAAACAGGTACCAGAATCGAGGCAAGTACTCAAGGAAACTTGGGAGAAAATAGGAACATGGATGAGACCCATGAGCGTGAAAGACTGTGCTCTAAGTGAGGGCATACAAGGAATCCCTGTGGGAGAATCAGAGGGCATCATACAATGGCAATGCTATTTGCCACACTATGAAAAGATTATAGAAAATGTTACAGAAACCACTCTGGTATGGAAATGTGATCAGAAAGATCCAATAGAGCCTTGGGACAGTGCATGGTCTGTGAGCATTCTTCAAAAATTCCAATATATGGCAAAGACCCCTTGGTGTATTAAGTGGGAAGGCCCTGAGAATGAAACGAACAATAACGAACACTGCCACTAGTAGCAGAACGAGGGCAGACAAAGTAAGTTGGTGGGCATGTAATAAAACTTATGACTGCACTTCGGATGATGTAGAGATGAAACAGATGCCACCCCTGGCAATAGCCCTACAACTCGGTTGTGCTTGCAGAGGGATCAAACATAAACGAGGCAGAGTGAATTATAAAGTAATTATAGGATGTTATTATATTATATATATTTTTTAATATTATTTCATTATTATTATTATTTTATTTTATTTTATTTTTAATATTTATTTTTAATGTTATTATTATTATTATTATTATTATTATTATTATTATTATTATTATTATTATTATTATTATTATTATTATTATTATTATTATTATTATTATTGTTATTGTTATTATTATTATTTATTATAATATATAATTATAGGGTTACAATCCGAGGCCCAGGACAATTTGTATGGGCAGCAAGCGATGGCACCTGGACAACACATCTGCCTATAGACGGGGAAGTAAAGGAAATTACTTTAGGCCTTCCAACCTTATGCCCAATTTGGAAAAAGTCCCCATTTAACGGAAAACATGAACTTCTGCAGATAAGAGCAAGACGAGAAGTTCTAGACAATGAAAATCCAGATGACACTTGGCAAGAACCTTCTACTGGAGTAAAATTTGGGTGGGCCCTAGAGTCATTGCTTGGTCCTATAGCAAACTATCACAGCAGAGAGATGCTGTACAAACTAACAGGTCAGGTAGATAGACTGGCAAGAGTCACCCGGGAAGGATTTAAAGAATTAAACATACAATTACAAGCCACCACAAAAATGACTTTACAAAATCGATTAGCCTTAGATTTGTTACTCCTGAAAGAGCATGGGGTATGTGGATTTTTAAAGGGACGAGTTGATCATTGCTGCGTTCATATCCCAAATGTAACTGCAAATGTAGAATATGACATCACTCAGTTGAAACAAATAGAGCATGAAGCACAAGAAGAGCAAAAGGACCTGACTACAAGCTGGTTAGGAAAAATCTTTGAAGGGTTAGGGTGGAATGTGAGTTCATGGATTAAATCTATCATTGAGAATGTGATAATCTTACTAATTGTATTCTTAGCAATTTGGTTAGTTTACAGCATCTTGAAGGGAGAGATACAGAAGAAGACATCTTGGAACCAGAGAATGAGAAAGGCACTGACACGAGATCCACGCCCACCATCTTCTGGTTCTCCAGTTCGTGATAGCGTCCAGGAAAACGCTTACATCAACCCTGGATTTGAAGAACATCAAGTATAAATTAAGGACTGTAATTAAGTGAAAACATTTACGCCTATAGTAAAGTGAAAATGCTTTCAAAGGGGGAGAATGATAGTGGGGCCTGGGAAAATATTAAAATAAACTCTGAAATGTTAGGCCTTGTGCTTTTCCCAGATCACTGCACCTGCGTAAGCAGCATGATAAATGATATAATTGTTAGATGTAATAATTGTTTAGTAATTAAATATAATTATTATATAACCATAAGAAAAATAGTGAGAACCTATGATGGAAATTTAGGGGGGCTATGCTTTGCTGAAATCTATGTATACAATAGAACAATATAAGTTTAATAATTAACATGAAAGTTATATAATGATAGAGTATAAAAGCATGTTCATCTCAACTGTATGGTCGGAATCAGGTTCCCAGAGCTCTTAATAAAAGCACCGACATAATCATTCCTCGTGGTTATGTGTCTTTGAACGCTAACACCGGGCGCCGCCATCTTTTTGCCGGAAGTCACGTGATTGCGCTGGGCGCCGCCATTTTCCAGGGGTGCAGGCGTTGGGCAGTCAGGGGTGTTGGGGTTGAGGATTTTAGAGGTTTAGGGTTTTACAGGTAAGGCGGTCAGGCATAGGGGTTTAGGGGTTGGGGGTTTAGGGGTTAGGGGTCAGGGTCATGGGGGAAAGGTCACAGGGTCAAAGGTCATGTGCTCAAAAGTTACAGGGTCAAAGGAAAAAGGTCACAGGGTCAAAGATCAAAGGCCACAGGGTCATGGGGGGTCAGAAGTCAAAGGTCAAAGGTCACAGGGGTCAAGGGTCAGAGGCCAAAGGTCATGGGTCAAATGTCAAAGGTCATGGGGTCAAAGGTCACGGGGGCTCAAAGGACACTGGTCAAATGTCAAAGGTCATGAGGTCAAAGGTCATGGGGTGGGGTGAAATAGTAAAGGTCATGGGGTCAAAGGTCCTGGGCTAGAGGACATGAGGTCAAAGGGTCAAAGGTCATTGAAAAAAGCCCTAAAGGTATCCTAAACATTCCCAGAGAATTCCTAAAAACCTCCTGCAACCCCCCCCCCGCCAATGTCCTTAAAAATCCCTGAGAAAAACCTAAAAAAACCCTAAAAAACTGTTCAACCCCTACCTGTAACTCTGTGGCCTCCGAACATCGTCTCTGCCCATTAATTTGGGTTAGTAATTAATAATTAATTTATTAACTTAATAATTAATTGCCTGCAGCTTCAGGGAGGGTTTGGGGCTGTCCCACCATGAGGGCGGCACCTGTACCCTCCCAGCATAAACCAGTATAAACCAGTAAACCAGTGAACCAGTATAAACCAATGGCCCCCCAATCCCCTCCCAGTCCATCCCAGTCCAAATCAGTAACTCCAAATCCCCTTCCAGTATAAACCAGTGACTCACAAATCCCCTCCCAGCCCCTCCCAATCCCCTCCCAGTATAAACCAGTAACCCCTAAACCCCCCCAGTCCCACCCAGTCATTTCCGGTCCCTCCCAATCCCCTCCCAGTACAAGCCAGTAACCCCTAAACCCCTCCCAGTTCTCCAAGTACAGCACACACTGGACACATTTCTGTCAATGCTTGGATATTTATTGTTTTGGGGAGGGGTCCTGGGGGGTTTTTTGGGGTTTTTTTTGGGGGGGGTGGGGTTTTTTTGAGGGTTTTGAGGGTTTCTTTTGGGGGAATTTTTTGGGTTTTTTTTGGGGGCTTTTGGTGTTTTTTGGTTTTTTTTTTTTTTTTTTTTTTTTTTGGAGGGTTGGGAGGGGTTTTATTGAGGGGATGTTTGGAGGATTTTTTGGGGTTTTTTTTTTGAGGAACAGTTTTTTTTTGGGGTGTCCTGGGGGTTTTTTTTGGGCATTTTTGGGTTTTTGGGGGGGGGTGGTTGGGTCCCAGGGGGCTTTTTGAGGGTTTTTTGAGGGGGGCTTGGGGGCTTTTTTTTTTAGGCTTTTTTTGGGGGCATTTTTGGGTTTTGAGGGGTTTTTTTGGGGTTTTTTTGAGGGGGGTTGGAAGTTTTTTTTTGGGGTTTAGGGGGTTTTTTTTGGGGGAGGGTTTTTTGGGGTTTTTTTTGAGGGTTTTTATTTTTTGGGAGGGGTCCCGGGGGGGTTCTGAGGATTTTGAGGGGTTTATGGGGTTTTTTTGTGGGGGCATTTTTGAGCGGGGTTTTTTGGGGATTTTTAAGGGTTTTTTGGGTTTTTGGGGAGGGTCCCCAAAGGGGTTTTTTGAGGGATTTTTTTTGGACTTTAAGGGATTTTTTGGGGTTTTTGGGGGTTTTTGGGGGCGTTTTTGGGGTGGGAGTTTTTGGGGAGGGGTCACGGGGGTTGCTCAAGGGCTGGCAAGGGGCGGGGCCGCTGGCGGGGGGCGGGGCCGCTGGTGGGGGGCGGGGCCACCCCACCCCCGGTGCTGCCCTGGCTCAGGGGTCATGGGGGGGGTGGTGGTGTTTTGGGTGCGATTATTTCGGGTTTTTTGAGGATTTTTTTGGGGTTTTTTTTTGAGGATTTTGGGGCGGGGTTGAGGGGAATTCTGGGTTTTTTGAGGGTTTTTTGGGGGGTTTGGGGGTTTTTTGAGCGGGGAATTTTGGGGTTTTTTTGGTGGGGAGTTGGGGGGGATTATTGGGGAGGGGTCGCTCAGGGGCTGGCGAGGGGCGGGGCCGCCCCGCTCCCGGTGCTGCCCCGGCTCAGGGTCCGGCTGCGGCCGCGCTCGGCCTCGCCCGCGGTGACGGAGCCGGTGCGGGAGCGTGACAGGCGCGTCATGGCGGAGGCGGCCACTGTGGGGACACGCCCCCTTGGGACACGCCCCCTTCGCTCCGGGACACGCCCCCCCCATGAGAAACGCCTCTTCCCCTCCCAGCCATGTCCATTCCCCTCTGAGCCACGCCCTTTGCATCTGGGCCACGCCCCTGGCCCTCCAAGCCACGCCCATTCCCCAGTGAACCACACCTCTTGATCTTGATGCGAACCACACCCATTTCCGCCAAACCACGCCCATTCTCCATTAAACCACGCCCCTCTGTGTAAAGCATGCCCCGTTCTCCATTAAACCACACCCCATTCCTGAAGCCACGCCCATTCCCCATTGAACCACACCCATTCACTATTTAACTCTGCCTATTTTTTCCAAACGACACCCCTTCCCTGTTAAACCACAAACCACACCTATTCCCCATTTAACCCCACCCCTTGATGTAAACCACACCCTTTTCTCCCAAACCACGCCCATGCCCTGTTAAACCACTCCCCTTTGTGTAATCCACACCAATCCCCATTTAACCACTCCCCTTCCCTGTTAAACCCCGCCCATTTCTTCCAAACCACACCCATTCCCTGTTAAACCACACCCCTTTGTGTAATCCACGCTCATTCCCCTCTGTGCCACGCCCATTCCTCCTTGAACCACGCCCATTCCCTATTTAACCCCATCCCTTGTTGTAAGCCACTCCCATTTCCCATTAAACCCCGCCCATTTCCCATTAAACCCCGCCCATTTCCCCAAACCATGCCCATTGCCACTTCATGCAAACCACACCCCTTCCCTCTTAAGCCACGCCCTTTTGCCCTAACCGCACCCCTTTCATACAAAGCCATGCCCCACCCCAAGCCATACCCCCTCCCCCAAGCCACTCCCCCTCTCCCTTAAGCCACACCCCTTTACCCATTTTGTCAACGCACATTAAGGATCCCTTCATGCATATTAATTAATCTGTCACACATGTTGAGCTTCTCATGCATATTAATGAGCCTGTCATGCATGTTAATGAACCCATCATCCATGTCGAATTTTTTCATGCATATTAACGAGGCCCTCATGCACATTAACATGCCCACCATGCATATTAATCAAGCCATGGTGCATGTTGGGTTTCTCATGCATATTAATGAGCTCACTCACTGTAGCCCATCCCCTGCAGGAAGTACTTGATAGCCTCGGTCAGGCGGCCAGGCTGGGGAAGGGGGCGTGGTCAGTGTTGCCCACACCCACTGACCACTGGCCACACCCCAGAGCAGTGGCCACGCCCACGAGGCCACGCCCTCTTTGACTTTTGACCCCTCACCTGGGCGATCTGCGGCTGCCCGCCCCCGTCGGCCATCTGCAAAGGGGTGTGGTCAGTCAGGGGTCACTCAGGGTCACTCAGGGGTCACTCAGGGGTCAAAGGTCACCTTCAGGAACGACGTCTGTGTCGGGTCCAGCTTGGCATTGCACTCCACCTTGGGGGCGTGGCCAAATGGTCAGGGGGCGTGGCCAATGGCTCAGGGAGGCGGGGTCACACTGACCACGCCCCTCTGAGTGACCACACCCCCCAGCCCTCCCCCACTCACCACAGCATCCTCGTGGGGGGCCTGGTCACCGACCACCAGCAGGGCGGGGCATCTGGGGGTCAAAGGTCAAACAGGGGTCACTCAGGGGTCATTCAGGGGTCACTCAGGGGTCAGGGGTCAGAGGTCACTCACCGCAGGCTCCCGGCCCCGCTCCGCTCCAGGCCCAGGTCAGCGCGGCTGAGGGGGCATGGCCAAATATTAGCCCCGCCCACCATGGCCACACCACCTTGTAACCCCGCCCAACCCCACCCATAATGGCCTCACCCCTTTCTGTCCCCACCCCCTTCAGGGCACACCCATTCCTTAGCCCCTCCCCTTCGGCCACACCCCTTTCCTTCGGCCATGCCCCAACCCCTAAAGCCACACCCCAAACCAGCCACGCCCACCAAGGCCACGCCCACTTCCAATAAAACCAATGCTCAGAAAACCCCGCCCATTTGTAATGACTTTTTGCCACGCCCCCGCCATACCCCACCCTCCCTCCCCTGAGGCAGGACACACCCCCATGGCAAGCCACGCCCCCCGGGCGGTCAGGCCACACCCCCTCACCTGGTGTACATGCTCCAGAGCAGGGCGGGGTTGGGCGTGGCCGCCAGGTGCTCCCGGACCCGCCGGACGGGGGGAGGGGCGGTGGTGAGCTCGTCCTGGGTGACCCCAGAGTGACCCCTGAGTGACCCCCGAGTGACCCCTGACCCCCGAGTGCCCCTCAAATGACCCCCAGCCCGAAAAACCGACCAAAACCCCACAAAAACTGAAAAAACCTCCAAAGCCCCCCAAAAATCCAAAAAACCCAAACACCCCAAAATCCCCCAAACCTGGGTGAAGAGGTGGTCCAGGATCACCCCACCCCCCAAAATCCCCCAAAATCCCCAAATTCACCCCAAAACCCCCCAAACCTGGGTGAAGAGTTGGTTCAGGATCATCCCACCCCCCAAAATCCCCCAAAATCCCCCAATTCATCCCAAATCCCCCAAACCTGGGTGAAGAGGTGGTCCAGGATCACCCCACCCCCCAAAATCCCCCAAAAGCCCCAAATTCACCCCAAAATCCCCCAAACCTGGGTGAAGAGGTGGTTCAGGATCACCCCACCCCCCAAAATCCCCCAAAAGCCCCGAATTCACCCCAAAATCCCCCAAACCTGGGTGAAGAGGTGGTTTAGGATCATCCCACCCCCCAAAATCCCCCAAAAGCCCCAAATTCACCCCAAAACCCCCCAAACCTGTGTGAAGAGGTGGTTTAGGATCATTCCACTCCCCAAAATCCCCCAAAAGCCCCGAATTCACCCCAAAACCCCCCAAACCTGGGTGAAAAGGTGGTCCAGGATCACCCCACCCCCCAAAATCCCCCAAAAGCCCCGACACCCCAAAACCCCCAAACCTGGGTGAAGAGGTGGTTTAGGATCACCCCACCCCCCCCCCCCCCAAAAGCCCCAAACCACCCCAAAACCCCAAACCTGGGTGAAAAACAAACCTGGATCATCCCACCCCCAAAACCCCCCAAAAGCCCCAAATTCAAAACCCAAAACCCCCAAACCTGGGTGAAGAGGTGGTTCAGGATCATCCCACCCCCAAAATCCCCCAAAAAACCCCAATTCACCCCAAAAAAACCCAAACCTGGGTGAAGAGGTGGTTCTGGATCATCCCACCCCCCAAAATCCCCCCCCCAAAAGCCCCAAATTCACCCCAAAACCCCCCAAACCTGGGTGAAGAGTTGGTTCAGGATCATCCCACCCCCCAAAACCCCCAAAAATCCCAAATTCACCCCAAAATCCCCAAACCTGGGTGAAGAGGTGGTTTAGGATCATCCCACCCCCAAAATCCCCCCCTTGCCCCCAAAACACCCCAAAATCCCCAAACCTGGGTGAAGAGGTGGTTTAGGATCATCCCACCCCAAAAAACCCCAAAAAACCCCCCAAAACCCACCCCAAAATCCCCCAAACCTGGGTGAAGAGGTGGTTTAGGATCATCCCACCCCCAAAATCCCCCAAAATCCCCAAATTCACCCCAAAATCCCCCAAACCTGGGTGAAGAGGTGGTTTAGGATCACCCCACCCCCAAAATCCCCCAAAATCCCAGAATTCACCCCAAAATCCCCCAAAACCCCCGACCACCCCCAAATCCCCCAAACCTGGGTGAAGAAACCCCCGAGGAAATATTTCAATAAAAACATCGTCAGCCCTGACAGCTGGGGGGAAGGCAAACAGACCCCCCAAAACCCAAAAAAACAAAACCCAAAACTGCAAAAAATCCACAAAAACAAAAAAAAAAAACAAACAAAAAACCAAACAAAAAACCAAACAAACAAAAAAAAGAAACCCTAAAAAATCCACAAAAAAACCCCAAACAAACCTCAACCCCCCAAAACCAAAAAAGAAAACCAATAAAAACCCCAAAAAACCTTCAACCTTTGCCCCCAAAAACAAACAAAACCACCCCCAAAACCACCCCAAAGAGACTGCACATTTCCCCCCCAAATAACCAAACAAAAAATCAAACCAAAAAAACCCCTAAAAAATCCACAAAAAACCCCAAAACAAACCTCAAGCCCCGCAAAAAAAACCACCCCAAAAAACCAATTAAAAACCCCCAAACCCCCCCACCTTTGCCCCCCAAAACAAACAAACAAAACCCCCCAAAAACCACCCAAAACCCTGAAAAAAACTCTAAAACAAACAAACAAACAAACCCCTCAAAAAACCCAAAACCACCCAAAAACCAAAATTCCCCAAAAAACCCATCCCAAAACCCAAAAACCAACCCCAAAACCACCCCAAAACCCTAAAAAAATGCCCCCAAAATAAAATAATAAAACAACAAAAGAAAAGCAACCCCAAAAAAAGAAACCAAAACCCCCCCAAAAACCCCCAAAAAATCAACAAAACCAAAAAAACCCCAATAAAACAAAAAACCCCAAAACCCCAAACAAAAATAAAATAAAAAAACCATCCAAAAACCCACAAAAAAAACCAAACAACAAAAAAAAACCCCAAAAAACCCAAGAAACCCCAAAAACCCATTGCAAAAAAAACCACAAAAAAGAACACCCCAAAAAAACCCAGCCCAAAAAACCCCAAATACAGCACCCCCCAAAAAACAACCAAAAAAACCACCCAAAAAACCCCAAACAAAATTAAACCAAATAAAACCCCCAAAACCAAAAAAAACGCCCTAAAAATAAACACTCCCAAAAGAAATCAAAAAACCCAGCCCACGGCCTCGGGTGCAAAACCCAAATAAACCACCCCAAAATCCAAAAACCCCCAAAAAACCCCAAAATCAAAAAAAAAATTATCCCAAATAAACCCCCAAAAAAAAAAACACCAAAAATAAACCCCTCAAAAAAAAACCAAATAAAAAACCCCCAAATAAACCCCAAAAAAACAACAAAATCACCCAAATGGACCCCAAATAAACCAAATAAAACCCCAAATTATCCCAAATTAACCCCAAATTAAAAAAACCAAAATAAACCCCAAAAGAAACTCAAAACCCACCCCTGGAACCCCCCCAAAACCAGCCCCCAAAGACCCAAAACCCCACCCAAAATCCCCAAACAAAATTAAAAATAAAAACCCAAAAAATCCAAAAAACCCCTAAAAATGGTCCCAGAGTGAAGAAACGAAAAAACCCACCCCAAAAAAACCCCCAATAAACCACCCCAAAAAAACCCCAAATAAAGCACCCCCCCCAAAAAAAAATGCCCAAAAACCCCAAACAAAAATAAACCAAATAAAACCACCAAAAAGCATCCCAAAAAACCCAAAATAAATCCTAAATAAATAAAACCCAACCCATTACCCCAAATAAACCACACAACCCCCAAAACCCTGCCCACTTAGCCCTGCCCTCTGAGGCCCAAAATGTCATGCCCCGCCCAAAACCTTATCCCCAATCCATCCCCCAAATTTGGGGTCCAAAATAAACAGCACCAAAATTACGGCCAAATCTGGACCCTGGGGGACCCCAAAATCGGCCAGAACAGACCCAAAAATGGGCCCAAAATCAGCACAAAATTATCCCAAATAAACCCCCAAATTATCCCCCAAAAACCCCAGAAATGGTCCCAGAGTGAGCCCGAAATCAGCCCAAATAAACCCCAAATAAACCCCAGGGGGGAACCCAAAATCAGCCCAAATGGACCCAAATATGGGCCCAAAATGGGCCCAAAATTATCCCAAATAAACCCCCAAACTAACCCAAAATAAATCCCAAAATTAGCCCAAATCTGGACCCTGGAGGACCCCAAAATCGGCCAGAACAGACCCAAAATAAACCCCAAATCAGCACAAAATTATCCCAAATAAACCCCCAAATTATCCCCCAAAAAACCCCAGAAATGGTCCCAGAATTAGCCCAAAATCAAACCCAAAATAAATCCCAAATAAACCCCAAATAAACCCAAAATCAGCCCAAATGGACCCAAATATGGGCCCAAAATGGGCCCCAAATTATCCCAAATAAACCCCCAAATTATCCCCCAAAAAACCCCAGAAATGGTCCGAGAATGAGCCCGAAATCAGCCCAAATAAACCCCAAATAAACCCCGGGGGACTCTGAAATCAGCCCAAACGGACCCAAAAATGGGCCCAAAATTTTCTCAAAATCAGCACAAATAAACCCCCAAATTAACCCAAAATAAACCCCAAAATTAGCACAAAACGGGACCCTGGGGGACCCCAAAACTGGACAAAAGGGACCCAAAAATGGGCCCTAAATGAGCCCAAAATGGGCCCCAAATCAGCTCAAATAAACCCCAAATTAACCCAAAATAAACCTAAAATAAACCCCCAAATTAGGCCAAAATGGGACCCTGGGAGACCCCAAAATCTGACAAAAGGGACCCAAAAATGGGCCCAAAATGGGCCCAAAATGAGCACAAATAAACCCCCAAATTATCCCAAAATAAACCCCAAAATTAGCTCAGAACAGGACCCTGGGAGACCCCAAAATCACCCAAAACAGACCCCAAATGGGCCCAAAATCAGCTCAAAATTATCTCAAAATTATCCCCAAAATCAGCACACAATTATCCCAAATAAACCCCGAACAAATCCCAAATAAACCCCAAATTTACCCCAGAGTGACCCCAAATAAATCCCAAAATTACCCGGAAATGACCCCGAATGGTGACCCCGGAGTCACCCCAAAGAGCCCCCAAATAAACCCCAAACGGACCCCAAAAATTACCCCAAAGTGTGACCCGAAAATCAACCCCACATAAACCACCAATAAATCCCAGAATTACCCCAAAATTACCCCAAATAAACACAAATAAATCCCAGAATTACCCCAAAATGACCCCAAAATTACCCCAAATAAACACAAATAAATCCCAGAATTACCCCAAAATGACCCCAAAATTACCCCAAATAAACACAAATAAATCCCAGAATTACCCCAAAATTACCCCAAATAAACCACCAATAAATCCCAGAATTACCCCAAAATTACCCCAAATAAACCACCAATAAATCCCAGAATTACCCCAAAATTACCCCAAAATGACCCCAAATAAACCCCGAAATTACCCCCAAAGGGACCCCAGAGTGACCCCAGTCCCCTCCCAGTACAAACCAGTGACCCCCAGTCCCCTCCCAGTCCCTCCCAGTTTGATCCCAGTCCCTCCCAGTCCAAACCAGTAACCCCCAGTCCCCTCCCAGTCCCTCCCAGTTTGATCCCAGTCCCTCCCAGTATAAACCAGTTCAATCCCAGTCCCTCCCAGTACAAACCAGTAACCCCTAAACCCCCCCAATCCCTGTCCCAGTCCCTCCCAGTACAAACCAGTAACCCCTTTAACCCCTCCCAGTTTGATCCCAGTCCCCCCCAGTACAATCCAGTCCCCCCCAGTCCCCCCAGTCCCTCCCAGTACAAACCAGTCCCACCCAGTCCCCTCCCCCCCAGTACAAACCAGTCCCCCAATCCCTCCCAGTCCCAGTACAAACCAGTAACCCCTTTAACCCCTCCCAGTTTGATCCCAGTCCCCCCCAGTCCCTCCCAGTATAAACCAGTCCCCCCCAATCCCCCCCAGTCCCTCCCCCAGTACAAAACCAGTCCCCCTAAACCCCCCAGTACCCATCCCAGTCCCTCCCAGTCCCCCCAAACCAGTAACCCCCCCCCTCCCAGTTTTATCCCCCAGTCCCCCCCAGTCCCACCCAGTATAAACCAGTCCCCCCAGTCCCCTCCCAGTCCCTCCCAGTATAAACCAGTAAACCCTTTAACCCCTCCCAGTTTGATCCCAGTACAAACCAGTCCCCCCAGTCCCAGTCCCCCAATCCCCTCCCAGTCCCTCCCAGTCCCTCCCAGTGCTCCCCAATCCCCCCCAGTCCCCCCCAATCCCCTCCCAGTCCCCCCCAGTCCCTCCCAGTGCTCCCAGTTTCCCCTCCCCCACTCACCCCGAACTTGGCCAGCACGAAGGCCCCGGCCCCCACCCCCACCCCGACGATGCTCCGGATCCTGCCGGGGGTCACAGAGGTCATGGGGGGGGTCAGAGGTCACAGCGGTGGGCGTGGCCTGACCGTTGGCCACGCCCCCTTCCCCCAAGCCCCGCCCCCACTCACCCCAGGCCCTGCAGGACCCCCGGGAGCGCCTCGGCCAATTGCTCCAGGGAGGGGTACTGGTACCTGCGGGGGTCAAAGGTCACACCGGGGTCACTCGGGGGTCACACAGGGGAGGGGCACTTCAGTGGGCGTGGTTACTGGGTTTGTGGGTGTGGTCCGTGGAGTGGGCGTGGTTACCCGGGAAGAGCGGTTTGGGGGGTTTGTGGGGGTTTGGGGTTTGTGGGCGTGGTTTGGGGGTTTGTGGGTGGGGTTTGTGGGTTTGTGGGCGTGGTTTGGGGGTTTGTGGGTGGGGTTTGTGGGTTTGTGGGTGGGCGGGGTTTGTGGGTTTGTGGGCAGGGTTTGGGGGTTTGTGGGCAGGGTTTGGGGGTTTGTGGGCGTGATTTGGGGGGTTGTGGGTGGGGTTTGGGGGGGTTTGGGGTTTGTGGGGCGTGGGGGGTTTGTGGCATGGTTTGGGGTTTGTGGGTTTGTGGGTTGTGGGTTTTTGGGGTTTGTGGGCATGGTTTGGGGTTTGGGGTTTGTAGGGGCATGGTTTGGGGTTTGGTGTTTGTGGGGGGGGTTTGGAGGTTTGTGGGTGGGGTTTGTGGGTTGTGGGCGTGGTTTGTGGGTTCATGGGGGTTTGGGGTTGTGGGCGTGGTTTGGGTTGTGGGCGTGGTTTGGGGTTTGTGGGAGGGTTTTGTGGTTTGTGGGCGTGGTTTGGGGTTTGTGGGCGTGGTTTGGGGTTTGTGGGCGTGGTTTGGGTTTTGTGGGCATGGTTTGGGGTTTGTGGGCGGGGGTTGTGATTTGTGGGCGTGGTTTGGGGTTTGTGGTCATGGTTTGGTGTTTGTGGGCGTGGTCTGTGGTTTGTGGGCGTGGTTTAGGGTTTGTGGGCGGGTTTGGGGTTTGTGGGCGTGGTTTGGGGTTTGTGGGCGTGGTTTGGGGTTTGTGGGCAGGGTTTGGGGTTTGTGGGCGGGGTTTGGGGTTTGTGGGCGTGGTTTGGGGTTTGGGGTTTGTGGGCAGCGTTTGTGGGTTCATGGGCATGGTTTGGGGTTTGTGGGCGTGGTTTGGGGTTTGTGGGCGGGGTTTGGGGTTTGTGGGCATGGTTTGGGGTTTGTGGGCGTGGTTTGGGGTTTGTGGGCGGGGTTTGGGGTTTGTGGGCGGGGTTACCCGGGCGGGTAGGGCGGCGCCCCCTCCTCCATGCCGGGCGGCTCCAGGTGCACCAGGTGGAAGCTTCTGGAAATCTCCGCCATCTCCGGGTGCCCGAAGAGCTCCGAGAAACACGTCAGGTCTGGGGGTCAGGGGTCAGGGGTCAGGGGTCAGGGGTCAGGGGGGGGGTGGGGGGTAGGGCAGGAGTGGGGGAGGGGTCTGGGGGGTGGGGGAGGGGCTCTAAGTGGGGGGGAGGAGCTCTGAGTGGGGGGGAGGGGCAATGGGAGGGGCCCAGGGGTGGGGGAGGGGTCTGGAGGGTGGGGGGAGGGGTCAGCGGGGGTGGGGGAGGGGCGGGTAGGGGGGGGCCCAAAAGGTGGGGGAGGGGTCTGGACGGCGGGGGCGGGGCCCAGGGTGGTGCTTGGGTATGCACGGGTGTGTCCCACATCCGGGAACGTCAGCAGGGCGGGGCAGGGGGGTGGGGTTAGAGGGGGCGGGGTCAGAGGGGCCAGGTCAGAGGGGGGTGGGGTCAGAGGGGTGGGGCCCTGCGAGGTGGGGGGCGGGGCTCGGGGACGCACGGGTGTGGCCCACATCCGGGAACGTCAGCAGGGTGGGGCAGGGGGCGGGGTCACAGGGGGCGGGGTCACAGGGGCGGGGCCCCGGGAGGTGGGGGGCGGGGCTCGGGGACGCACGGGTGTGGCCCACATCCGGGAACGTCAGCAGGGTCCCACATCCGGGAATGGGGCAGGGGGTGGGGCAGGGGGGCCGGGTCAGAGGGGGCGGGGTCAGAGGGGTGGGGCCCTGCGAGGTGGGGGGCGGGGCTCGGGGACGCACGGGTGTGGCCCACATCCGGGAACGTCAGCAGGGTGGGGCAGGGGGCGGGGCCAGAGGGGTGGGGCGGGGCCCCGGGAGGTGGGGGCGGGGCTCGGGGACGCACGGGTGTGGCCCACATCCGGGAACGTCAGCAGGGCGGGCGGCGGGTTTTAGGGGACCCAAACCCGAGGTTTAGGCGTGCAAACGGGGTTTTAGGAGGTGCCGGGAAACGACCCCAAAAAACGGGGTTTTAGACCCAAAAATGGGGTTTTAGATCCAAACCCGGGATTTTAGACCCAAAACCCCGGATTTTAGACCCAAAAATATGGGGGGATTCGCACCCCCGAAACATCGGGATTCTGAGGCCCCAAAAATCGATATTCCCCATTTCCTCCCCACGTTTCCCTTTGACCCCAAAATCCCCAAATCCCCAAAATCCCAAATCCCCAGAATCCCCAATTCCCAAATTCCAAATCTCCAAAATCCTCAAATCTCCAGAATTCTCAGATCCCCCAAATCCTCAAAATCCCCAAATTCCAAAATCCCCCCAAATCCCTGAAATCCCCAGAATCCCCAAATTCCTGAAGGCACAAAATTTCCAAATCCCCAAATTCCCAAATCTCCAGAACCCCAAATCTCCGAAATTTCTAAATCTCCAAAGTCCTGAAATCCCCAAATCCCAAAATCTCCAAAACCCCAAATTCCCAAAATGCCCAAATCCTCAAATTCCCAAATCTCCAAAATCCCCAAATCCTGAAAATATCGAATTCCAAAATCCCCCAATGACCAAATTTCCTGACATTCCAAAATCCTCAAAATCCCCCAAATCCCCAATTCCCAAATCCCAAATTCCCCAAACCCCAAAATTCCGAAATCCTAAAATCCCCCAAATCCCGAAAACCTGGAATTCCCCAAATTCCCGAATTCTCAAAACCCCCAAATTCCCAAATCCCCCGAATTCCCAAAATTCCCAAAAATCCCAAATTCCCAAGTCCGCCCCCCCCCGCCCCCGCCTTTCCCCGCCCCGCCCCAAAATCCCGGAACTTCCCCGAACTTCCCCGAAATTCCCGAAATTCCGCCCAAAATGCCCCTCGCCCGCCCCTCCCCCCCCTCCCCCGTCTCGCCCCTCCCCCCGCGCGGCCCCGCCCCCGATTTTTCTCCCCCCAAAACTCCCAAAATTTCCTAAAAAAACACAAAACAAAACCAAACAAACGAAAAAAAACCCACGCGGGAATTTCGGGGTGGGGGGACGGGGTGGGGGTGGGGGAGGGGCGGGCGGGGGTCGCGCCCCCTCCCCCCCAACTCACCTTGACCTCGGCGGGGGGAGGGGCGGCCTCGTGCAGCTCCATTGACCCTGAGCCTGAACGGGGGGGGAGGGCAGGGTCAGAGGTCACGGCCAGAAGCCCCTCCCCAATCAGTGCCCCCCCCTCCCCCACACACCCCCAGTGCCCCTCCCCCACCTGGGGGTCGGAACCTGCAGCCACCTTGGGGTGCCCTCTGAGAACTGCCCCTCCCCCACCCCAAACCCCTCCCCCCACCCCCCAAACCCCCCCCCCAAACCCACCCCCTGAACCCCTCCCCACCCTCCTTCAGAGCCCCTCCCCACCCCCCCCCCTTTGGAACCCCTCCCCCCCCCTCAAAATCCCCCCCCCCCCACCCCAAACCCCTCCCCACCCCAGGAACCCTCCCCCCCTTTCAAAATCCACCCCCCACCCCCCAAACCCCTCCCCACCCCTGGGGAACCCCTCCCCACCTTTGGAACCCCTCCCCACCTTTGGAACCCCTCCCCACCCCAAACCCTCCCCCTCCCAGGGCCCCTCCCCCCCCCCCCCGCCCCTCCCCGGTTCCCACGGGGTGGGGGAGGGGCGCGGCCCCCAAATAGCCCCGGGGATGGGGGAGGGGCAGCCCCGCCCAGGCCCCTCCCCCACCCGCCCCTCGTTAATTGCTGTAATTAACTCGGCGCTGACGAGCTTCGAAAAAAATAAATTAAAAGTTTTTTAAAGTTAATTAAGAGCGGGACTTAACTAAAGAAATCCCCCTTTTAATTAACTTAAAAAAAATTAATGAACTTCTCACTCTTAATAAACTTTACAGAAACTTTTAATTTATTATTTTCAGCCTTAATGAACTTTAAAACAAACTTTAATTAACTCCATTCTTAATGAACTTCTGTCCGATTTTTAATTAATTTCGTTCCACCCTTAATGAACTTTGAAACACTTTTAATTACCTCAGTTGTTAATTAACTTTTAAACAACTTTTAATCAACTTCTAATTAACTTTACTCACCCTTAATTAACTTTTAAACAACTTTAAATTAACTTTGATCCCCTCTTAATGAACTTTCTGACTTTTAATTAACTTTACTCAACCCTTAATGAACATTTTTCCCGACTTTTAGTTAACTTTATTCCACCCTTAATTAACTTCAAAAAACTTTAAATTAACTTTTTCACCTTAATGAACTTTCAAAAAAAGTTTAATTAACACCACTCGACTCTTAACGACCTTTCAAACAGCCTTTAATTTAATCAGCATTAATGAGCTTTCGTTAATTAATCGCCGTTTCTCGCGCCCATGAACCGCCGGCCGAGGCCACGCCCACCCCTCCCTTCATTATTCACTCATTAATTAATTAATTAATTAACTGGCCCGGAGGGGGGGGGGAGGGGCACCCTGGAATGTAAACGAGCTGGAATGTCTGGTTAATTATTAATTAATTAATTAATTAATTAATGAGCAGTGCAAAGGGGGACGGAGCGGCCCAGTGAGGAATTGGCTAATCAGCCTCTAATCATTGATTAATTAAGCATCCGGGGTTAATTAAGCTCCTGAAAGCAGCAGCCTCAATTAATTAAGCAGGATGATTAATTAGCCTTTGCTAATTAACCGCAGGCGCCGTTAACATTGATTAATTAATTAATGGCAATGATGAGCCCTGAGTTAATTAACCTGGGGGCAGTAACAAAGGTTAATAATTAATAATTAATAATTAATAATTAATTAATAATGGCAATTATGAGCCCTGAGTTAATTATTCTGGGAGGGTATAACGAAGCATTAATAATGAATAATTAATGATCAGCCTGGGCTAACAAATCATTAATTACCCTGCCTAATTAATTGAGGGGCCGTTTAGCCTTAAATAATTAATTGCAGCAGTTAATTAACCTTAATGAACTGTTAATTAATAAAGTGACAGCGCTAATGAACCCCGGGGAGTTAACTGGGTGGGCTAATTAATCCGGAATAATTAAGGAATGGGGATTAATTAGCCTGGAATGCCTATTAATTAATTAATTAACTAACAGAACGAGGCTAATGAATCTGAATCGATCACCAGAGGGGATTAATTAGCCTGGGGTAATTAATCAATGGGGTTAATTAACCCTGGCCCTGAGAGGTCACCGCTCATTAAAGGGAACTAATTATGGGGGGTTAATTAATTAATTAATTAATTAATTACACGGAATTAAGGCAAAATCCGGAGGGGACAAAGATCCGGACAGCACGGAATTAATGAGTTGGGGTTAATTAATGACACGGAATTAATGACATAGGATTAATGACATGGAATTAATGAGTTGGAAATAATTATTGGCACAGAATTAATTAATGACACGGAATTAATAAACTACACAGAATTAATTAATGACATGGAATTAATAACAGGGCATTAATGACATGGAATTAATTAATGACACAGAATTAATTAATTAAATGGAATTTATTATGGACATGGGATTAATGACACTGAATTAATTAATGACATGGGATTAATGACTCGGAATTGATGACACGGAATTAAATAATGACACGGGATTGATGACTGGGAATTAATTAACGGCAGGGCATTATCAACATGGAGTTAATGAACGACACGGGCTTAATTAACGACACACGACTAATTAATGACACAGAATTAATTAATGACACGGAATTCGGCGGATTTCCACGGAATTAAGGCAAAATCCAGCGCAAATCTGACAACACGGGAATTAACGACGAGGGTTAATTAACGACACGGGGTTAATTAATTAACGACACTGGAATGGCACACAATTCCCGGGGGATTCCCGGGGCTTCGCCAGATTTTTCCCGTTTTTTCCTCATTTTCACCCAAATTTCCCCGTTCCCCTCCCCCATCCCGGTTTTTACCTTTCCCCCGTTTTTCACAATTTTGGTTTTTTCTCATTTTCCCCAAATTTTTTTTTTTTTTCGCCAGGATTTTCCCAAGGGATTTTTCCTCATTTTCCCCAAATTTTGGGGGAATTTTCCCTCCCCAAAATTTCAGGCGATTTTTGGGGATTTTGTTTTTTCATTTCCCCCCAATTTTTTTTTTTTTTTTTAAAGGGATTTTCCCAAGGGATTTTTGTGGGAATTCCCAGGGAATTTTGGGGGGATTTTCAGAAAATTCCCAGGCGATTTTTTGGGGATTTTGTGGGATTTCTCAAAGATTCCAAGGAAAATTTTGGGGAGATTTTTGGGCGATTTTGGGGGGATTTTTTTGGGGTATTTTGTGGGAATTCCCAAAGGATTTTCGGGGCGATTTTGAGGGAATTTTTTTGATTTTTCCAGTTGATTCCCAAGGCATTTTTAGGGGGAGTTTTTGGGTGATTTTTCTGGGATTTTTTTGGGAGATTCTGCGAGGGTTTTTGGGGGGAATTTCCAGTTGATTCCCAAGGCATTTTTAGGGGGATTTATTGGGATTTTTGGGGGATTTTGGGGGGATTTTTTGGGGGATTTTTGTTGAATTCCCAAAGGCATTTTTAGGGGAATTTTTGGGGGACTTTTTGGGATTTTTTTGGTGATTCCCAAGGCAATTTTTTGGGGATTTTGTGTTGATTTTGGGGCATTTTTAGGGGATTTTTTAGGGAATTTTGGGGGGATTTTTGGGGGACTTTTTGGGGATTTCCAGTTGATTCCCAAGGCATTTTAGGGGGAGTTTTTTGGGGATTTTTGGGATTTTTGGGGGGACTTTTTTGAGATTTCCAGGTGATTCCCAAGGCATTTTTTTGGGAGATTTTGTGTGGATTTTGGGGGATTTTTAGGGGGATTTTGTGGGAATTCCCAAAGGGCTTTTTGGGGGGAATTTTGGGGGGATTTTTTGGGGGGATTCCCAGGTGATTCCCAAGGCTTTTTTTGGGGGGGGGGGGATTTTTTGGGAATTTTTTTTGGGGGGGGGGGATTTTTTTTGTGAGATTCCCCACGGGACCAAGGCACCGCCCCCATCTCATGGGGGGTGTTCCCAAGGCACAACCGTTGACGTCGCCCCCCCATGACATCATCACCCGGATGACGTCACCGCTCCCGCCATGACGTCACGGAGGGGGGCGTGTCTCCCCGGCTCGTCCAATCGCGGGGCCAGGGCGGCCAGCAGCGCCCGCAGGTGCCGCGCCCCCTCCTGGGCGGCGGCCAGCACCTCCTCGTGCCCCGCCCCGGGCGCGGCAGGGCGTGGCCCGGGCCCCGCCCCTTCTCCCGCCGTGACGTCATCGCCGTCGTCCTCGTCGTCGCTGTCGGCGGGGGCGGAGTTGGTGATGAGCGACAGCCCCAGCACGCGCAGGCCCAGGTGGCGCGCGGCCGCCGCCTCCGACACCGTGCTCATACCTGGGCAAAAAGGGGGGAAAACGGGCAAAAATGGGGTCAGGGCACACCTGGGCACACCTGGGCATGGCTGGGGATACCTGGGGACACACCTGGGCACACCTGGGGACAGCTGGGGATACCTGGGGATACCTGGGGATACACCTGAGCACACCTGGGGACACCTGGACACACCTGGGGACACTGTGCTCATACCTGGGGAGGGACAGGGACACACCTGAGCGCACCTGCGCACACCCGGGGACACACCTAAACACACCTGGGGACAGCTGGGGACACCTGGGGATACACCTGAGCACACCTGGGCATGGCTGGGGATACCTAGGGATGCACCTGAGCACACCTGGGCACAACTGGGGACACTGTGCTCATACCTGGGGAGGGACAGGGACACACCTGAGCGCACCTGCGCACACCTGGGCACACCTGGTCACACCTGGGCATGGCTGGGGATACCTGTGGATGCACCTGAGCGCACCTGCGCACACCCGGGGACACACCTAAACACACCTGGGGACAGCTGGGGATAGCTGGGGACACCTGGGCACACCTGGGCATGGCTGGGGATACCTGGGGATACCTGGGGATGCACCTGAGCACACCTGGGGACACCCAGACACACACCTGGCCACACCTGGACACACCTGTGCACACCTGGGCGCACCTGGGCATGGCTGGGGATAGCTGGGGTAACACCTGGGCACAGCTGGGGACAGCTGGGGATACCTGGGGATACACCTGAGCACACCTGGACACACCTAAACACACCTGGGCACACCTAAACACACCTGGGCACACCTGGGCATGGCTGGGGGTACACCTAAATACACCTAGACACACCTGGGCACACCATGCTCATACCTGGATGGGGAAAAAGGGTTCAGGGCACACCTGGGGACAGCTCTGGATACACCTGGGCACACCTGGGCACACCTGGGCACACCCACACACACCTGGGCACACATCTGGGGATGGCTGGGGATACCTGGGCACACACCTGGGCACACCTTGGCTGGATTTAGGGCTGGTTTTAGGCCTGGATTTGGGGCTGTTTTAGGGTGATTTGGGGCTGGTTTGGGGCTGGATTTGGGGTTTTTTTAGGGCTGGATTTAGGACCAGATTTGGGGTAATTCAGAGCTGTTTTGGGGCTGGATTTGGGGCTTTTTGAGATGATTTGGGGCTGGTTTGGGTCTGGATTTGGATCTGGAATTAAGTCTGGATTCAGGGCCAGATTTGGGGTAATTCAGAGCTGATTTGGGTCTGGATTTGGGGATGGACTTGGGTCTCGATTTGGACTGGATTTGGGGCTTTTTGGAGGTGATTTGAGGCTGTTTTGGGTCTGGATTTGGATCTGGATTTGAAACAAGGTTTAGGGCTGGATTTGGGGCTTTTTTAGGGCTGGATTTAGGAGCAGATTTGGGGTAATTCAGCGCTGATTTGGGTCTGGATTTGGGGCTTTTTTACGGTGATTTGAAGTTGTTTTGGGGTTGGATTTGGGTCTGAATTTGGGGCTGTTTTAGGGTGATTTGAGGCTGTTTTGGGTTTGGATTTGGGGCTTTTTTAGGGCTGGATTTAGGAGCAGATTTGGGGTAATTCAGAGCTGTTTTGGGGCTGGATTTGGGGCTTTTTTGAGGCGATTTGAGGCTGCTTTGGGTCTGGATTTAGGACTGGATTTGGGGCTGGATTTCAGGTAATTCAGAGCTAGTTTGGGGCTGGATTTGAGGCTGAATTTAGGACTGGATTTGGGGCTTTTTCAGGGTGATTTGGGTCTGGATTTTGATCAGGATTTGGGGCTTTTTTCAGGGTGATTTGAGGCTGTTTTGGGTCTGGATTTGGGCCTAAATTTGGGGCTTTTTTAGGGCTGGATTTAAATCTGGATTTGGGGCTCTTTTAGGGCTGGGTTTGAGGTTGTTTCAGGGCTGGATTTGGATCTGGATTTGGGGTAATTCATGGCTATTTTAGGTCTGGATTTGGGCTGGAATTAGGCCTGGATTTAGGACCAGATTTGGGGTAATTCAGGGCTGTTTCGGGTCTGGATTTGGGGCTGGTTTAGGGTGATTTGAGGCCAGTTTGGGGCTGGATTTGGGGCTGCAATTAGGACCAGATTTGGGGTAATTCAGAGCTGTTTTGGGGCTGGATTTGGGGCTGCAATTAGGACCAGATTTGGGTTAATTCAGAGCTGTTTTGGGGCTGGATTTGGGGCTGGTTTAGGGTGATTTGAGGCCAGTTTGGGGCTGGAATTGGGGCTGCAATTAGGACCAGATTTGGGGTAATTCAGAGCTGTTTTGGGGCTGGATTTGGGGCTGGAATTAGGGTGATTTGAGGCCAGTTTGGGGCTGGATTTGGGGCTGCAATTAGGACCAGATTTGGGTTAATTCAGAGCTGTTTTGGGGCTGGATTTGGGGCTGCAATTAGGACCAGATTTGGGTTAATTCAGAGCTGTTTTGGGGCTGGATTTGGGGCTGCAATTAGGGCCAGATTTGGGTTAACTCAGAGCTACTTTGGGACTGGATTTCAGTCTGACTGATTAGGATCAAGATTTAGGACCAGATTTGAGGTAAAATTCAGATAATTTTTCCAACCTCTCCCCCTCTTTTTGCTCTGACACTCACCTTTTCAAGACTCCCCTTTCGGGATTAGTTCAAGACCCTTTGGTGGCCCCTCCCCCTCCCAAGCCCCTCCCAAGCCCCGCCCCCCTCCCCAAGCCCCGCCCCCGCTCACCGACGGCGTGGGCGCCCGCCCTGCGCAGGAAGCGGCACTCGGCCGGGGTCTCGTAGCTCGGGCCCCCCACGCCCACGTAGACCCCGGAGCGCGCCCGCAGCTCCTTGGGGGCCAGGGCCAGCGCCAGGCGCCGCAGGGCCGGGTCGTAGGCGTCGGTCATGGAGGGGAAACGGGGACCGAACCTGAAAACGGCACCAAAATTACCCCAAAATGGCCGTTTTTAACCCAAAAATGTGCCCTTCTAACCCCAGCGCCAGGCGTTCAGCTTGAACCCGAAAACGGCTCCAAAATGTCCATTTTTAACCCCAAAACTGGCCCTAAAATTGGCCCCAAAATCGGCCCTAAAATGTCCATTTTAAACCCCAAAACTGGCCCTAAAATCGGCTCCAAAATCAGCCCCAAAATGTCCCTTTTTAACCCTAAAATGTCTCTTTCTAAGCGCCAGGCGCCGCAGGGCCGGGTCGTAGGCGTCGGTCATGGAGGGGAAACGGGGACCGAACCTGAAAACGGCACCAAAATTACCCCAAAATGGCCGTTTTTAACCCAAAAATGTGCCCTTCTAACCCCAGCGCCAGGCGTTCAGCTTGAACCTGAAAACGGCTCCAAAATGTCCATTTTTAACCCCAAAACTGGCCCTAAAATTGGCCCCAAAATTGGCCCTAAAATGTCCATTTTAAACCCCAAAATTGGCCCTAAAATTGGCCCCAAAATCAGCCCCAAAATGTCCCTTTTAACCCTAAAATGTCTCTTTCTAAGCGCCAGGCGCCGCAGGGCCGGGTCGTAGGTGTTGGTCATGGAGGGGAAACGGGGACCGAACCTGAAAACGGCACCAAAATTACCCCAAAATGGCCGTTTTTAACCCAAAAATTTGCCCTAAAATTGGCCCTAAAATGTCCATTTTAAACCCCAAAATTTGCCCCAAAATTGGCCCCAAAATCAGCCCCAAAATGTCCTTTTTAACCCTAAAATGTCCCTTTCTAAAAATGGGCCCAAAATGTCCCCACTTTTTTCGCCGGTCATGGAGGGGAAACGGGGACCAACCTGAAAACGGCACCAAAATTAACCCAAAATGGCCCCATTTTAACCTAAAAATGTTTTTTTTCTAACCCCATTTTCCCCAAACCCCAGCTTTCCCCCAAACCCCCATTTCAAAAACCTCCATTTTTAACCCCAAACTGGCCCTTTTTTTCCCAAACCCCATTTTCCCCCAATGTCCATTTTAAAAACCCCCATTTCCCCAAAATTGGCCCCAAAATCAGCCCCAAAATGTCCCCATAACCCCCAAACCCTCATTTTCTAAGCCCAAACCCCATTTTCCCAAACCTCTTTTTTCCCTGAAAACCCCACCAAATTACCCCAAATGGCCGTTTTAACCCAAAAATGTGCCCCATTTTTCCCCCCAACCCCTCATTTTGAACCTGAAAACGGCCCAAACCTTTTTCCCCCCAAAATTTTTACCCCAAAATCAGCCCCAAAATGTCCCTTTTAACCCTAAAATGTCCCTTTCTAAGTGCCAAACACCACTGGGCCGGGTCCCAAACCCCCGGTCATGGAGGGGAACGGGGACCCCAACCTGAAAACGGCACCAAAATTACCCCCCAAATGGCCGTTTTTTGCCCAAAAATGTGCCCTTTAACCCCAAATCCCCAGGCGTTCAGCCCCCTGAAAACCCCTTTTTCAAATGTCCATTTTTAACCCCAAAACTGGCCCTTTTTGGCCCCCAAAATTTTTTTTCCCAAATGTCCATTTTAAACCCCAAAATTGTCCCCCAAATTTTTCCAAAATGCCCCAATTTTTCCCTAAAATGTCCCTTTTAAGCCCCAGGCCAAAGGGCCGGGTTTGGCCCCCGTCATGGAGGGAAACCCCCATTTTCCCAACCCCCCAAAACCCAACCAAAATTTTCCCAAATGGCCGTTTTTAACCCAAAATTTTTCCCAAAATTGGCCCCAAAATGTCCATTTTAAACCCCAAAATTTGCCCCCCCAAAATTGGCCCCCAAAATCCCCCTTTTTCCCCAAAAATGTCCATTTTAAACCCCAAAACTTTTCCCCAAATTGGCCCCAAAATCAGCCCCAAAATATCCCTTTTAACCCTAAAATGTCCCTTTTTAAATCCCCCGTTTTCCCCCAGGGCCCCCGTAGGTGTTGGTCATGGAGGGAAACGGGGACTGAACATGAAAACCCACCAAAATTACCCCAAAATGGCCCCCCATTTTAACCCAAAAATTTGCCCTAAAATTGGCCCTAAATGTCCATTTTAAACCCCAAAACTGGCCCCCCAATTGGCCCCAAAATCCCCATTTTTCCCGAAATGTCCATTTTAACCCCCAAACCTGTCTCTTTCTAAGCCCCAGGCGCCGCGCGGGGCCCGGGTCAGGTCGAGGCCGGTCATAGAGGGGAAACGGGGACCGAACCTGAAAACGGCACCAAAATTACCCCAAAATGGCCGTTTTAAACCCAAAAATTTGCCCTAAAATTGGCCCCAAAATCGGCCCTAAAATGTCCATTTTAAACCCCAAAATTTGCCCCAAAATTGGCCCCTAAATCGGCCTTAAAATGTCCATTTTTAACCCCAAAATTTGCCCCAAAATGGGTCCCAAAATGTCACCATTTTTTTCTGCCCAGAAAACCCCATTTATTTCCCCAATCCTCGTTTTCCCCCCCAAATCCCCCATTTTTCCCCAACCCTCTTTTTTTCCCAAACCCCCATTTTCCCCAAATCCCCAATTTTTCCCAAATCCCCATGGTCCCCCCAAAACCCGTTTTCCCCTCAAATCCCACCTTTTTCCCCCCCAAACCTCCATTTCACCCAATTGGTCATTTTTCCCCAATTCCCCCATTTTCCCCCCAAACCCCCCATTTTCCCACACCCCCATTTTTCCCAAATCCTCCCATTTTTCCCCAAACCCCCGTTTTTCCCAAATTCCCCAACTTTTCCCAAGCCCCTATTTTCCCCAAATCCCTATTTTCCCCAATTCCCCATTTTTCCCAAATCCACCCGTTTTCACCCCAATCCCCCATTTTCCCCAAATCCCCCATTTTCCCCAAACCCCCATTTTCCCAAATCCCCCCATTTTTTGCCCCAAACCCCATTTTCCCAAATCCCCATTTTTTTTCCATTCCCCATTTTCCCCAAACCCCCATTTTTTCCCTGATGGTCCCCCATTTTCCCAAAATCCCCAATTTTTCCCAAATCCCCCCATTTTCCCCCCAAACCCCCATTTTTCCCCAAGCCCCCATTTTCCCCAAACCCCCTGGGGTCCCAAATCCCCATTTTTGGTCCAAACCCCATTTTTGGTCAATTTCATTTTTTCCCCCCAAAACCCCATTTTTGGTCAATGGTCATTTTCCCCCAAACCCTCATTTTTCCCCCCAAACCCCCATTTTCCCCAAACCTCTTTTTTCCCCAAACTTCTTTTTCCCCCAAACCCCCATTTTTCCCAAACCCCATTTTTTCCCAAATCCCCCCGTTTTGCCCCCAAACCTGTCACCACCTGGGCGGGCCCCACGATGGTCACTGATGGTCCTGCCAGCCCGGTCATTCAGGTCGATTCATGGTCACGGAGGTCACCAGGAGGTGCCCGGGGTCCGATGGTCAGGGATGGTCAGGGGTCAGTCAGTGACCCCAACCCGGGTTGGTGAGCACCAGGGTGTGGACACCCAGCAGGGCCATGGTCCGCACGGGGATCACCACCTGGGGCTCACCACCACTGATGGTCACTGATGGTCACTGATGGTCACTGATGGTCATTCATGGTCAGGGATGGTCACTTGTGGTCAGGGATGGTCAGGGATGGTCACTGATGGTCACTGATGGTCACTGATGGTCACTGATGGTCACTGATGGTCACTGATGGTCATGGATGGTCACTGATGGTCATTTATGGTCAGGGATGGTCAGGGGATGGTCAGTGACCCCGCGGCGTTGGTGAGCACCAGGGTGTGGACACCAGCAGGGCCATGGTCCGCACGGGGATCACCACCTGGGGTGGGGGATGGTCACTCATGGTCACTGATGGTCACTCATGGTCAGGGATGGTCACTGATGGTCACTGATGGTCATTCATGGTCAGGGATGGTCAGTGACCCCGCGGCGTTGGTGAGCACCAGGGTGTGGACACCAAGGAGGGCCATGGTCCGCACGGGGATCACCACCTGGGGTGGGCATTCATGGTCACTGATGGTCACTGATGGTCACTCATGGTCAGGTATGGTCATTCATGGTCAGGGATGGTCAGGGGTGGTCAGTGACCCCGCGGCGTTGGTGAGCACCAGGGTGTGGACACCCAGGAGAGCCATGGTCCGCACGGGGATCACCACCTGGGGCGGTCATTCATGGTCACTGATGGTCACTGATGGTCACTGATGGTCACTGATGGTCAGGGATGGTCACTGATGGTCATTCATGGTCAGGGATGGTCAGTGACCCCGCGGCGTTGGTGAGCACCAGGGTGTGGACACCCAGGAGAGCCATGGTCCGCACGGGGATCACCACCTGGGGTGGGCATTGGTCACTGATGGTCACTGATGGTCACTGATGGTCAGGGATGGTCACTGATGGTCAGGAATGGTCACTCTGTGGTCACTCATGGTCAGAGATGGTCACTCATGGTCAGGGATGGTCACTCTGTGGTCACTCATGGTCAGAGATGGTCAGTCATGGTCAGGGATGGTCACTGATGGTCACTCATGGTCACTCATGGTCAGGGATGGTCACTGATGGTCACTGATGGTCACTGATGGTCACTGGTCACTGATGGTCACTCATGGTCAGGGATGGTCACTGATGGTCACTCATGGTCACTGATGGTCACTGATGGTCACTGATGGTCACTCAGTGGTCACTCATGGTCAGTGGTCACTCTGTGGTCACTCGTGGTCAATTTTGGTCATTTTTGGGCATTTTTGGGCATTTTTGGGGTTGTGCTCACCCATTGGTCACTCTGTGGTCACTGATGGTCACTGATGGTCACTCATGGTCAGAGATGGTCACCAGTGGTCACTCATGGTCACTCTGTGGTCACTCTGTGGTCACTCGTGGTCAATTTTGGTCATTTTTGGTCATTTTTTGGGCATTTTTGGGGTTGTGCTCACCCATTGGTCACTCTGGGGTCACTCGGGGGTCATTGGGTGTGGCCAGGGGGGCGTGGCTAAAGGATGGGGTGGGCCCGGGGGAGGGGCCAGGGAAGGGGGCGTGGCCCCAGGTGTGCCCTGCCCCCAGATGCAGTCATTCCCCCAGGAGTGGGCGTGGCCAAGCTGTGAGCACGTCCCCATTTCTGGGCGTGTCCCCATTTGTGGGCATGTCCTGGGAGTGGGCGTGTCACTATTTGTGGGCATGTCCCCATTTGTGGGCGTGTCCCCATTTGTGGGCGTGTCCCCATTTGTGGGCGTGGCCCCAGACCTCACCTGGCTGGGGGTGTGGCCCTCATACAGGTGTGGGTGTGGCTGAGCTGTGCCCTGCCCCCAGGTGTTTGCTCCGCCCCCAGGCGTGTCCCCATTTGTGGGCGTGGCCCCGGCACTCACCTGGCTGGGGGCGTGGCCCTCGTAGAGGTGGAACCGCCCCTGCAGGACGGCGCAGGGGGCGGAGCCGAGGCGCCCCACGACCAATCGGCCGGCGTGGCCCTGCACTGGGGGCGGGGCCGGGGGTCACCACGCCCACCTGGGGCACGGGTGAACCCTGGGCCCACCTGGGACCCCAAAATGGCCCCAAAACGGCCCCAAAATACCCAAAACACCCAAAATCTCCCCAAAACACTCCCAAATCACCCAAAATTCCCCAAACCAGCCCCAAAATAGCCCCAAAACACCCAATATGCCCCAAAACACCCCCAAACCTCGCAAATACCCAAAATAAGCCCAAAAATAGCCAAAATCCCCTTAAAATCTCCCAAAACACCCAAAACCAGCCTCAAATCCCCCCAAAATACCCCAAAATTACCAAAATGCCCCAAACAACCCCAAATCTCCCAGAACCACCCCAAAACCACTCGAAAATCACCCAAAATCCTGCAAAAAAAGGGAAAATGTCCCAAAATCCCCCAAGCCCCGAAAATTCCCCCAAAATCCCCCAAAGCGGCCCAAAATCCCCCAAAACCACCCCAAAACACCCCAAATCCAACGGAACCACCCCAAAACCCACCCAAATCACCCCAAACCACCCAAATTGCCCCCAAAATGCCCAAAACTCTGCAAAACCACCCAAAATCCCCCCAAACCAGCCCCAAACCCCCCAAAATACCCCAAAATTACCAAAATGCCCCAAACAACCAAAATCCCCCAAAACCACCCCAAAACCACCCGAAAAGCACCCAAAATCCTGCAAAAAGGGGAAAATGTCCCAAAATCCCCAAAGCCCCCCAAAATCACCCAAAATCCCCCAAAAGCGACCCAAAATCCCCCAAAACCCCCCAAATCCTGCAAAACGATGCAAAATGTCCCAAAATCCCCCCAAACCACCCCAAATCCAACGGAACCAGCCCAAACCACCCAAACCAGCCCAAATCACCCAAACCAGCCCAAATCACCCAAATCCGCCCAAAATGCCCCAAACCCCAGAACGGCCTAAACCCAGAGCAAGATAACGAAAAACCCAAATCCCTGAAATCCACCCCAAAACCAGCATAAACCAGTATAAACCAGTATAAACCAGTATAAACCAGTGATCCCAGTTAGAGCTCCCAGTATAACCCAGTGCCCCCAGTGACAGCTCCCAGTATAAACCAGTGCCCCCAGTGACAGCTCCCAGTATAAACCAGTGACCCCAGTGACCGCTCCCAGTACAACCCAGTGACCCCAGTGACCGCTCCCAGTACAACCCAGTGACCCCAGTGACCGCTCCCAGTATAACCCAGTGACCCCAGTTAGCGCTCCCAGTATAAACCAGTGACCCCAGTTAGTGCTCCCAGTATAAACCAGTGACCCCAGTGACCGCTCCCAGTATAACCCAGTGCCCCCAGTTAGCGCTCCCAGTATAAACCAGTGACCCCAGTTAGCGCTCCCAGTATAAACCAGTGATCCCAGTGACCGCTCCCAGTATAAACCAGTGTCCCCAGTGACCACTCCCAGTATAACCCAGTGCCCCCAGTAACAGCTCCCAGTGACTCCCAGTCCATCCCAGTATAACCCAGTGCCCCCAGTGACCCCAGTAACAGCTCCCAGTGTCCCCAGTGACCGCTCCCAGTATAACCCAGTGAGCCCAGTGACAGCTCCCAGTGACTCCCAGCCCATCCCAGTATAACCCAGTGCCCCCAGTAACCGCTCCCAGTGACTCCCAGTCCATCCCAGTATAACCCAGTGCCCCCAGTAACAGCTCCCAGTGACTCCCAGCCCATCCCAGTATGACCCGGCGCCCCCAGTGACCCCAGTAACCGCTCCCAGTGACCCCAGTGACTGCTCCCAGTGACTCCCAGTCCATCCCAGTATGACCCGGCGCCCCCAGTAGCAGCTCCCAGTGACTCCCAGTCCATCCCAGTATAACCCAGTGCCCCCAGTGCCCCCAGTAACAGCTCCCAGTGACCGCTCCCAGTCCATCCCAGTATAACCCAGTGCCCCCAGTAGCAGCTCCCAGTGACTCCCAGCCCATCCCAGTATAACCCACTGCCCCCAGTGACCCCAGTAACAGCTCCCAGTGACTCCCAGTCCATCCCAGTATAACCCAGTGACCCCAATAGCAGCTCCCAGTGACTCCCAGTCCGTCCCAGTGTGACCCCCCAGCAGCCCCAGTGCCCCAGTGCCCCCAGGCGGGTACCCAGTGCCCCCAGGGAAGTGCCCAGGACTAGTCGCGATAGTCGATGGCCCCAGGGCTCCGTCAGTTCCTCGGTCCATCCCAGCGCCCAGCCCCCCAGTAACAGCACCCAGTGCCCCCGCGGCGGCTCCGGGAACTGCGCCCGCAGCCAGCGCGCGGCCTCGGAGCACGCCTGGAAACTGGGGAGAGACCGGCACGGACCAGTAGGGACCAGTAGGGACCAGTACGGACCAGTAGGGACCAGTACGGACCAGTAGGGACCAGTAGGGACCAGTACGGACCAGTTTGAATTGATATAAACCAGTATGGACCGGTACGGACCAGTTTGAATTGATATAAACCAGTATGGACCGGTACAGACCAGTTTGAATTGATATAAACCAGTATGGACCGGTACGGACCAGTTTGAATTGATATAAACCAGTATGGACCGGTACGGACCAGTTTGGACCAGTACGGACCAGTAGGGACCAGTACGGACCGGTATGGACCAGTTTGTATTGATATAAACCAGTATGGACCGGTACGGACCAGTAGGGACCAGTAGGGACCAGTACGGACCAGTAGGGACCAGTACGGACCAGTATGGACCGGTACGGACCAGTGAGAACCAGTACGGACTGGTACGGACCGGTATGGACCAGTAGGGACCAGTATGGACCAGTATGGACCGGTACGAACCGGTATGGACCAGTGAGAACCAGTACGGACCAGTGAGAACCAGTATGGACCGGTATGGACCGGTATGGACCAGTTTGAATTGATATAAACCACTGAGAACCAGTATAGACCAATATGGACCAGTATGGACCAGTATGGACCAGTTTGAATTGATATAAACCACTGAGAAGCAGTATGGACCGGTATGGACCAGTATGGACCGGTACGGACTGGTATGGACCAGTATGGACCAGTATGGACCAGTAGGGACTGGTATGGACCAGTATGGACCAGTATGGACCGGTATGGACCAGTTTGAATTGATATAAACCACTGAGAACCAGTATGGACTGGTATGGACCAGTATAAACCAGTATGGACTGGTATAGACTGGTATGGACCAGTGTGGACCAGTTTAAATTGACATAAACCAGTATGGACCAGTATAGACCAGTTTGAATTGATATAAACCACTGACAACCAGTATGGACCAGTATGGACCAGTATGGACCAGGATGACCCCAAGATGACCCCACAACCCTAAAATGACCCCGGGATGACCCCCAGGATGACCCAGGGAGACCCCAGGACCCCGAAAATGACCCCAGGATGACCCCGGGATGACCCCGGGATGACCTCAAGACCCCCAAAATGGCCCCAGGACCTTTGAGGTGACCCCAGGATGACGCCAGGATGACCTCAGGACCCCAAAAATGACCCCAGGATGACCCCGGGATGACCCCAAGACCCCCCAAAATGACCCCAGGACCCCCTGCGTGACCCCAAATGACCCCAAGAGGCCCCGCCCCCCCAGTCCCGCCCTTGACCCTCGCCCCGGGCCCGGGCTCGGGGCCAGCCGGACTTTGGGCCCGGCCCCGCCCCCCAAAGAAGCCCCGAAATCCCCAAAATTCCTCCCAAACCCGCGCCCCTCCCCCTCCCCTCATTACCATAATTTGGGGAGGGGGCGCTCCGAGACCCCCCCCAGGCCACGCCCCCCTGCCCGCCGCTGATTGGCCGCCGGAACCCCCCCGGGCCGCGATGCCATTGGACGATCCCACCCCCCCTCAGCCCCCCCGAGCGCATCCCAGCCTCAGAAAGGCCCAAAAATCGCAAAAATCGCCCCCAAATCGCCCAAAAATCGCCCCGGACCCCCCCTCACCTCCCGTCCATCTCGGCAGCGTCTGAGCCCCAGGCCCCGCCCACCGCGCCTTATATGGCGGCGCTTCCTCTGACATCACCGGCGCGCCCCCCGCGCCTCGCCCAATCGGAGAGCGCGGCCGCGTCGCCATGGAGACGGGCGAGGGGAGCTGCGGGAGGAGCGACCAATCAGAGAGCGGGGCGCCGGGGGGAGCGGCCAATGGGAGGGCGCGCGGGGCGGGGCGCTGCCGGGAATGCGGGAAATGGAGGCGGGGATGGCACGTGGTCAGCGAGGAGCCAATGGCAGCGCGGTGAGGGGAACGCGGAAAAGCGGAGCGCGCGCGTTGCCAGGGCAACGCCGAGTTAAAATGGAGGCTGGGCGTCACGTGATGCTTTGTGGTCAATGGGAGCGCGCGGTGGGGGACCCGGAAAAGCAGCGCGCTGGCGTCGCCAAGGCAACGCCGGGTGAAAGCGAGGCGGGGCGTCACGTGATGCGGAACGACCCAATGGAAGAGCGCGCGGCGGCGAGGCGGCGCGTCACGTGAGGCAGAGCGGCCAATAGGAAGGCGGGCGGCGGCGGAGCCGCCCCCGCGTGACAGCGGCGGGCCAATCCGGAGCGGGGGGGCGCGGCCGGAGGGCGCTGTCATGGCGGACGGGGAGCGATCGCCGCTGCTGCCGCCCGAGGCGGGGCCGGGCCCGGGCGGGGCCGCGGCCGCCGGTGAGAGGGGGCGGAACCCCGCCGGGTGGGCGGGGTTTAACGCGGGGCGGGGGGCCTGGGTGCGGCGCCAAACCCGGAGGGGCGTGGCTTAGCGCGCTGAGGGGACGGCGTGGCTTTGGGGGGCGTGGCTTTGTCCGTGATTCCCCGCTCTCCCATTGGCAGGCGGCGCGGGGGCGGGTCCGGCGAGGCCCCGCCCCCTTACTCGCCGTTGGGCAGCCCCGAGGCGCCGGGGGCGGGGCCTCCGGCGGTCACGTGCCGCGTGTGCCAGCGGCCAATCAGCGTCGAGGGGAAGACGCACCAGCACGTGGTCAAGTGCGGGGGGTGTGGCGAGGCCACGGTGAGGGGGCGGGGCCTGCCCGATGGGGGGCGTGGCTTCGAGGCGAAGGGAAGTGGGCGGGGCCTGAATGGGTGGGGTAGGTGTGGGCGAGGCTTGATGCAAATGGGCGGGACTTGAGTGGGCGAGGCTTTAAGGAGGAGGCGTGGCCTCCGTGGGGAGCTGTGGGTGGGGTTTGAGGTGAAGGTGGCGGAAATGGGCGGGGTTTGAGCGGGGGGCGGGGTTTAATGTGTGTGGGCGTGGTCTGGGTAGACGCAGCTTTATGGGGAGGGCGTGTCCTCAGTTTGGAGCGGTTGGGGTGGGGTGTGAAGCGGGCGCGGTGTGGATGGGCGTGGTTTGAGCACGGTGGGTGGGGCTTGGAGTTGGTGGGCGTGGTCTGAGTGGGCGTGGCTTCGTGAAGGGGGCGTGGCCTAAATGGGAAGAGCTCTGGGCGGGGTTTGCGGTGTGTGGGCGGGGTTTGAGCGGGGTGGGCAGGGGTTGAGCCGGGTGGGCGGGCTCGGGGGGGGTGTCCCGGCTGAGGCCACGCCCCGTTTGCGGTGGCAGCCAATCAGGACGGCCCCCGGCGGTAAGAAGTACGTGCGGTGCCCGTGTAACTGCCTGCTGGTGTGCCGGGCCTCGGCACAGCGCATCGCCTGCCCCCGGCCGTACTGGTCTGTACTGGTTTATACTGGGAGGGGCTGGGAGGGGATTGGGGCTCACTGGTTTATACTGGGAGCGACTGGGAGCGACTGGGAGGGGTTAAAGGGGGACTGGGAGGAGGTTTAGGAGTCACTGGTTTATACTGGGAGGGACTGGGAGCCATTCTGGTCCTTACTGGGGGCACTGGGAGGGACTGGGAAGGGGATTGGGGGTCCCTGGTTTATACTGGGAGGGACTGGGAGGGAACTGGGATGGACTGGTTTATACTGGGAAGGGATTGGGACACACTGCGAGGGACTTTAGGGGTTACTGGTTTATACTGGGAGGCACTGGGAGTGACTGGGAAAAGGTTAAAGGAGGATTTGGAGTTACTGGTTTATACTGGGAGGGGATTGGGAGGGAACTGGTTTATACTGGGAGCACTGGGAGCCATTCCGATGCATACTGGGAGGGACTGGGAGGGGGTTTAGGGGTCACTGGTTTATACTGGGATGGATGGGGAGGGCATTGGGAGGAACTGGGGGGGACTGGGAAGGGAGGGACTGGGTGTTACTGGTTCGTACTGGGAGGGACTGGGAGGAATTACTGGTCCATACTGGGCGCACTGGGGGGTTCCCAGTGGTTCCCAGTATATCCCAGTATAACCCAGTTCTCCCAGTAAGAGGATCATCAACCTGGGCCCGGTGCAGACGGGCGCGCCCAGCCCTGACCCCGCCCCCGGGGGCGTGCGCGTGGCCTGCGCCCACTGCGGGGGGCCCTTCCTGGTGAGACACGCCCCCTCTGACCACGCCCACCTCATTGCGCATGCCTGACCACACCCCTCTCCATTAAACCACACCCCCTTGTCATTAACCCACTGTGGGGGGCCCTTCCTGGTGAGACACGCCCCCTCTGACCACGCCCACCTCATTGTGCATGCATAACCACACCCCCTCTCCATTAAACCACACCCCCGTTGTGGCCACGCCCCCTTACCTTCATTGGTCCCACTGCGGGGGGCCCTTCCTGGTGAGACACGCCCCTTCCGGCCACACCCACCTCATTATGTGTGCATAACCATGCCCCCCCTTTGTGGCCACGCCCCCTCCCCACCTCATTGGGCCCAGTGTGCCCGCCCCATCCTGGGGAGCCACGCCCCTTCTCCTTCAAGCCCCATCCACTGATGTCCCACCCCTTAAGTACCGCCCTTTAAAGCTCCACCCACTCATGCCCCTCCCCTTCAAGCTCCACCCCTTAAACCCCCACCCACTTAAGCCCCACCCTTTTAAACCACTCCCCTTTGAAGCCCCACCCCTTATGCCCCTCCACCTTTAAGCCCCTCCCTTTGAAGCCCCATCCACTTATACCCCTCCCCTTCAAGCCCCTCCCTTTGAAGTCACTCCCATTTCAAGCCCCACCCTTTCAAGCCCTGCCCACTCAAACCCCATCCCTCCAAGCCCCACCCCCTTCCAGCCCCACCCACTTGAGCCCCTCCCCTTTAAACCCTTAGCACCTCCCACCCCTAAACTCCACCCTGTAAACCCCAAACCCCTCCCCTATCAGGCCCTGCCCCCTCTGGCCGTTTAGCCCCTCCCTATGTAACCACGCCCCTTTCCCCGCAGTGGGCGGAGCTCCCCGAGCGCTCATTGGCTCGCTGCCCGCACTGCCGCAAGGTGTAAGTCAGGCTCCGCCCCCTTTCTCCGAGGCCACGCCCCCTCCCTTTCCAGGAGGAGGCCAAGCCCCCTCCGGCGCTGACCACGCCTCTCTGGCCCCACCCAGGTCCGCGATTGGCCGGCGGTTCCCACGGCGACGCTGCCTCTGCTGCCTATTGGCCGCCCTGCTGATGGGCGGGGCCGCAGCTGGGTTGGCGGTGAGGGGCCGGGTCAAAGGGGGGCGGGGCCAAGGGGGGCGGGGCCAGGGGGCTGTGGGAGGAGTTTGGTGGGGTCGTTTAAAGGGGGCGTGGCTAAAACGGAAATGGGTGGGGCTTGGAGTGGGAGGGGGCTGAAGGGGTGGGGCTTGAAAGGGGAGTGGCTTTAAAGAGTGGGTCTTGAGTGGGTGGGATTTAAAATGGGTGGGGCTTGAGTGGGTGGGGCTTTAAATGGGTGGGTCTTGAGTGGGTGGGGTTTTAAAGGGTGGGGGTTTGAGGGGAGGAGCTTTTAATGGGTGGGGTTTCAAGGGGGAGGAACTTTTAAAGGATGTGGCTTTAGTGGGTGGGGCTTACATGGGAGGGGCTTGAAGGGGACAAGGTTTAAGGGGTGGGGCTTTAATGGGTGGGGCTTTAAAGGGTGGGAATTAGGTGGGTGGGGATTAAGTGGGTGTGGCTCTGAAGGGTGTGGCACAAATGGGTGTAACGTAAGAGGTCTGGGTGGATTGAGGGGGCGTGTCCTCAGCCTGACCCCACCCCCCCGCGTGTCCCCGCCCCCAGGCCGGTACGTGGTGGGCGTGGCGCCGGGGGGCGCGGTGGGTGCCGGCGGCGTGGGCGGTGCTGGGGGCGGGCGCGGGGGCGTGTCTGCTGCGCGCGGCCTATTGGGGCTGCGTGCGCGTCAGCCAGCCCCTCCCCCGCGCGCCTGACCACGCCCACCCACCCCGACACGCCCCCGCGCCCTGCGGGACACGCCCCTCCCTCCTGGGACCCGCCCCTTTCATCGTGGGACACGCCCCTTTCATCGTGGGACACGCCCCTTTCACCAAAAGACACACCCGTGGGCGTGGCTTGTGGCTATGACATCACACAGCCACGCCCCTTCGCTATTGGACGGCTCATCCCCTTCTGGCCCCGCCCCTCCTTTATTTTGCATGGTCCCTCCCTCTCCCGCATGGCCCCACCCATTTGTACATAAGCCCCACCCCCTCCCCGTGTACAGCGTTATTTATTGGCCATGCCCACCGAAGGGGGCGTGGCCGCGTTGTAAATAAACCCGGGATCGGCATTTTTCACCCCAAAATTCACTTTTATTAAAAGAAAAACAAAAGGGGAGGAGTCTAAAGGGGGCGGGGCCTGAGGGGGGGGCCTGAGGGGAGGGGGGGCCGGGAGGGTTTTGGGGCAGTTTTGGGGGATTTTGTGTCCGAGCAGCGGCGGCAGCACCTGAGAGACCCAAATTTGGGGAAATTTGGGTGAATTTGGGTAAAAACTAGGGCAGGGCCTCTTCTTGGGGCTGATGACATCATCAGAACCCAAATTTGGGGGATTTGGGGAAATTTGGGGTAAAATCGGGGGAGGAGCACCATCTTGGGGATGATGACGTCATCAGAAGGGAAATTTGGGTAATTTTGGGGAAATTTGGGTAAAAACGTGGGCGGGGCAATGTCTTGGGGCTGATGACATCATCAGAACCCTGTTTTGGGGCAATTTGGGGAGGTTTTGGGACATTTTGGGTCAACACCAATCAAAAGCACGGACGGTGCCATCCTGTCTCCAATTTTGAGTGAATTTCCCTCAATTTTTGACCAAAACGCGTCACTAAAAGTGGACAACGCCTCAAAGTCCAATTTTGAGCAATTTTGAGCGAATTTCAGCCGATTCTGGGCCAAAATGAGCCAATTTTTGCCCAAAACGTATCTAATTAAAAGTGTCTGTAATTTTGAGTGAATTTGAGCCAGTTTTGGGATAATTTTGGAGTGGTTTTGACCCAAAACCCAACTCAATCATTCCAAGCCTGTTTTGGGCCAATTTGAGCCAATTTTGCGCCAAAACGTGTAGAATCAAAAGCACCAAATGTTGAGTGTTTTTGCGTAAATTTCAGCCAATTTTGGGTCAACTTGAGCCAATTTTGGGACAATTTTGACTGAACCAAACACAATTTAGTTATTATTCATTGCAAATGAAGTTTGGACCGGAAAACATCCAATTAAAAGCAGGAAACCGTTCAAACGCTAATTTTGAGCAAATTTCAGCTGATTTTGGGTGAAATTGTGCTGATTTTAGGCCAGAATGTGTCCATGACTAGAGAATGGCGTGAAACTCGAATTTTGAGCAGATTTGACTGAATTTAAGCCAATTTTGGGCCAAAACACACGCAATTAAAAGCGTCTCTAACTTTGTGGTATTTTAAATGAATTTCAGCCGATTTTGAGTGAGATTCAGCCAATTTTAGACCAAAACACATTGAATCAACGGCGTTACACTCCAACTTTGAGCCACTTTGAGCCAATTTTGCGCCAAAACGCGTCCCATCAAGAGCGTCAAATTCCGAGTAATTTTGAGTGAATTTCAGCTGATTTTGGGTGGAACTGAGCCGATTTTGGGCGGAAACTTCTCCAAGATGAAACAACGGTGTGAAACTTGAATTTTGAGAGATTCTGAGCCAATTTAGGGCCGAAACACTTGCAACAAAAGCCGAAAACGCTACGAAACTCCAATTTTGACCCAATTTTGCAGGAATTTGACCCAATTCCTCCCGTTTAAATGGCCAGCAAGGCCGTGATGGGACAGTGGGCGCTACCCTGAACTGTGTTGCACCAATTTGGGGGCAACTTGATCCAACTTGAACTTTGTAGATTTTGATTTTTGCATGAATTTCAGCCGATTTTGGGTCAAATTGAGCCAAAATTGGGCCAGAAAGTCCAATCAAGAGCGCCAAACTTTGAATTCTGAGGAATTTGAGCCAATTTTGGGCAAACACACGCATTTTGCCGGCGCTACAAAACTCCAATTTTGACCCAATTTTGCAGGAATTTGACCCAATTCCTCCCGCTTTAAATGGCCAGCAAGGCCGTGATGGGACAGTGGTGCTGCCCTGCACGGTGTTATGGATCTTGCAGTCGCAGGGTTTTGGGCCAAAACACCAATTAAAAGTGTCCAACTTTGAGTGGTTTTGAGCCAATTTGGGGCAACTTGATCCAACTGAAAAACGCGTCCAATCAAAAGCGCCAGATTTCGAGTGATTTTTGCATGAATTTCAGCCGATTTTGGGTCAAATTGAGCCAAAATTGGGCCAGAAGACGTCCAATCAAGAGCGCCAAACTTTGAGTGATTCTGAGGGAATTTGAGCCAATTTTGGGCCGAAACACACGCCACAAAAGCCGAAAACGCTACGAAACTCCAATTTTGACCCAATTTTGCAGGAATTTGACCCAATTCCTCCCGTTTAAATGGCCAGCAAGGCCGTGATGGGACAGTGGTCGCTGCCCTGCACGGTGTTGCGGATCTTGCAGTCGCAGAGCGCCCCCGACCAGGCGATTTTGGGCCAAAACACCAATTAAAAGTGTCCAACTTTGAGTGGTTTTGAGCCAATTTGGGGGCAACTTGATCCAACTTTGCGCCAAAATGTGTCCAATCAAAAGCGCCAGATTTCGAGTGATTTTTGCATGAATTTCAGCCGATTTTGGGTCAAATTGAGCCAAAATTAGGCCAGAAGACGTCCAATCAAGAGCGCCAAACTTTGAGTGACTCTGAGGGAATTTGAGCCAATTTTGGAATAAACACACGCCACAAAAAGCCGAAAAACGCTTACGAAACTCCAATTTTGACCCAATTTTGCAGGAATTTGACCCAATTCCTCCTGTTTAAATGGCCAGCAAGGCCGTGATGGGACAGTGGTCGCTGCCCTGCACGGTGTTGCGGATCTTGCAGTCGCAGAGCGCCCCCTCGAGGCGCCGCGACACCACGGCGTAGTCCAGCCTCCAGCCCACGTTGCGCGCCCGTGCCCCGCCCAGGTAGGTCCAGAAGGTGAAGGCGCCCCTGGCCTCGGGGTACAGGTGCCGGAAGGAGTCCAGGAAGCCGGCGTCGAGGAGCTTGGTGAAGCCCTCCCTCTCCTGCGGGGTGAAGCCGGCGCTGCTGCGGTTGGCGCGCGGGTGGCACAGGTCGATCTCGGCGTGCGCCACGTTGAGGTCGCCGCAGAGCAGGACGGGCTTGCGGGCGTCCAGGCCGCGCAGGAAGCGCAGGAAGGCGGCGTCGAAGCGCAGCCGCGGCTCCAGGCGCATCAGGCCCCGCCCGGCGTTGGGCACATAGGCGCAGACCACGAAGAGCGAGGGGAACTCGGCCGTCAGCACGCGGCCGTCCACGTCGTGCTCGGGGTCACCTGGGGGGGACATGGAATCGATTGGGAATGACTGGGAGGGACTGGGAGAGAGCTGGAGCGGATTGGGAGGGACTGGGAGGGGATTGGAGCGGTCTGGGAGGGGATTGGAGTGGATTGGGAGGGACTGGGAGGGGATTGGAGTGGATTGGGAGGGACTGGGAGGGGATTGGAGCGGTCTGGGAGGGGATTGGAGTGGATTGGGAGGGACTGGGAGGGGAACTCGGCCGTCAGCACGCGGCCGTCCACATCGTGCTCAGGGTCACCTGGGGTGGATAAATGGGGTTGGGAATCACTGGTTTGTACTGGAAGGGACTGGGAGAGAGCTGGAGTGGATTGGGAGGGACTGGGAGGGGATTGGAGCGGATTGGGAGGGACTGGGAGGGGATTGAAGCAGACTGGGAGGGGATTGGAGCGGACTGGGAGGGACTGGGAGAGAGCTGGAGTGGATTGGGAGGGACTGGGAGGGGATTGGAGCGGACTGGGAGGGGATTGGAGTGGATTGGGAGGGACTGGGAGGGGATTGGAGCGGACTGGGAGGGACTGGGAGGGGATTGGAGTGGATTGGGAGGGACTGGGAGGGGATTGGAGTGGATTGGGAGGGACTGGGAGGGGATTGGAGTGGACTGGGAGGGACTGGGAGGGGATTGGAGTGGATTGGGAGGGACTGGGAGGGGATTGGAGTGGACTGGGAGGGACTGGGAGGGGATTGGAGTGGATTGGGAGGGACTGGGAGGGGATTGGAGTGGATTGGGAGGGACTGGGAGCAACTGGGAGAGAGCTGGAGTGGCTTGGAACAGACTGGAAGGGACTGGGAGGGACTGGGAGAGAGCTGGAGTGGATTGGAACAGAATGGAAGGGACTGGGAGGGACTGGGAAGGACTGGGAGGGACTGGGAGAGAGCTGGAGTGGATTGGAACAGAATGGAAGGGACTGGGAGGGACTGGGAAGGACTGGGAGGGACTGGGAGGGAGCTGGAGTGGACTGGGAGGGACTGGGAGGGATTGGAGTGGATTGGAACAGACTGGAAGGGACTGGGAGTGACTACGATGGGATTTGAGTGCACTGGTTTATACTGGGATGTACTGGGAGGGGACTGGGATGGATTTTGGGGTGGTTTGGGGCAGTCTCGGGTGATTTTAGGGCAGTTTGGGGGGATTTTGGGGCCGTTTTCCATGCAGTTTTCAAGAGAGCTCCCCGGCAGTTTTGGGGCAATTTCAGGGCAGTTCTGTGTTGATAGATTCAGGTGAATTTGGGGCAGTTTTGGGGCAATTCCAGAGCGGTTTTTGGGGCAGTTTGGTGTGATTTCAGGGCGGTTTCAGGACAGTTTTCAGGGTGGTTTTGGGGCCATTTCAGGGAAGTTTCGGGTTCATACATTTGGGTGATATTGGGGTGATTTCAAGGCGGTTTCCAAGACGGTTCCATGACGGTTTTGGGGCAATTTCAGGGCCATTTTTGGGGTGGTTCCGTGACGGTTTTGGGGCAATTTCAGGGCCATTTTTGGGCGGTTCTGGGGCGATTTGGGGGTGATTTTGGGGCAGTTTTCAGGGTGGTTTTGGGGCAATTTCAAGGCAGTTTGCTGTGATTTCAGGACAGTTTCAGGGCGGCTTCAGGGCGTTTTTTAGGGCAGTTTTCAGGGTGATTTTGGGGCAATTTCAGGGCAGTTTGGTGTGATTTCAGGACAGTTCCAGGGCGTTTTTTGGGGCGGTTTTCCGGGCAGTTTTGGGATGATTTTAGGGCGGTTTTCGGCGCAGTTTTCTGGGGATTCCACAGCATTTTGGGTCGATTTTGGTGCTTTTTGCGCGGCTCACCGATGCCGTAGGTGACGTCCAGGGGCTCTGTCTTGGCCAGCAGCCCCACGCCGCTGTAGCCCGGCCGGTCCTTGGCGCTGCTCCAGAACTGGTGGGGCAGCCCCGGCAGCTCCCGCAGCTCGGCCGGCACCGCCGACGCCGCGCACTTGGTCTCCTGCAGGCACAGCACGTCCGGAGCCTCCTCCTGCACCCACTGGAGGCAAAACACACAAAAATTGCAAAAACCCAATCAAAAATGGGAAAAAACCACAGAAAATCCCATCAAAAATGGTGAAAAAATAGTGAAAAACGGCCCAAAATAAACCCAGAAACAGTGAAAAAAACCCCTCCTGCAGGCACAGCATGTCTGGTGCCTCCTCCTGCACCCAGTGGAGGCAAAACACACAAAAACGGCAAAAACCCAATCAAAAATGGGAAAAAAACACAGAAAATCCCATCAAAAACGGTGAAAAAATAATGAAAAACGGCCCAAAATAAACCCAGAAACAGTGAAAAAAACCCCTCCTGCAGGCACAGCACGTCCGGAGCCTCCTCCTGCACCCACTGGGGGCAAAACACACAAAAATGGTGAAAAACCATCAAAAACTGGAAACCCCACTGAAAACCCCATCAAAAACGGTGAAAAAATAATGAAAAACGGCCCAAAATAAACCCAGAAACAGTGAAAAAAACCCCTCCTGCAGGCACAGCACGTCCGGAGCCTCCTCCTGCACCCACTGGGGCAAAACACACAAAAATGGTGAAAAACCATCAAAAACTGGAAAACCCACTGAAAACCCCATCAAAAACGGTGAAAAAATAATGAAAAACGGCCCAAAATTAACCCAGAAACGGTGAAAAAACCCCTCCTGCAGGCACAGCATGTCTGGTGCCTCCTCCTGCACCCAGTGGGTAAAAAAAACAAAAAATGGTTAAAATCCTGTGGAAAATTATGAAAAACGGTGAAAATCCCAGCAAAAACGGTGAAAATATGGTGAAAAATGGCCCAAAATTGACCCAGAAACGGTGAAAAAACTCTGCTGCGCACACTGGGGAGAAAACAGACAAAACTAGATAATAATGGTACAAAACCACATCAAAACGGTGAAAAATGGTACAAAACCATGAAAAAATGGTGAAAAACACATAAGAAACGGTGAAAATACAGTGAAAATCCAAATAAAAAACTGTGAAAAAACCCTCCCCTATACTGAGGAGAAAACACACAGAAATGGTGAAAAATGGTACCAAACCACGCAAAAACTGCGAAAAAACAACCAGAAATGACAAAAAACAGCCAAAAAACCGTGAAAAACTCACCAAAATTAACCCAAAATGGAAAAACTCCTTAAGTAACCCCAAAATCGAAGAAAAAAAAGCTTTCAAATCAACCAAAACCGGTGAAAAAATGCCCCAAATCACCTCAAAATGGTAAAAAACCCTCTTTAAAACCTGAAGGTTTGGCCACGCCCACCACAAGCTCATCCCCATCACAAGCCCCGCCCCCAAGCCCTCACCCCCTTACCTTGGCCCCGCCCTTTTTCAGCCACGCCCTCAGCCCGTCCACGTTCCATGACGTCACCTTGAGCGTCCAGCGCCGCCCCTCGGGCGTGGCCTCGCGGGTGGGCGGGTCCTCGTACAGCGGGGCCGGTGACGCCTTGGGGGTCTTGGCGGGGGGAGGGCCTAAAGGGGGAGGGGCCAATGGTTAGCACTGGTTTATACTGGTCCGTACTGGTCCGTACTGGTTTATACTGGTCCGTACTGGTCCGTACTGGTTTATTCTGGTCTATACTGGTCACTCACCGGCCTCGTCCCCGCTCCCGTTCTCCTCCTTCTTCTTCCCGCGCTTCGGCATGGCGCTGGCCCCGCCCCTTCCGCCGCTGGACCCGCCCCCTCGGCCTTTAAGCTCCGCCACTGCGCCGGGGAGAGAGAAGGACGTCTTAGGCGCAAGCCAATCAGAGCGCGCCGTGGCTTTAACACCCGCCTCCCCTCACAGCCCAGCCAATCAGAGCGCGCCGCCGCCACGTGCGGCCTTGGGGGTGTAACCGGGCCTGAAGCGGGGCCCGACCCGGGAGCGCTCCTCCCCGCGCCGGGCCCGAACCCGACCCGGGAGCGATCGGCCCCGAACCGGGCTCAACCCGCCCGCTGCGTCCCCCCGCCCACCGTCTATCAATCACCTCCCTCAGTGACCAATCAGCGCCCGAGGCTCTCCCGGTTAAACCCACCCCCTCATCCGCGGTCCCTCTCCACCAATCCGAGCGCGCCGTGCCTCAGAGCACGGGACCAATCAGAGCGCGCCGTGCTTCAGCACCCCCCCCAACCCCCGCCCCCAACCAATCAGAGCGCGCCGTACCTCAGCGCGCGGGGCCAATCAGCGCCCGCCGTGCCTCAGAGCACGGGACCAATCAGCGGCGGCGGGAGCGGCGCGAGCGGCTCCGCGCGCGCGGGAAAGCGTGAGGGGAGCTTTTGGTCAATGGGGGGCGTGGCAGGAACCGGAAACTCCCCTGAGGATGAGGAGGGGAAAGTCGGGAAACGGAAGTGACGTAGCGGAGCGGCGGGAGGAGCGCCGTGAGGCGGAGAACCGGCGAGGCGGCCGTGGCGTGACGTCACAGCGGCGGCGGAACACACCGTGCGTGACGTCATGCCGACCGTGCTGGGCCTGGAGGGCTCCGCCAACAAGGTGGGGGCGGGGGTGGTGCGGGACGGCACCGTCCTCAGCAACCGCCGCGCCACCTACGTCACGCCGCCGGGACACGGTGACGTCACTTCCTTTTTTTCCCCCGTCCCGGTTCCGGTCCCGGTGGCGTTTCCCGGTTCTAATCCCGGTCCGTTCTCGCAGGGTTCGCCCCCGGGCCCACCGGGCGGCACCACCGGGCCGTGGTGCTGGGGCTGGTGCGGGCCGCGCTGAGCGAGGCGGGGCTGGAGCCCCGGGACCTCGACGGGGTGGCCTTCACTAAAGGTACCGGGACCGGTACCGGAACCGAACCGGCACCCCATCAATCGGTTATAAAGCCCAGAGACCCCATAGATCCGTTACAAACCCCATAGATCGGTTATAAACCCCATAGATCGGTTCTAGGCCCCACAGGCCCCATAGAGCCCCGGGACCTCGACGGGGTGGCCTTCACTAAGGGTACCGGGACCGGAACAGAACCGGAACCCACAGGGACCCTGTAAATCCGTTATAAACCCCACAGACCCCATAAATCCCCCATAGGTCCCCCCTAGACCCCATAAATCCGGTACAGACCACATGAATCCCTTCTAGATCCCACAGAGATCCCATAAATCCCCTATAGATCCCACGGAGATCTCCTATAGGCCCCACAGATTTCGGTTTTGGGGTTCCCATTGGGGTTTTGGGGGAGTTTTTGGGGGTCCCATTGGGTTTTTGAGGTGTCCTGAGGGGGTTTTGGGGTTTTGGGGGGAGTTTCTGGGGTTCCCGTTGGGGTTTTGGGGGTTTACATTGGGGGTTTGGGGGGGGGTCCTGAGGGGTTTTGGGGTCCTGGGAGGGGTTTTGGGGGGTTCCCGGTGGGTTTTTGGAGTTCCCATTGGGTTTTGGGGAGTCCTGGGGGGATTTGGGAGGATCCCATGGGATTTTGGGGGGGATTGTGGGGGTTTTAGGGGCTCTGGACCTTCCCATCCATCCCGGGAGGGGGGTTTGGACGATCCCATTCATTCCCGGGGTGGGTTTGGACGATCCCATTCATTCCCGGGGGGGGGTTGGACGATCCCATTCACCCCGGGGAGGGGGGGTTGGACGATCCCATTCACCCCGGGGTGGGGGGTCTGGACCCTCCCACTCTCTTCGGAGCGGGGGGGGGGGGAGTTGGACGATCCCATTCATTCATTCATTCCTGGGGGGTTTTTTGGAGTTGTTTTTTTTTTTTGGGGTTATTTTGGCCGCTGCCACTCACCCTCCGTGGGAGGGGTTTATTTATTTAATTATCTATTATTTCTCTTTTTATTTATTATTTATTTACGTATTTATTTTTGCCCCAGGCCCGGGCATGGGCGCGCCGCTGGCGGTGGTGGCGGCCGTGGCCCGCACGCTGGCCCAGCTCTGGGGGCGGCCCCTGCTGGCCGTCAATCACTGCCTGGGCCACATCGAGATGGGCCGCGCCGTCGGCCCCGCCCCCGACCCGCTCGTGCTCTACGTCAGCGGTGGCAACACCCAGGTGCCGCGATAGGGCGCGATAGGGGCGCGATGGGGGGGGGGGGGAGCGGCCGGTATCGCGGGATATCGCGATGGGGGAGGGGGGGATTGGGCGATATCCCGATGGGAGAGCCGGAAATGGCCGATATCGTGACGGGGGTGTGAGGAAATGGCCAATATCGTGAGATATCGTGACGAGGGTGTGAGGAAATGGGCAATATCGTGAGATACCGGGACAGGGGCGTGAGGAAACGGCTGATGCCCTGACAGCAGAGGGAGGGAACGGCCAATATCACGAAAGGAGAAGGAGAAAATGGCTGGTATCGCGAGATGTCGTGACGGGGGTGTGAGGAAATGGGCAATATCGTGAGATATCGGGACAGGGGCGTGAGGAAACGGCTGATGCCGTGACAGCAGAGGGAGGGAACGGCCAATATCACGAAAGGAGAAGGAGAAAATGGCTGGTATCGCGAGATGTCGTGATGGGGGTGTGAGGAAATGGCCGATATCATGAGATATTCTAATGGGGGAGGCACGGAATGGCTGCTATTGAGAGATATCGCGATAGGAGCATGAGGAAATGGCTGATATCACAACGGGAGAGGGAGGGAATGGCCGATATCATGAGAAATCATGATAGGAGATGCAGGAAATGTCCCCTATCGCGATAGCCACGCCCCCCGTGCCCCGCCCGCAGGTGATCGCGACACGCCCACTGGCGACACGCCGGATCCTGGCCACCCCCTGGATGTGGCCCCACCCAACTGCATCCTGCCCCCATTGGCCCGGCTGCTGCAGGTGGGACACGCCCACTGGGACACGCCCAACGGCCACGCCCCGAATTGACTCCGCCCCCAAACTGACCCCGCCCCCAAACTGATCCTGCCCCCAGAACTGACCCTGCCCCAAATCTGACCCCACCCCCAGAACTGACCCCACCCCAAATCTGACCCCACCCCAAACTGACCCCGCCTCCAGAACTGACCCCGCCCCCAGAACTGACCCCGCCCCTTTTCCCACAGATCCCAAATGCCCCCAGCCCCGGCTACAACGTGGAGCAGCTGGCCAAGAGGTGAGCCCAAAATTCCCTGAAATTACCCCAAAACTGAGTCCAAACCTGAGCCAAAAAACCCCTGAAATTACCCTGAAACTGAGCCCAAAAACCCCTGAAATTAACCCCAAAACTGAGCTCAAAATTCCCTGAAATTAACCCAAAAGCTGAGCCAAAACCCCCTAAAATTACCCCGAAACTGAGCCCAAAAACCCCTGAAATTAACCCCAAAACTGAGCCCAAAATTCCCCGAAATTACCCTAAAACTGAGCTCAAATTACACCAAAAGTGACCCCAAATCCTCCTAGCATTACGTCAAAAGTGACCCCAAAATTGACCCCAAAATCCCCCAAACTGAGCCCAAAATTGAGCCCAAAACTGATGCTAAAACTGACCCTAAAATTCCCCAAACTGAGCCCAAAAGTGTCCCTAAAACTGACCCTAAAACTGACCTTTAAATGGACCCCAAAATCCCAAAAACTGACCCCAAACTGACCCAAAATCCCCCAATCTTACCCCAAACCTCCAAAGTGACCCCAAACCCCTGAACTGACCCCAAAATCCCCAAAGTGACCCAAAATCCTGTGATTTTTTGCCCCAAATCCCTTTAATTGCCCCAAAATCCCGGGGTTTTGCCCCAAACCCCCGAAGTGACCCAAAATCCCGGGGTTTTGCCCCAAACGCAGGGGTCGCCGCCTGCTCCCGCTGCCCTACGTGGTCAAAGGCCTCGACGTCTCCTTCTCAGGGCTGCTCTCGCACCTGCAGGTACCAAAAACCCCCAAATTGACCCCAAAACACCAGGGGGACCCCAGAACCTGAAACTGACCCCAAACTGACCCAAAATCCCTAAATCTGACCCCAAAACTGACCCAAAACCCCCCAAACTGACCCCAAAACCCCAAATGTCACCCCAAAACCTCAGACTGACCCCAAAACCTGAAACTGACCCCAAACTGACCCAATATCCCTAAATCTGACCCCAAAACTGACCCAAAACCCCCCAAACTGACCCCAAAACCCCAAATGTCACCCCAAAATCCTCAGACTGACCCCAAAACTGACTAAAAAATGCAAAATCTGACCCCAAAACCCCAAATCCGACCCTAAAACCTCAAATCTGACCTGAAAACAGACCCAAAAGTCCCAAAGCTGGCCCCAAAATGCCCAAACTGACCACAAACTGACCCCAAACTGACCCAAAAAACCCAAAATTTACCCCAAAACTCACCCCAAAAACCACACAGGTACCCAGAAACTGCAAATCTGACCCCAAAATCCCAAAACTGACCCCAAAATCTCTGGGATTGATTCCAAAATCCCAAAATTGACCACAAAATTGACCCAAAATCCCCAAATCTGACCCCCAAATTGTTAATCTGACCAAAAAATGTACTAAGCCCCCAAAACTGACCTCAAAATGACCCAAAAATTCCAAAATTGACCCAAAATCCCCGAATTGACCCCAAAATCTCTGGGATTTACCCCAGAATCCCAAATCTGGCCCCAAAATTTAGTGCAAATTTGACCCAAAAATCCCAAATCTGACCCCAAAATTGATCCCAAAACCCCTAAATATCACCCCAAAACTGACCCCAAAACCCCAAAATTGACCCCAAAACCCCAAAATTGACCCCAAACCCACAAATCTGACCCAAACACACCCTGGAGACCCCAAAATCCCAGAACTGACCCCAAAACCGACCCCAAACTGACCCAAAACCTCCAAAATCAACCCCAAACCCCCCAAATTGCCCCAAATCCCCCAAAATTTCCCCAAATTTGGGTTTTTGGCCCCAGGCCGTGACCCCGAAGCTGCTGGAGTCGGGGGAGGCGACCCCGGAGGATCTCTGCTTCTCCCTGCAGGTAATGAGGGCGTTAATTAGCGCTAATTAATTAGGTAATTAACAAGGGTTGGGGCAAATTAATGGGGGCTAGTGGAGTTAATTTTGGGACATTTTTGGGATTTTTTTGGGCCATTTTTAGAATGTTTTTGGACTGGTTTGGGGACATTTTTGGGCCATTTTTTCAGGCTGATTTTGGGCCATTTTTGGGACATTTTTAGGACATTTTTGGGATATTTTTGGGATGGTTTTTAGGACATTTTTGGGCTGGTTTTCACGCATCTTGGGGCCATTTTTTTCAGGCTGTTTTTGGGGTGATTTTTGGGACATTTTTCAGGCATTTTTGAGACTTTTTGGCCATTTTTGGGACGTTTTTGGGAAACTTCTGGGGTGGTTTTTGGGAAATTTTGGAGGCCATTTTTGGGCCATTTTTGTTTAGGTTTTTGGGCTATTTTTAGGACATTTTTGGAGGCATTTTTGGGACTTTTTGAGGCCATTTTTGGGGCTGGTTTTGGGCAACTTTTAGGACATTTTTGGGACATTTTTAGGACATTTTTGGGCAGATTCTAGAAAATTTTGGGGGCATTTTCGGGACGTTTTTGAGCAGTTTTCAGGCTGATTTTGATCCATTTGCTGCTGGTTTTGGGGTGGTTTTGGGGCATTGTTGGGGTTGATTTTAGGACATTTTTGGGATGGTTTTGAGCCATTTTTGAGGCCATTTTTAGGACATTTTCTGGACCTTTTGGGGGTCATTTTTGGGCCATTTTTGGGGCCATTTTTTGAGACATTTTTGGGACATTCTCGAGGCATTTTTGGGATTTTTTGGGCCATTATTTGGACATTTTTGAGGCCATTTTTAGGATATTTTTGGGACATTTTTGGAGGTGTGTTTGGGCTGGTTTGGGGCTGTTCTGGGGGCACATTTTCGGATATTTTCAGGGCAAATTTTGGGCTGTTTTCAGGCCATTTTTAGGACATTTTTGGGCCAGTTTTGTGCTGGTTTTGGGGACTTCTCAGGTCATTTTTGGGGTGATTTTTGGGTGAGTTTTTGTGATATGTTTGGGACAATTTTGGGGCCATTTTTGGGACATTTTTGGGAGATTTTTGGTCTGTTTTGGGGACATTTTTTGGGTGATATTTGGGCCATTTTTGGGGTAGCTTTGGGGCTATTTCGGTGCCGTTTTTTGGTGATTTTGCCCCGTTTCTGTGTCGCAGGAGACGGCGTTCGCCATGCTGGCCGAGGTCACCGAGCGGGCGCTGGCGCTGACCCGGGCCCGGCACCTGCTGCTCGTGGGGGGCGTGGCCTGTGAGTGGGCGGGGCAACACCTGGGGTGGGCGTGGTCACACCTAGGGTGGGCGTGGCCATCCAGGGAGCGACAGGACAAAATGGGCGGGACCAAGTCCTGTATAAAGAGGGGCGTGATCATCATTTGCATTCAGGGGCGGAGCCAGGGGTGGGCTCTGCCCTGCCCACAGCCACGCCCACCTGTGCGCAGGTAACCACCGGCTGCAGGAGATGCTACAGAGCATGTGCAGGGCCCGGGGGGCGGAGCTCTGCCCCGTCGATGACAGGTGAGGGTGTGGCCTGCCTCTGGGGGGGGCGTGGCCTGCCTCGCGAGGGGGCGTGGCACACCCATGACCTTTGACCCCGCAGGTACTGCATCGACAATGGTGCCATGATCGCCCAGGCCGGCTGCGAGATGCTGAGGGTGGGGCAGGTGACGGAGCTCAGCCAATCAGGGATCACACAGAGGTCAGGGGGGCGGGGCCGGGTGGGCAGGGCTGGGTGGGTTTGGCCAGGTGCTGACCTTTGACCTCTGGCAGGTACCGGACGGACGAGGTGGAGGTGACCTGGCGGGATTGAGGTGGCCACGCCCACAAAGGCCACGCCCTTTTAATAAAATATTCCCCACCCCCCATCATCTGGCCTTGCCTCTTTTTTTGTGGATGATGTCATTCAGTTCGTGGCCCTGCCCATCTAGAGAGGACCAATCAGCTCCTGGCACTCCTTGTCAATCACTGGTGGAACCCTGCCCTGTCAATCAAAAGCTGCAAGCCCCGCCCCTTGCAGTGTGTTACATTAATGCACTACCTGTCAATCAACAGCTACAAGCCTCGCCCCATGCGTTGGGTCACGTTAATACATATCTGTCAATCAACAGCTGTGCTTCCCGCCCTTCCTCAGTCACACCTCATTTGCATAACCCTTCCCCTCTTCTGCCCAGCGGCCAATCGGAATGGTGGGAGGTGAACTTCCTGCCAATAGGAGCTCAGCGGGGCGTGGCTTTGCTGAGGGGCCCGGCGGCAGAGGGCGGGAGCGGCTCAGTCTGTGAGGGGCCGGCGAAGGTGTCGTGTGGGTGAGCTACCAGTGGGAGAATGGCGGCTGTGGGGGAATGGAGCTCTGTTTGTCTGTGTGCGTGTTTCTATCGCGACGTGTCGCCCGATCGCGATCCCGACCCGCGTTCCCCCCGTCGCCGCCAGCCGCGGGCGCTCGGGGTTTTAGCGGCGTCGCAGAGCAGCAGCGGCGACGGCTCCTTCTTCACCCGGCGGGGCAGGGCAGGGAACGCTCCGGGGCTCCGCCGGCATTTGGGGGGCCGCACAAACGCTCCGGGGGGCTCCTGGGGATTAATTAATTGGGGAGGGATTAACTGGGGAGGGATTATTGGGTTCCCCCGGTCTCGGTTCCGTCTGACCCCGCTTCTCTCCCCTCAGGCAGAGCCGCCGGCGGGAAACGGCTTCTGGAGGATCGCCACTGTATAACTTAGCTTTTTTGGGTGTTACTGGTTTTCTATGTTAATTTTTGGGGTTTTTTTGGGGTTTTTGAGGGATTTTTTACGGTTTTTTTTTGCTTAATCTGAAGATTCTCAATTCATTTTCCCTCACGTTTCCCCCCGCCGCCACGTGTCCCCCCATCCTCCCCTGCAGACCTAATTTCTTGTACTCTAATACGTATTTTTAGGCCGATTTAACGTTTTTCATTGATTTGTAACTTTCGGTAGAATTTTGAAACTGCTATCCATGCTGGGATAGTTTTTCGCCTCAGGAATGATCCACTTGCAGGAAACCGCGCCCCGAGGATCTCGGCGCTATAAAAGTAAAGTTTTAACATCAATTTACATTTTTTAAAATGAGGTTTCCCCTTCAAGGATCTCTTTTCGCATTTGAAATTAGCAGTTCGATTTTTTAAAGGAGTTTTCAGAATTTTTTTGCCCGATTTGAGGCGGTTTTGCCTCCGATTTCCACCCTCAGGATTTCCCCCCCCCACCACGTGTTCTCCCTCTCCTTTAACTTTACCCAAACATGAAACACATTAAAATAAAAAACTATAAAACCTTTTGCACGAGGTTTACTTCCTGACTATTGCTTTAAATCGATTTTCCTTTTTTTCCCACTTTTTCCTCCACTATTCCCTGTCCGCGCCCAGAAAACATCACAGTACCCAATTTTACCACTTATTTTCTATTTTTATTTTCGCTTTCCTCAGTTCTACCGTTACCCGAAGGGTTTTGGGCTTTTAACTCTTTAATTTCTATTTTTCTGGGTTTTTTTTCCGTTGTTTTGATGTTATTAATATGTTTATTTAATGCGTTTATATAAATTATGTAATACTTTATATAGCTATTTTATAAAACGCTGGAATAAATCCTGCTTAACCGTGGCATTTATTGAATTTGCTGAGGGCTAAAAGATAAGATGTCTTTATTTAAATGTTTTTTAAAATAAAACCGCAAATCTTTGTGCCGATTCCAGCCGTGAGGGAACCGCGAGGAGGCGGGGCCAAGGCGCGGCGGGAAGACAAAGGGGCGGGTTTTGCCTTAAAAGGAAAAATGGCTCCGCCTTTAGGGGCGGGGTGTTCCCTTAAATGGCAATGAGGAGGCGCGGCCTCGCCTTATTAGGACAAGGGGGCATTCCATCATTTAGGCGGGGGGCGGCCGCCAATCTAAGCGTGAGGCGGCAGCCAATGGGAGCGAGGCTGGGTAAAGGACCGGAAGTCATGACGGCCGCAGCCAATGGGAGCGCGGCTGTCCGGAAAAGGCGGGACGAAGACGCCGGAAGTGAAGTGTCACAGCCAATGGGAACGGGCAAGGGATGGGGGAAGAAGCCGGAAGTGGGCGTGGCGCCGCTGTCATGGCGGCGCCCGAGGAGGAGGCGGCGGCGGCCCCGGACGGCGGGGGAGGGGATTGCGGCGATGAGGAGGCGCTGAAACGGCTCGAGGTGGGGGAGGGGAGGGACCCCCGGAGTGGGGGAGGGGCGGGGGGGAGGGGTGGGACCTTCGGCGGGGGGGGAGGGGCGCCATGAGGGGCCCGGGGGGCTCTGAGGGGGTCGGGGGAAGATTCGTGAGGGGAAATTGTCCCAAAATGGCCCCAAATCCACCCGAAAATCTCCTCAGAAACCCCTGGGAGGCCGCTGGGAGGGTTTTGATGGGGTTTTTTTTTTTTTTTTCGGGGTGCTTTGGGGATTTTTGGGGGTATTTTGAGTTAATAAATGTTTATTTATTCGTTATTTTTGGAGTTATTTTGGAGCTATTTTGCAGGTTATTTTTGGGTTATTTCGGAAGTGATTTTGGGTTACATTTGGTTTGAATTTGGAGTTTCTTTGGGCTGGTTTGGGTTATCATTTTTGAGGTGATTTGAGGTGATTTTTTTTTATTTCTGGTGGTGATTTTGGGTCATTTGAGGCTATCTCTTGGGCTGATTTTGGTTTATATGTTCTGCTGGCTTTGGGTTCATTTGGGATAATTTTTGGGGCGATTTTGGGTTATATTTTGGGGTGACTTCAGGTTATTTTAAAGGTGATTTTGGGTTTTTTTCGGTTGATTTTGGGTTGATTTTGGGGTTTTTTTGGAGGCGATTTTGGATTTTTTTGGTTTGATTTTGGTTTATATTTTGGGTTGATTTTGGGTTATTTTTGAGCTGATTTTGGGCTACTTTGGGGTTGATTTTGGAATATATTTTGGGCTAATTTAGGTTAGTTTGGGACTGATTTTGGCTTATCAATTGATTTTGGGTCACTTTTGAGCTGACTTTGGATTATTTCTCAGTTAATTTTGGGTTGTTTTGGGGTCGGTTTTGAGATAATTTTGGGTAAATTTTGAGCTGATTTTGGGTTGATTTGGCGTTATTTTGGGGTTGATTTTGGGTTATTTCTCATTAATTTTTAAACTGATTTTAGGTTGATTTGGGGTTATTTTGGGGTCAGTTTTGGGTTATATTTTGAGATAATTCCAGGGTATTTTTGAGCTGATTTTGGCTCAAATTTCGGGCTGATTTTTGGTCATTTTTCAGTTAGTTTTGGGTTGATTTGGGGTTATTTTTGGGCTGATTTGGGGTTATTTCTCAGTTCCTTTTGGGTTGGTTCTGGCTCATTTTTGAGCTGATTTTGGGTCATTTTTGGGTTGATTTTGGTTCACTTTTGACCCAATTCCCTCTGCTCTCTGCCCCTCCCCAGGCCCTGGTGACAGACCTCTACCACTTCCGGGACACGCTGCCCTCCCGTGACCCCGCCCACGACACCTCCCACGACCACACCCACGGCCACACCCATGGCCACGCCCCCGACCCCGCCCAGGACCCGCTGGTGGCGGAGATGGAGCGGACGCTGAAGCTGATGGAGCAGATCCACGGTGGGGGCGTGGCTAAGGGGGGGCGTGACCAAGGGGCGTGTCCCTCCAAGCCCCGCCTCTAACCCCGCCCCCCTTTCCCTGCAGTCTCCCCCGAGGGGCGTGGCCGGGCGCTGGTGCTGCGTGCACGTGCACTGGGCGTGGCCCCCGAGGTGGGCGGGGCCAGGGCAGAGCTAGCGCTCGGCCACGCCCTGAAGCTGGACCCCGCCCTGGGCGTGGCCTGGAGGCAGCTGGGGGAGCAAAGATGGCGGCGGGGGGACCTGCGGGGGGCCCGCGAGGCCTTCGGGGGGGCCCTGCAGCAGGTGGGGGCGGGGCCACGGCGAGGGCGTGGCTAAGGGGGGGAGGGGCCTGGGGATTTTTTGTTTGGATTTTTGGAGGGGTTTTGGCGGGATTTTTGGCTGTTTTGGGCTTTTTGAGCGGTTTTAGGGTGATTTTGGGTGAAACCGCGCCCCGAGGATCTCGGCGCTATAAAAGTAAAGTTTTAACATCAATTTACATTTTTTTTGGATAATTTTTCAAGGATCTCTTTTCGCATTTGAAATTAGCAGTTCGATTTTTTAAAGGACTTTTCGGAAATTTTTTGCCCGATTTGAGGCGGTTTTGCCTCTGATTTCCACCCTCAGGATTTCCTCCCCCACCACGTGTTCTCCCTCTCCTTTAACTTTACCCAAACATGAAACACATTAAAATAAAAAACTATAAAACCTTTTGCACGAGGTTTACCTCCTGACTATTGCTTTAAATCGATTTTCCTTTTTTTTCCCACTTTTTCCTCCGCTATTCCCTGTCCGCGCCCAGAAAACATGACAGTACCCAATTTTACCACTTATTTTCTATTTTTATTTTCGCTTTCCTCAGTTCTACCGTTACCCGAAAGCTTTTGGGCTTTTAACTCTTTAATTTCTATTTTTCTGGGGTTTTTTTCCGTTGTTTTGATGTTACTAATATGCTTATTTAATGCGTTTATATAAATTATGTAATACTTTATATAGCTATTTGATAAAACGCTGGAATAAATCCTGCTTAACCGTGGCATTTATTGAATTTGCTGAGGGCTAAAAGATAAGATGTCTTTATTTAAATGTTTTTTAAAATAAAACCGCAAATCTTTGTGCCGATTCCAGCCGTGAGGGAACCGCGAGGAGGCGGGGCCAAGGCGCGGCGGGAAGACAAAGGGGCGGGGTTTTGCCTTAAAAGGAAGAATGGCTCCGCCTTTAGGGGCGGGGTGTTCCCTTAAATGGCAATGAGGAGGCGCGGCCTCCTTATTAGGACAAGGGGCATCCCATCATTTAGGCGGGGGGCGGCCGCCAATCTAAGCGTGAGGCGGCAGCCAATGGGAGCGAGGCTGGGTAAAAGGGACCGGAAGTGATGACGGCCGCAGCCAATGGGAGCGCTGCTGTCCGGAAAAGGCGGGAGGAAGACGCCGGAAGTGAAGTGTCACAGCCAATGGGAACGGGCAAGGGATGGGGGAAGAAGCCGGAAGTGGGCGTGGCGCCGCTGTCATGGCGGCGCCCGAGGAGGAGGCGGCGGCGGCCCCGGACGGCGGGGGAGGGGATTGCGGCGATGAGGAGGCGCTGAAACGGCTCGAGGTGGGGGGGAGGGACCCCCTGGGGGGAGGGGCGGGGGGGAGGGGTGGGACCTTCGGCGGGGGGAGGGCCATGAGGGGCCAGGGGCTCTGAGGGGGCTCAGGGGAAGATTCGTGAGGGGAAATTGTCCCAAAATGGCCCCAAATCGACCCGAAAATCTCCTCAGAAACCCCTGGGAGGCCGCTGGGAGGGTTTTGGTGGGGTTTTTTTTTGTTTTTTCGGGGTGCTTTGGGGTTTTTTGGGGGTATTTTGAGTTAATAAGTGTTTATTTATCCGTTTTTTTTGGAGTTATTTTGGAGCTATTTTGCAGGTTATTTTTGGGTTATTTTGGAAGTGATTTTGGGTTACATTTGGTTTGAATTTGGAGTTTCTTTGGGCTGGTTTGGGTTATCATTTTTGAGGTGATTTGAGGTAATTTTTTTTTATTTCTGGTGGTGATTTTGGGTCATTTGAGGCTATCTCTTGGGCTGATTTTGGTTTATGTTTTCTGCTAGCTTTGGGTTGATTTGGGGTCATTTTGGGGGCGATTTTGGGTTATATTTTGGGGTGACTTCAGGTTATTTTAGAGGTGATTTTGGGTTTTTTTCGGTTGATTTTGGGTTGATTTTGGGGTTTTTTTGGAGGCGATTTTGGGGTATTTTTGGTTTGATTTTGGTTTATATTTTGGGTTGATTTTGGGTTATTTTTGAGCTGATTTTGGGCTACTTTGGAGTTGATTTTGGAATATATTTTGGGCTAATTTAGGTTAGTTTGGGACTGATTTTGGCTTATCAATTGATTTTGGGTCACTTTTGAGCTCACTTTGGATTATTTCTCAGTTAATTTTGGGTTGTTTTGGGGTCGGTTTTGAGATAATTTTGGGTAAATTTTGAGCTGATTTTGGGTTGATTTGGCGTTATTTTGGGGTTGATTTTGGGTTATTTCTCATTAATTTTTAAACTGATTTTAGGTTGATTTGGGGTTATTTTGGGGTCAGTTTTGGGTTATATTTTGAGATAATTCCAGGGTATTTTTGAGCTGATTTTGGCTCAAATTTCGGGCTGATTTTGGGTCATTTTTCAGTTAGTTTTGGGTTGATTTGGGGTTATTTTTGGACTGATTTGGGGTTATTTCTCAGTTGCTTTTGGGTTGGTTCTGGCTCATTTTTGAGCTGATTTTGGGTCATTTTTCATTTGATTTTGGTTCACTTTTGACCCAATTCCCTCTGCTCTGTGCCCCTCCACAGGCCCTGGTGACAGACCTCTATCACTTCCGGGACACCCTGCCCTCCCGTGACCCCGCCCACGACACCTCCCACGACCACACCCACGGCCACACCCATGGCCACGCCCCCGACCCCGCCCAGGACCCGCTGGTGGCGGAGATGGAGCGGACGCTGAAGCTGATGGAGCAGATCCACGGTGGGGGCGTGGCTAAGGGGGGGCGTGACCAAGGGGCGTGTCCCTCCATGCCCCGCCTCTAACCCCACCCCCCTTTCCCCGCAGTCTCCCCCGAGGGGCGTGGCCGGGCGCTGGTGCTGCGTGCACGTGCACTGGGCGTGGCCCCCGAGGTGGGCGGGGCCAGGGCGGAGCTGGCGCTCGGCCACGCCCTGAAGCTGGACCCCGCCCTGGGCGTGGCCTGGAGGCAGCTGGGGGAGCAAAGATGGCGGCGGGGGGACCTGCGGGGGGCCCGCGAGGCCTTCGGGGGGGCCCTGCAGCAGGTGGGGGCGGGGCCACGGCGAGGGGGCGTGGCTAAGGGGAGGGGGAGGGGCCTGGGGGATTTTTTTGTTTGGATTTTTGCAGGGGTTTTGGCGGGATTTTTGGCTGTTTTTGGGGCTTTTTGAGCGGTTTTGGGGTGATTTTGGGTGAATTTAGGGTCCCTGGGTGGTTTTTAGGGGGGATTCGGATGAATAACGGGTGGTTTTTGGGTATTTTTGGATAATTTTTTGGTGTTCTTTGGGGGGATTTTTTGGGGGATCCTTGGGTGGATTTTGGGTGGTTGAGGGTGGTTTTCAGGTGTTTTTTTGGAAGAGGGTTTGGGGACTTTTGGGGGGGATTTTTGGGTGGTCTTGGGTGGTTTTGGAGGTTTTTGGGATCCCTGAGTGGATTCTGGGGTATTTGGGGGGATTTTGGGTGAATTTAGGGGCCCTGGGTGGTTTTTGGGGGGATTTGGATGAATTATGGGTGGGTTTTGGGTATTTTTGGGTGATTTTTGGTGTTCTTTGGGGGGATTTTTTGGGGGATCCTTGGGTGGTTTTTGGGTGGATTTTGGGTGGTTGAGGGTGGTTTTCAGGTGGTTTTTTGGAAGGGGGTTTGGGGACTTTTGGGGGGGATTTTTGGGTGGTCTTGGGTGGTTTTGGAGGTTTTTGGGTGGTTTCTGGGATATTTGGGGGGATTTTGGTGTGGATTTTGGGGGGATTTTGGTGTTTTTTGGGGGGAATTTTTTTGTGTTCACGGTCAGGCCAGGGGTGTGACCAGGGGCGTGGCCATGTCCCCTGGTCCCGCCCCCTATGCCTTGACCCCGCCCCTTTCCCCTTCAGGGGGAGGACCCCGAGGCCCGGCGCCTCCTCCATGGCCCCAGCGGCACTCAGGGGCGGGGCCAGGCCCGCGGGGAGGGGCGGGTGTATCCCAGGGGGTTATCTCAGGGCCAGGTGTGCTCAGGGTATTTCAGGGGCTCAGGTGTATCCCAGGTGTGTGTTTCCTGGGTGTATCTCAGGTGTGCTGAGGTGTATCCCAGGTGTGTTACCCCAGGTGTATCTCAGGTGTGCCAGGTTATCTCAGGTGTGAGTACACCTGGGGGCAGGTAAAGGGTTAAACGGGGGTGGGCGGGGCTCAGGTGTGACCCCAGGGATATCTCAATCCCAGGTGTGACCTCACCTGGGGCTCAGGTATCTCAGGGTTAAATGGTGTGTTTCCTGTGCTCAGGTGTATCTCAGGTGTGCTCCCCAGGGTGTTTCCTGTGCTCAGGTGTGAGTACACCTGGGGGCAGGTAAAGGGGTTAAATCTCAGGGTGCTCAGGTGGGCTCAGGTGTGCCCAGGTGTATCTCAGGTGTATCCCAGGTGTATCTCAGGTGTGTTCAGGTGTGCTCAGGTGTGTTACCTGTGCTCAGGTGCGCTCAGGTGTATCCCAGGTGTTATCTCAGGTTTACCCAGGTGTGCTCAGGTGTATTTCAGGTGTATCTCAGGTGTATCCCAGGTGTGTGTTACCTGTGCACACGTGTATCTCAGGTGTAGCTCAGGAGTGCTCAGGTGTGTTACCTGTGCCCAGGTGTATCTCAGGTGTGCTGAGGTGTATCCCAGGTGTGTTACCTGTGTCCAGGTGTATCTCAGGTGTGCTCAGGTGTATCTCAGGTGTGCTCAGGTGTGCCCAGGTGTGACCTGAAAGGGTTAAACAGGGGTGGGACGGGCTCAGGTGTGCAGGTATATCTCAGGTGTATCCCAGGTGTACCTCAGGTGTGCTCAGGTGTATCTCAGGTGTATCCCAGGTGTGTTTCCTGTGCCCAGGTGTATCTCAGGTGTGCTCAGGTGTATCCCAGGTGTTATCTCAGGTGTACCCAGGTGTGTTCAGGTGTGCTCAGGTGTACCTGGAAAGGGTGTTAAACCCAGGGGTGGGTGTATCTCAGGTGCATCTCAGGTGTGCCCAGGTATATCTCAGGTGTACCTCAGGTGTATCCCAGGTGTGTTCAAGTGTGCTCAGGTGTGTTACCTGTGCTCAGTTGAATCTCAGGTGTGTTACGTGTGCCCAGGTGCGCTCAGGTGTAACCTGTGCCCAGGTGTTATGTGTTACCCAGGGTGTATCTCAGGTGTATCTCAGGTGTGTTATACTTGTGCCCAGGTGTATCTCAGGTGTATCTCAGGTGTATCTCAGGTGTATTTCAGGTGTGCTCAGGTGTATCCCAGGTGTATCTCAGGTGTATCTCAGGTGTATTTCAGGTGTGCTCAGGTGTATCTCAGGTGCATCTCAGGTGTGTTACCTGTGCTCAGGTGTATCTCAGGGGTTTGCTCAGGTGTATCTCAGGTGTATCTCAGGTGTGTTACCTGTGCCCAGGTATATCCCAGGTGGTGTTTTCAGGTGTATTTCCTGGTGCCTCAGGTGTATCTCAGGTGTGCTGTACCTGTGTTCCAGACGTGCTGGGTAACAGCCCATTCAGGCTGTTCTTGTGCTCAGGGCAGAGCCCGTATCTCAGAGGGCCTGGGGTTGCTGGGTGTATTTCAGGGTACTGGTGTATCTCAGGCGATCCCAGGTGAGAGGGGCGGGGCTTAACCTGGGGGCGTGGCTAACCTGGGGGCGGGGCTAAACCCGGGGGGTGGGGCTAAACCCGGGGGGGGGGGCTAAAGGGGGTGGGGGCAGGCTGGGGGGTGTGGCAGGCCCCTGGCCTACACACAGGTGGTGAGAAACAGGGGCGGGGCTTAACCGGGGGGCGGGGCTTAACCGTGGGGGCGTGGCCTGGACCCTGGGTGTGGTTAAACTGGGGGCGGAGCCAGGCTGGGGGCAGCAGCACTCACGGCCTGTGCACAGGTAATGAGGGGGCGGGCTCGGGATGGGGGTGTGGTCTGGCAGTGGGTGTGGTCTAACCGGAGCCCCGCCCACTTTCCAGGAGCGCGTGGACCCCGCGGCCGCCGCCAACCCCGACCTGCACCTGAACCGGGCCACGGTGAGAGGGGGCGGGGCACCAAGGGGGCGGGGCATCAAGGCGGGGCACCAAGGGGAGGGGCTGGGAGTGATTAATGAGGGGGCGGGGCCTGAGGTACAAACCCCGCCCAACCCTGACCCGTATAAATTAGCATAAATTGATATAAATAATTATAAATGAGTATAAACCAGTATAAATTGATATAAGTAATTTTAAACCAGTATAAACCAGTACAAACCAAAGCAGTGTAAACCAAACCTGTATAAATTGATATAAATTGTTATAAATCCAGTACAAACCAGTGCAAACCAGTATAAACCAGTACAAACCAGTGTAAACCAGTGCAAACCAGTATGAGCCAGTATAAACCCATATAAACCAGTACAGACCAGTGTAACCCTATTTAACCCTTTCCCAGACCTCCCAGTACAAACCAGTTTAACCCAGTTTAACCCAGTTTAACCCAGTTTAACCCTTTCAGCTGCTGCAGTACCTGGAGCGGTTCCAGGGGGCGCTGGAGGGGCTCAGCCCTCCCAGTTTAACCCAGTTTAACCCTTTCTCAGCCCTCCCAGTTTAAACCAGTTTAACCCAGTTTAACCCTTTCAGCTGCTGCAGTACCTGGAGCGGTTCCAGGGGGCGCTGGAGGGGCTCAGCCCTCCCAGTACAAACCAGTTTAACCCAGTTTAACCCAGTTTAACCCAGTTTAACCCTTTCATAGCTGCTGCAGTACCTGGAGCGGTTCCAGGGGGCGCTGGAGGGGCTCAGCCGCGCCTCCGAGCTCGCCCCCCAGTGGGAGGAGCCTCGGCGACGTCACCAGCAGCTGATTGGCTACCTGGGGGACCTGTGCCGGCTGCTGGAAACGCGGGTACGGGGCACTGGGAGGGACTGGGATATACTGGGATAAACTGGGAGGGGATTTGGGAGTTACTGGTTTATACTGGGAGGGACTGGGATATACTGGGATAAACTGGGAGGGGATATGGGGGTACTGGTTTGTACTGGGAGGGACTGGGATATACTGGGGTAAACTGGGAGGGGATTTGGGGGTTACTGGTTTGTACTGGGAGGGACTGGGATATACTGAGATAAACTGGGAGGGGATTTGGGGGTTACTGGTTTGTACTGGGAGGGACTGGGATATACTGAGATAAACTGGGATGGGATTTGGGGGTTACTGGTTTATACTGGGAGGGACTGGGATATACTGGGATAAACTGGGAGGGGATTTGGGAGTTACTGGTTTGTACTGGGAGGGACTGGGGTATACTGGGAGGGATTGGGAGGGGTTTGGGGGGTAGTGGGATGAACTGGGAGGGAACTGGGTGGCAACTGGGAGGGACTGGGAGGGGATTTGGGAGTCACTGGTTTGTACTGGGAGGGATCTGGGGGGACTGGGATATACTGGAAGGGACTGGGAGTGGGTTTGGGGGGAACTGGTTTATACTGGGATGGACTGGGAAGGATTAAAGAGAGACTGGGAGAGACTGGTTTATACTGGGAGGGGATTGGGAGGGAACGGGTTCATACTGGGATAAACTGGGAGGGACTGGGAGGGGTTTGGGGGTCCCTGGTTTATACTGGGAGGGAATGGGGGAACGGGGCGTGGTCAGTGATGGGCGTGTCTCCGTGGGCCCGCCCCCAGGGGAGGCTGCATGGGAAGCGCTGCAGGGGCTGTGGCCAGGATGGGGGGGCGTGGTCACTGATTTAAGCCCCGCCCCCAGGGGAAGCTGCGCGGGAAGCGCCGCAGGGGCGTGGCCAGGATTGGGGGGGCGTGGTCACTGATTTAAGCCCCGCCCCCAGGGGAAGCTGCGCGGGAAGCGCCGCAGGGGCGTGGCCGGGCCGGTGCCCCTCCCCCTGCTGGGCCCGCTGGGTGGGGCCGGGGGGCCGCGCCCCTCCCCCATCGCCGGGCTCCGCCCCGGGCCCAACCCCCAGAGGGTGGTGCTGGGCCGGGCCCTGTTCAGCCTGACCCCGCCCGGGGGCGTGCCCTAGTGAGTGTTACTGGTTTGTACTGGTTTGTACTGGGAATGGTTGACTTATACCGGTTATACTGGTTTATAATGGTTATACCGGGTTATACTGGGATATACTGGGATATACTGGGTTATACTGGTGCTGGGCCGGGCCCTGTTCAGCCTGACCCCGCCCGGGGGCGTGCCCTAGTGAGTCATACTGGTTTGTACTGGTTTGTACTGGGAATGGTTGACTTATGCTGGTTATACTGGTTTATAATGGTTATACCGGGTTATACTGGGATATACTGGGATATACTGGGATATACTGGTGCTGGGCCGGGCCCTGTTCAGCCTGACCCCGCCCGGGGGCGTGCTCTAGTTAGTGTCGTACTGGTTTGTACTGGGATGGATTGGATTATACTGGGAGGGACTGGGAGGGATTGGGAGGAGACTGGGAGTTACTGGTTTTTAGTGGGAGGGGCTGGGATGGACTGGGATGAACTGGTTTATACTGGGAGGGGATTGGGAGGGAACTGGGAGGCACTGGGGGTTACTGGGAGCTACTGGTTTGTACTGGGAGGGACTGGGCTGGGCAGCACTGGGATGAACTGGGAGGGAACTGGGATGAACTGGGAGGGAACTGGGATGAACTGGTTTATACTGGGAGGGAACTGGGAGGGACTGGGATACACTGGGAGGCACTGGGAGTTACTGGTTTATACTGGGAGGGGACTGGAAGGGGATTAGGGATCACTGGTTTATACTGGGAGGGACTGGGAGTAACTGGGCTGCAATCGGGGGCGGGGCCATCCCCGACTCCGCCCCCTCTGTGACGTCACAGCACGATCGGTCTCCAGGACGGGGGCGGGGCCGTGGCCGCCATCACCGTCTATAACTCCGCCCCCAATTGGGGCGTGGCCGTGGGCGACGCGGTGGGCGTGGCCGAGCCCGTGCTGAGTCAGCACCAGCACCAGCACCAGGGACAGGTGAGACTGGGATGGACTGGGTTATACTGGGTTATACTGGTTTGGGTGGTTTGGGCTGGTTTGTACTGGTTTATACTAGTCCATACTGGTTTATACTGGTCCATATTGGTTTATACTGGTCCATACTGGTCCATACTGGTTTATACTGGTTTTTATAATTTTTTTCACATTTTATTCTGTTTTTTTCCTCCCATACTAGTCCATACTGGTTTATACTGGTTTTACTGGTCCATAGTGGTCCATACTGGTTTATACTGGTTTATAATTTTTTATAGTGGTTTATACTGGTTTTTGCCATTTTTTCCTCTTTTTTCTGATTTTTTCCAACCCAAACTGGTCCATGCTGGCTCATACTGGTCTGTACTGGTTTATACTGGTTTTTACGATTTTTTCACATTTTTTCTGTTTCTTTTTCACCCAAACTGGTCCATACTGGTCCACACTGGTTTATACTGGTCCATACTGGTTTATACTGGTCCATACTGGTTTATACTGGTCCACACTAGTTTTTTATCTTTTTTTTTCCGATTTTTTTTTGTTTTTTTCCACTCAAACTGGTTTATACTGGTCTATACTGGTTTATACTGGTCTATACTGGTTTATACTGGTCCATACTGGTTTATACTGGTCCATACTGGTTTTTTATCTTTTTTTTTCTGATTTTTTTCTGGCTTTTTCCACTCAAACTGGTCCATACTGGTTTATACTGGTCCATACTGGTTTATACCAGTCCATACTGGTTTATACTGGTCCATGTCCATACTGGTTTATACTGGTCCATACTGGTTTCTCCCCCCTTTCCAGACGTTCTCCTTCGTGTCCCTGCGCGTCCCCTCCCCCCTCTCGCTGGTGGTGAATGGGAAACGCCCCCCGGGCCACGCCCTGGCCCCGCCCCGCCTGGCGCTGACCAATCCCAGCACGACGGCCGAGGAGCAGGCCACGCCCCCCGCCCGCTGCTGACCACGCCCATTCGACGGCGTCCAATGGGGGGGATTTGGGGCAATAAAGGCGGAATTTGGGAAATTCGTGTGCGGTGCGCTCTGTGGGGGAGGGGCACGGGGCGGCCATCTTGGGTGGGGTCACATGGGGCAGCCATCTTGGGGGCAATGGTGGCCATCTTGGACTGTAGAACATAGGGGCAGCCATCTTGGATTCGTGTAGAGGGCGGCCATTTTTGGTTGTGGCATAAAACGGCTGCCATCTTTGATTGTGTCACAAGGGGATGGCCATCTTGGATTGTGTGGTCAGGGGGGCAGCCATCTTGGATTGTGTCACATGAGGGTGGCCATCTTGGATTGTGTCTCATGGGGCAGCTGCCATCTTGGATTGTGTCACATGAGGGTGGCCATCTTGGATTGTGTCACATGGGGGCAGCCATCTTGGATTGCTGCATATGGGGGTGGCCATCTTGGATTGTGTCACATGGGGAGGCCATCTTGGATTGTGTCACATGGGGTGGCCATCTTGGATTGTGTGACATGGGGTGGCCATCTTGGATTGCTGCATATGGAGGTGGCCTTCTTGGACTGGTGTGTGGGGGCAGCCATGTTGGATCGAGCCACATGGGGGCAGCCATACTGGATTGTGTCACCTGGGGGCCGCCATCTTGGCTGGGGCCTGTCCCACCCCTCCCACACATGCCACACCCCTCCCCAGGCTCCACCCCCATTGCCCCTCCCCCAGACCAAGCCACGCCTACAAACATCCGTCCTTTAATTTCATCTCGAGGTATCAAAATTAACCGATAAGTGGTGGAAGGGGGCGGGGCTTGGGGGGGCGGGGCCTTGTGAAGGGGAGGGGGGGGGGCCACAGGATGAAAGAGGGCGGGGCCAGAACTACGGAGGGCGGCGTGGGGCAGAAGGGGGCGGGGCCACAACAGCACGAGCACGGCGGGGGCGGGGCTGGGTGGGTGGAGGGGGCGGGGCCGGGCGGGGGGCGGGGCTCAGGGCTCGTCCTCGCCGTTGGCGCTGTCCCGGTCGTCCTCGCCCTCCTCGGGCTCCTTCTCGTCCCCCTTGAGCGACTCCAGCTGCCAATCAAATGGGAGGGGGCGGGGTCAGGGGAGGGGTGGGGCCTGGGTGCCCCTTCCCCCCACACACACAGGGCACCACCCCCTACCCAGAATGGGAGGGGCTGGGATTGGGGGTCACTGGTTTGTACTGGGAGGGAACTGGGGGGGAACTGGGAGGGCACCAAGGGATCACTGGTTCATACTGGGAGCCACTGGTCTGTACTGGGAGGACACTGGGAGGCACTGGTCTGTACTGGGGATCTCTGGTCCATACTGGGAAGGCACTGGTCTGTACTGGGTGGGCACTGGGAGGGCACTGGGAGGGCACTGGTCTGTACTGGGGATCACTGGTCCATACTGGGAAGGCACTGGAAGGGCACTGGGGGGTGACTGGTCTGTACTGGAAAGGCAGCAAGGGATCACTGGTCTGTACTGGGAGTCACTGGTTTGTACTGGGAGGGCACTGGAGGATTACTGGTCCATACTGGGAGGGCACTGGTCCATACTGGGAGGCCACTGGTCTGTACTGGAACGGCACCAAGGGATCATTGGTCCGTACTGGTCTGTACTGGGATTGACCGGTCTGGGATGGGGAAGTCCCTGGAGGTTCCATACTGGTCTGTACTGGTTTATACAGGGGCTATACTGGTCCATGCTGGTTATACTGGTCTGTACTGGGATTGACCGGTCTGGGATGGGGCAGGTCCCCTGATCTTCCATACTGGTCCCTGTTGCACACTGGTTTATACTGGTCTGTACTGGTTTATACTGGCCTGTACCGGTCCATACTGGTTTATACTGGTCCATACTGGTCCATACTGGTTTATACTGGTCCGTACCTGTTCGTCCCCCCTCTCCTCCCCCTCATTGTCATCCAGCAGGTCTCCCTGCTCTGTACTGGGGGTCCCTATTGCACACTGGGCTATACTGGTTCGTACTGGTCTGTACTGGTCCATACTGGTTTACACTGGTCTGTACTGGTCCGTACCTGTTCGTCCCCCCTCTCCTCCCCCTCATTGTCATCCAGCAGATCTCCCTGCTCTGTACTGGGAGGTCCCTAACCCATACTGGTCTGTACTGGGGGAGGTCCCTGGAGGTTCCATACTGGTCCATACTGGTCTGTACTGGTCCGTACTGGTTTATACTGGTCCGTACCTGTTCGTCCCCCCTCTCCTCCCCCTCATCATCGTCCAGCAGGTCTCCCTGCTCTGTACTGGGAGGTCCCTAGCAGGGCACTGGGAGGTTCCATAGTGGTCTGTACTGGTCCGTACTGGTCCATACTGGTCTGTACTGGTCCACACTGGTCCATACTGGTTTATACTGGTCCGTACCTGTTCGTCCCCCCTCTCCTCCCCCTCATCATCATCCAGCAGGTCTCCCTCCTCGGCCGAGTCCTCGTGGGCGCCCTCGGCCTTGGCCCCGCCGGCCTCGTCCTTCTTGGAGCCGGAGCCGCCGCCCTGCTCCTCCTCGGCCTTGTCGCTCTTGGCCTCTGCGGCGGGGACAGCGCGGGAACATGGGGAAAATGGGGGGAAAAACGGGGAAATTGGGAAATTGGGGAATTGGGGAAATTGGGGAAAAATGGAGAATTGGGGAAAAATGGAGAATTGGGGAAATGGGGAATTGGGGAAAACAGGGGAATTGGGGAAAATGGGGAATTGGGAAAAACGGGAAAATTGGGGAAAACGGGGAAATTGGGGAATTGGGGAAAATGGGGAATTGGGAAAAGGGAAAAATGGGGAAATTGGGAAAAAACGGGGGAATTGGGGAAAAATGGGGAAAAATGGGGAAATTGGGGAAACAGGGGAAAATGGGGGGGAATTGGGGAAAATGGGGAATTGGGGAAAATGGGGGGAAAATGGGGGAAATTGGGGAAAAATGGGGAAATTGGGGAAATGGGGAAAAATGGGGAAAAATGGGGAAATTGGGGAAATGGGGGGAATTGGGGAAAATGGGGGGAAATTGGGGGGATTGGGGAAAATGGGGAATTGGGAAAACACGGGGAAATTGGGAAAAACGGGGAAATTGGGAAAAAATGGGAGGGAATTGGGGAAAATGGGGGGAATTGGGAAAAATGGGGAATTCGGAAAAATGGGGAAATTGGGAAAGAATAGGGGGGAAAATGGGAAAAACGGGGAAATTGGGGAAAAAACGGGGAATTGGGAAAAAACAGGGAATTGGGGAAACGGGGGAAAATGGGAAATTGGGGAAAAACGGGGAATTCGGGAAATGGGGAAAAATGGGGGGAAATTGGGGAAAAACAGGGAAAAACGGGGAAACGGGAAAATGGGGAAAAATGGGGAAATTGGGGAAAAACGGGGAAATTGGGAAAAGGGGGGGAAAACGGGGAATTGGGGCAATGGGGAATTTGGGGAAAAACGGGGAAATTGGGAAAACGGGGAAATTGGGAAAAAATGGGGGGGAATTGGGGAAAATGGGGAATTGGGGAAAACAGGAAAATTTGGGAAAAATGGGAGGGATTGGGAAAAATGGGAGGGATTGGGGAAAAGGGAAATTGGGAAAAATGGGAGGGATTGGGAAAAATGGGAAAATTGGGAAAAAACGGAGAAATTGGGAAATTGGGAAAAAACGGGGGAATTGGGGAAAATGGGGGGAAAATGGGGGGGATTGGGGAAAATGGGGAAATTGGGAAAAACAGGGAAATTGGGAAAAAAAGGGGAATTGGGGAAAACGGGGAAATTGGGGAAAAATGGGGGGAAAATGGGAAAGAATGGGGGGGATTGGGGAAACGGGGGGATCGGGAAAAAATGGAGGGGAATGGGGAAAACAGAGAAATTGGGAAAAATGGGAGGGAATTGGGAAAAAATGGGGAAATTGGGAAAAATGGGAGGGATTGGAAAAAATGGGAAAATTGGGAAAAAACGGGGAAATTGGGGAAAACGGGGAAATCGGGAAAAACGGGGAAAATGGGAAAAACAGGGAAATTAGGAAAAACGGGGGGAAAACAGGGTGAAAACAGGGGGAATTGGGAAAACGGGAATTGGGAAAAATGGGGGGATTGGGAAAAAATGGGAGGGATTGGGAAAAATGGGGGAATTGGGAAAAATGGGGAAATTGAGAAAAAATGGGGGGGATTGGGAAAAACGGGGAAATTGGGAAAAAACGGGGGGAAAAGGGGGAATTGGGAAAAAAAGGTGGGGAATTGGGAAAAATGGGGAGATTGGGAAAAAACAGGGGGAAAAGGGGGAAATTTGGGTTCTGCTCACTCTGCTCCCGCTCCAGCCGCTCGAGGCTCTCCAGCAGCGCGTCCACCTTGGCCTTGATCTGCCCCAGCTCCTTCTTGATGCTCTGCAGGTCGTCCCCTTTCACTGGAATTCACCCCAAAAACGCGGTCAGAAATGGCCATTTTGGATTGAACAGAAATCGTCCCCTTTCACTGGAATTCACCCCAAAAACGCGGTCAGAAACGGCCATTTTGGGTTGAACAGCCATTGTCCCCTTTCACTGGAATTCACCCCAAAAACGCGGTCAGAAACGGCCATTTTGGATTGAACAGCCATTGTCCCCTTTCGCTGGAATTCACCCCAAAAACGCGGTCAGAAACGGCCATTTTGCATTGAACAGCCATTGTCCCCTTTCGCTCGAATTCACCCCAAAAACGCGGTCAGAAACGGCCATTTTGGATTGAACAGCCATTGTCCCCTTTCACTGGAACTCACCCCAAAAACGCGGTCAGAAACGGCCATTTTGGATGGGAACAGCCATTGTCCCCTTTCACTGGAATTCACCCCAAAAACGCGGTCAGAAACGGCCATTTTGGATTGGACAGCCATTGCCCCCTTTCACTGGAATTCACCCCAAAAACGCGGTCAGAAACGGCCATTTTGGGTTGAACAGCCATTGTCCCCTTTCACTGGAATTCACCCCAAAAATCCCCTCGGATTTTGCGAAAATCACCCCAAAAATCCCTTCAGAAACGGCCATCTTGGATTGAGCCGCCATCTTTGATTGAGGCGGCCATCTTGGCTTGGGGGCGGCCATGTTGGATTGGGGACATGGGGGCTGCCATTTTGGATTGTGCTATGGGAGCAGCCATATTGGATTTTGTGCTGCCATATTGGATTGGGACATGGCAGCAGCCATATTGGACACCCCCCAAGGGCAGCCATATTGAATAACTCCCTGCAGCAGCCATATTAGATAACTCGTGAGGGCAGCCATATTGGATTATTCCCATCAGCAGCCATACTGGATTTTGTGCAAGGGCAGCCATATTGGATAACTCCCTGCAGCTGCCATATTGGACAACTCCTAAGGGCAGCCATATTGGATTATTCCCAGTACCCATACTTTATAATGTCCATCAGCAGCCATATTGGATTTCGTGCTGCCGTGTTAGACTGGGGCATGGCAGCAGCCATACAGGACAACTCCCAAGGGCAGCCATATTGATAACTCATCTCCTGCCCTTATTCCCATCCATCCATACTGGATTCCCATACTTGGAGGAGGGCAGCAGCCATATTGCCTCTGCTAGGGCAGCCATGCCCATCACCACCCGAATCATCCTCTGGCAGCCATCTTGAAAAAATTCACACCACCTGACACACCAAGCCCCACCCTTTGCCCCTCATTGAGACATAAAAGCAGCCATACTTGGAGGAGGAGCCTCTCTGGCCAGACATTGCCCCGATTGTGGAAGCCATATTGGCTTATTCATGGCAACAGCCATATTGGATTGTGGGCTGCCATATTGGATTATACACAGCAGCAGCCATACTGGATAACTCCCAGGAGCGGCCGTATCAGATCCAGCGCCGCCATATTGGATTGCGCTATGGGAGCAGCCATATTGAATGACAGACTGCCATATTGGACTATTTATGACAACGGCCATATTAGATGAGCCCCACAGGAACCATATTGAATGACAGGCAGCCATATTGGATTATTTATGGCAGCGGCCATATTGGCTGACCCCTTGTCAGCCATATTGAATCATTCCCAGCAGCAGCAGCCATACTGAGCCACCCACATCACCACCCACGTCACCCCCTGCCCGCCGCCATCTTGCCAGGCTGTACCCACCCTCAGCCCCGCCCCCTCCCATTTGCCCCACCCATCCCTTACGTTTCCCAGACTTGGAGGAGGATCCCCGCTGCCCGGATTTGCTGTTGAAGCTCTTGCCCCGCCCCTTTCCCCGCCCACCCTGGCGCGTCCCATACGTTTCCCAGACTTGGAAGACAATCCCCGCTGCCCGGATTTGCTGTTGAAGCTCTTGCCCCGCCCCTCTCCCCCCGTTTCCCCGCCCATCCCTTACGTTTCCCAGACTTGGAGGAGGATCCCCTCTGCCCGGATTTGCTGTTGAAGCTCTTGCCCTGCCCCTTTCCCCCTGTTTCCCACTCAGGCGTGTCCCTTACATTTCTCAGACTTGGAGGACGATCCCCTCTGCCCGGATTTGCTGTTGAAGCTCTTGCCCCGCCCCTTTTCCCCCGTTTCCCCGCCCACCCCGGCATGTCCCTTACGTTTCCCAGACTTGGAGGAGGATCCCCGCTGCCCGGATTTGCTGTTGAAGCTCTTGCCCCGCCCCTTTTCCCCCGTTTCCCCGCCTACCCCGGCGTGTCCCTTACGTTTCCCGGACTTGGAGGAGGATCCCCGCTGCCCGGATTTGCTGTTGAAGCTCTTGCCCCGCCCCTCTCCCCCCGTTTCCCCGCCCATCCCTTACGTTTCCCAGACTTGGAGGAGGATCCCCGCTGTCCCGATTTGCTGTTGAAGCTCTTGCCGCGCCGGGAGGTGTTGCCGGAGACGCGCTGGCGCTTGGAGGGCACCACGGCGCGGGCGATGGGCGGCGGGGGCGGCACGCGCGCCGGGTAGCTGTACATCCTGCAGAGGGGGCGGGGACACGGCCGCGTTGACGCGACGCCGACGGCGGCACCAACGGGGACACGGGGACGGGACGAGGGGGGGGGTGTGGGGTCCCTAACCCGCTCTGGACTGGTTTATACTGGTACCGGTCATAGTAATCCCGCTGGAAGTCGTAGTCCAGGTCAAACGATGACCTGGGGGGGGTGGGGGGCGGGGTGAGGGATGTCAGATCAAAAAAAAAAAAAAAAAAAACCCAAACAAGGCAGAAATCCACCCAAAAATACCCCTGGGACACCCCAAATCCCTCCCCAAAAATACCCTGGGACTGACAAAAATACCCCTGGGATGCCCCAAAAACCCCTGGGACACCCAAAAACCCTCCCCAAAACCCCCTGGGATTCCCCAAAATGCCCCTGGGACACCCCAAAACCTCCCAAAACCCCTGGGATTTCCCAAAATGCCCCTGGGACACTCCAAAACCCCAAATCGCTCCCCAAAAATCCCCTGGGATACCCCAAAACCCCTCCGAAATCTCCCTGGGACACCTCAAACCCTCCCAAAATCCCCTGGGATCCACAAAATTATCCTGGGACACCCCAAAAATCCACTGGGACTCCCAAAATGCCCCTGGGACACCCCAAAACCTCCCAAAAACCTCTGGGACACCTCAAACCCTCCCAAAATCCCCTGGGATTCACAAAATTATCCTGGGACACCCCAAAAATTCCCTGGGAAACCCCAAAACCCCAAACCACCCAAAAACCGCCCAAATTCACAAAAATACCCCTGGGATTGCCCAAACCCCTCCCAAAATCCCCCAAAATTCCCCAGGACACCCCAAAAACCCCAAACCACCCAAAACCCTCCTGGGACTCACCAAAATCCCCCGGGACACCCCAAATGCCCCCAAAAACCCCTGGGGTTCCCCAAAAATGCACTGGGATTGCCAAAATGCCCCCGGGACACCCCAAAACACCCTTGGGACACCCAAAACCCTCCCAAAATCCCCAAATGCCCCCCAAAAACGCTCCCCAAAAAATCCTCTGGGATTCACAAAATGACTCTGAGACACCCCAAAACCCCCAAACCAACCAAAAACCCCTCAGGATTCCATAAACCCTCCCTGGGAGACCCCAAACCCGCCCAGAATGCCCCCAAAACCTTCCCAAACCTCCCCAGCACCCCCAAATCCCACCTGGGCCCCCCAAAACCCCCCAAATTTACCCTCTGAACCCCCCAAACCCCCCCAAATCCCTGAATCTCCCCGACTTTTCCCAAACCAGCCGCGATTCGCCCCAAAAACGCCCCCAAGGTCTCCACCTGATGAGGACCCCAAATCCCACCTGGGCCCCCCAAATTTCCCCTCTGAACCCCCAAACTCCTCAAAACCCCCCCAAAAATGCCCCAAAATTCGTGAAAACCCCACAAATGCCCAAATTTCCCCAAAATGCCCAAAACCACCACGATTCGCCCCAAAAGCACCCCCCAGCAAGGTCCCCACCTGATGAGGGTCCCAAATCCCACCTGGGCCTCCCAAATTTCACCTCTGAACCCCCCAAACCCCCAAAATCCCCACAAGTCCCCAAATTCTCCCAAATTTTCCCAAACCGGCCGCAATTTGCCCTAAAAGCGCCCCCAGGACCCCCCAGCAGGGTCCCCACCTGACGAGGGGGGACGGTGATGGGGGGTCCAAAATCCCACCTGGGCCTCCCAAATTTCCCCTCTGAGCCCCCCAAACCCCCCAAATTTTCCCCAATTTTCCCGAAACTGCCGTGATTCGCCCCAAAAGCGCCCCCCAGCAAGGTCCCCACCTGATGAGGGTCCCAAATCCCACCTGGGCCTCCCAAATTTCCCCCTTTGAGCCCCCTAAAAATGCCCCAAAATCCCCAAATTTTCCCCAATTTTCCCGAAACTGCCGTGATTCGCCCCAAAAGCGCCCCCCAGCAGGGTCCCCACCTGACGAGGGTCCCAAATCCCACCTGGGCCCCCCAAATTTCCCCTTCTGAGCCCCCCCAACCCCCAAAATCCCCGAAAACCCCACAAATCCCCAAATTTTCCCCAAATTTTCCCCCAAACCCCAAAATTTGCCCCAAAACCCCAAATTTTCCCAAACAGGGTCCCCACCTGGGTCCCCACCTGACGGGGGGAGGGGGGGTCCAAAATCCCACAGTGATGAACGGTCCCAAATCCCACCTGGGCCTCCCAAATTTTCCCTTTTGAGGCCCCCAAACCCCCCAAAAACACCCCAAAATCGCCCAAAAACCCCAAATTTTCCCCCTGGGCCTCCCAAATTTTCCCCCAAACCCCCAAAAATTGGGATTCCCAAATTTTCCCCAAAAAAGCTGCCGCGATTAAGCCCCCCCCAGGGGGTCCCCACCTGACGAGGGGGGACGGTGACGGGGGGGCGGGTACTGACCCGTACATCTCGGCCGCCGAGCGCTTCACCCCCCGCCGCCAGGTTGCTGCGGTTCGGGGAGTTCACCTTTTTGGCAAATTTAAATTGGTTTGGGGCAGGTTGATGTCTTTGGTTTGGGGCAGTTTGGGTCATTTTGGGTCAATTTAGGGCATTTTTTGGGGCAGTTTGGGTCATTTTGGGTCAATTTAGGGCATTTTGGGGCATTTTGGGGTGGTTTGGGGCAGTTTGGGATGGTTCAGGGCAATTGGGGCAGTTTGGGGTCTCCCTCCCGCCTTGCCCCGGTTCACCTTCGGCTCGGCCGCCAGGTTGATGTCTGCGGTTCGGGGGAGTTTGGGTCATTTTGGGTCAATTTAGGGCATTTTGGGGTGGTTTGGGGCAGTTTGGGGTGGTTTGGGGCAGGTTGGGGTGGTTTGGGGCAATTGGGGCAGTTTGGGGTCTCACCCCCGCCTTGCCCCGGCTCACCTTCGGCTCGGCCGCCAGGTCGATGTCTGCGGTTTGGGGGAGTTTGGGTCATTTTGGGCAAATTCGGGGTGATTTGGGGCCTTTGGGGCAATTTCGGGTAATTGGGGCAGTTTGGGGTCTCACCCCCGCCTTGCCCTGGTTCACCTTCGGCTCAGCCGCCAGGTTGATGTCTGCGGTTTGGGGGAGTTTGGGTCATTTTGGGCAAGTTTGGGGTGATTTGGGGCATTTTGGGGTGGTTTGGGGAAGTTTGGGGCAATTGGGGCAGTTTGGGGTCTCACCCCCACCTTGCCCCGGTTCACCTTCGGCTCGGCTGCCAGGTTGATGTCTGCGGTTCGGGGGAGTTTGGGTCATTTTGGGAAAATTTGGGGTGATTTGGGTCATTTTGAGCAAATTTGGGGTGATTTGGGGTATTTTGGGATTTGGGGTGATTTGGGGTATTTTGGGATGGTTCAGTTTGGGGTCTCACCCCCGCCTTGCCCCGGTTCACCTTCAGCTCGGCCACCAGGTTGATGTCTGCGGTTCAGGGGAGTTTGGGTCATTTTGGGCAAGTTTGGGGTGATTTGGGGCATTTTGGGGTGGGTTGGTGCAGTTTGGGGTGGTTTGGGGCAATTGGGGCAGTTTGGGGCAATTGGGGCAGTTTGGGGTCTCACCCCCGCCTTGCCCCGGCTTCACCTTCGGCTCGGCCGCCAGGTTGGTGTCTGTGGGCACGTTTGGGTCATTTTGGGGTGGTTTGGGGCAGTTTGAGGAGTTTTGGGAAGTTTGGGCTGTTCTGGGGTGGTTTGGGGCACTTTGGGGTGGTTTGGGGCACTTTGGGGCCAATCTGGGGCAGTTTGTGGAGTGTTGGGGCCATGTGGGGAGGGGTTCACCCCAGGAGGATCCAAGGAATGGGGAAAAAGACCCAAAAATGGCTCAAAATGAGCCCCAAGTGACCAGGAATAACCCCAGGAGTGACCCCAGGAGTGACCCCCAAAATGACCCCAAAACTGACCACAAAGTGACCTCAAAATGACCATAAAGAGACCAAAAACCGGCTCTAAAGTGACCCCAAAGTGACCAAAAACTGACCCCAAAGTGACCACCAAGTGACCCCAAAATGACCACAAATTGACCCCAAAATGACCACAAAGTGACTCCCAAAAACAACCAAAAACTGACCAAAAACTGACACCAAAAATGCCCAGCAGTGACCCCAAAATGACCACAAGTGACCGCCAGAACTGACCCACAGTCCAAATGGCTCCAAAAACCACCAAAACCACCCCAAAACCACCAAAACCACCCCAAAATGACCATGAGCATCCAGAACTGACTATGAGGGACCATGGTCACCTCGCTGATCACCTCCCGTGACCATCACTGGTCAGACCTGAGGTGGGATTGTCCTGTTCCACCCTCAGAGACTCCATAACACCTCCCAGAGCCTCACTCAGACCAACCACAAGCCCACAATGACCACGAGTGACTGTGGCCACCTCGCTGACCACCTCCCTGACCATCACTGGTCCATCTGAACGTGGAGGTCCTCCTGTTCCACCCTCACGGACCCCATAACACCTCCCAGAACCTCACTCAGCGACCAGCAATGACCATAACTGACCATGAGGGACCAAGGCCACCTCTCTGACCACCTCCCTGACCATCCCTGGTCCATCTGAACGTGGAGGTCCTCCTGTTCCACCCTCACAGACCCCATAACACCTACCAGAACCTTAGTCAAACTGACCACAAGTGCCCACAATGACCATGGGTGACCAGGGCCACCTCACTGCTGAGCTTCCTGACCATCACTGGTCCAAACAAGTGTGAGGATCCTCCTATCCCACCCTCAGAGACTCCATAACACCTCACAGAACATTGCTCAGAGCTCTCAGAATGACCAAGAATGACCATGGGTGACCAGGCCCACCTCCCTGCTGAGCTCCCTGACCATCCCTCATCCAAACCCGTGTGAGAATCCTCCTTTCCGACCCTCAGAGACTCCATAACACCTCCCAGAACATTGCCCAGAGCTCTCAGAATGACCCAGAATGACCATGGGTGACCAGGGCCACCTCCCTGCTGAGCTCCCTGACCATCCCTGGTCCAAACCCATGTGAGGATCCTCCTGTCCCACCCTCTCAGACTCCATAACACCTCACAGAACATTACTCAGAGCTCTCAGAATGATTGAGAACAACCACGGGTGACCAGGGCCACCTCGCTGCTGAGCTCCCTGACCATCCCTGGTCCAAACCCACGTGAGGATCCTCCTGTCCCACCCTCTCAGACTCCATAACACCTCACAGAACATTACTCAGAGCTCTCAGAATGATTGAGAACAACCACGGGTGACCAGGGCCACCTCGCTGCTGAGCTCCCTGACCATCCCTCATCCAAACCTGTGTGAGGATCCTCCTTTCCGACCCTCAGAGACTCCATAACACCTCACAGAACGTTACTCAGAGCTCTCAGAATGACCAAGAATGACCATGGGTGACCAGGCCCACCTCCCTGCTGAGCTCCCTGACCATCACTGCTGGAATCTGAGATGGGGATCCTCCTGTCCCACCCTCAGAGACTCCATAACACCTCCCAGAACATTGCTCAGAGCTCTCAGAATGACCAAGAATGACCATGGGTGACCAGGCCCACCTCCCTGCTGAGCTCCCTGACCATCCCTGGTCCAAACCCATGTGAGGATCCTCCTGTCCCACTCTCTCAGACTCCATAACACCTCCCAGAACATTGCTCAGAGCTCTCAGAATGACCAAGAATGACCATGGGTGACCAGGCCACCTCCCTGCTGAGCTCCCTGACCATCCCTGGTCCAAACCCATGTGAGGATCCTCCTGTCCCACCCTCAGAGACTCCATAACGCCTCCCAGAACATTGCTCAGAGCTCTCAGAATGACCACAGGTGACCAGGGCCACCTCCCTGCTGAGCTCCCTGACCATCCCTAGTCCAAACCCATGTGAGGATCCTCCTGTCCCACCCTCAGACTCCATAACACCTCAGAACCTTAACCTCCCCAGACCAGAATGACCATGAGTGACCATGGCCACCCCCCTGCTGAGCTCCCACCAGGTCCAAACCCACGCGGGTGTTCCACCCTCAGGACTGACCTAGGACCTGCCCGGCGATCATGCGCCCGGATGGCTCCCCGGCCACGGGTGACGGGACTGCCTGGCTGCCCGGGCGCATCGCCCGACCTCCCGACTGGCACTGCACGGCGAAGCCCCCTTGTGCACGGAGCAGCCGACGATCTTGCCGTACTTGGAGAAGATGGCCTCCACGTCGCTCTTCTTCACCACCAGCGTGTTCAGGTTGCCGATGAAGACGCGCGAGTTCAGCGAGCGAGGGTCCGTCTTGTTGGTCACGTTGCTGGCCATGGTGGCGGTGGGCGGGGAAAGGGGCGGGGCCTGGAAAGGGGGAGGGTGGGGTTTGTGGGGTGGGGCCACCCGAGAAACCCCAAAAAGCTCCAAAACACACCTGGAAAGAGCCCAAAACCCCAAAACATCACCTGAACCACCCAAAGAAACCTCTAAATTCTCCAAAAATCACCTGGAATTACCCAAAAACCCCCAAAATCACCTGAACCACCCAAAACCCCCAAAATTCTCCAAAAACCACCTGGAATAACCCCAAAAATTGCCCGAACCACCCAAAAAACCCCAACAAGCTCCAAAAAACACCTGAAAGAGCCCCAAACCCCAAAACATCACCTGAACCACCCAAAAAGCTCCAAAAATCACCTGGAATTACCCAAACCCCAAAAATCACCTGAATCACCCAAAAAATAACCAAAATTCTCCAAAAATCACCTGGAATTACCCAAAAACCCCCAAAATCACCTGAATCACCCAAAACCCCCCAAATTCTCCAAAAACCACCTGGAATTACCCAAGGAACCCCAAAAATCACCTGAATCACCCAAAACCCCAAAAATTCTCCAAAAATCACCTGGAATTACCTCAAAAGCCCAAAATCACCTCAACCACGCAAAACCCCCCAAATTCTCAAAAATCACCTGGAATTACCCCAAACCTCCCCCAAAATCACCTGAATCACCCCAAAAATCCCAAAAATCTTAAAAAATCACCTGGAATTACCCCAAAACCCCAAAAAATCACCTGAACCACAAAAAAAATAACCAAAACTCTCCAAAAACCACCTGGAATAACCACAAAAAAACCCCCCCAAAATCACCTGAACCACCCAAAAAACCCCCAAAAGCTCAAAAAAACATCTGGAATTACCCAAAAATGAACTAATAATATCCCAAAATCCCCAAATCCACATGGAACCACCCAAAAAACCCCAAAACTCTCCAAAAACCACCTCGAATAACCCCCAAAAAATACCCCAAAAAATCACCTGGAACCATCCAAGAAATGATAAGAAAGCTCCAAAAAATGACAAAAACTTACACGCAACCACCCCAAAATCACCAAAAAGCTTCAAAAATGTCCCAAGAAGGAACAAAAATCCACCTGGAAGCACCCAAAAATGAAACTAAAGCAGCTGGAAGCACCCAAAAATGAAAAATAAACCACCAAAATCACCTGAAAATATGAGAAAAAAAAAAGTTCCAAAAATCACCAAAAATCACCCAAAATGGCAAAAATTCCCTGAAAAAAAAACCAAAAAAAAAAGCAAAGAACCAAAAAAGCCCCTAAAAAACCACCTGGAACCACCCAAAAATCACCTGGAAGCACCTAAAAATAAAAAAACTAAAAATAACAAAAACCACCGCCAACCCAAAACCACCTGGAACCACCCAAAAACCACCCCAAAAATGAACGGAAACACCACCTGGATCCACTGAAAAATGAACTGAAAATGTCCCAAAATCCCCAAATCCATGTGGAACCACCCAAAATACCCGAAAACCTCCTAAAATCACCTGGAACCGCCAAAAAATTTAACTAAAAATATAAAAAAAGCCCCACCAAAAACCACCGAACCCAAAATCCCCAAATCCACGTGGAACCACCCAAAATGAACCTCCAAAATGTCCCAAAATCCCGGAAAATCCCAAAATCCCCAAATCCACGTGGAACCACCCAAAATACCCAAAACCTCCAAAAACCACCGGGACCCACCCAAAAATGAACGGAAAACGTCCCAAAATCCCCAAATCCACGTGGAACCACCCAAAATACCCGAAAACCTCCAAAAACCACCGGGACCCACCCAAAAATGAACGGAAAATGTCCCAAAATCCCCAAATCCACGTGGAACCACCCAAAATACCCAAAAACCTCCATAAACCGCCTGGAACCGCCCAAAAATGAACGGAAAATGTCCCAAAATCCCCAAAAATGGAACCAAAACATAAAAAACTCCCATAAAAATCCATAAAAACCCACCTGGATCCTCCCAAAATTGAACTGAAATGACCCAAAAATGCCCAAACCCCTCCCAGACCCGCTCTGGTCCATTCAGCCCCCATTAGCATCTCATTAGCATCTCATTAGCATAAGCCAGAACTAAGGACCGCCCACCACCACCTTCATTCACCCATTCTGCTAAAGGCTCCCCACAATTGCCCTGCCCCTCATTACTATGCTAATTAAGCAGCACTCATTAGCATCAGGCAGATTAACTGGCACCATTAATTAGCAACCTTCCCATAATTAATGCTAATTAGCACCAACCTCAACTATTACAGGAAACGCTAATTACCTCGCCTGTTAATTATGGGTTAACTAGCGTAAAGTTTAAACTAGCTTGCCCGTTAATTAAGGGGTAATTAAAAGAAAATCCAAAGCATCCTGTTTGTTATTAAGAGATTAATTAGAATAAAACTTAAAATTAGATGCCCCTTAATTAAGGGTAATTAACATAAACTTAAGTGTCCAGTAGGTCTAATTAGTGGTGCTGTTGCTGCCCTTTGACCTTCATTAACAAATTGTCAACTAATAGTAGAATAAATATAATTGTCATAATTAAATAATTAATCAGAATGAATAATGCTAATTAACACTGCAAAACCCAACGGCGGCTTCAAACCCCTAATTAACATCCTTAATTAGCCCCGAATCCCTAACGAGGGGCCCCAGGCCCTGATTGGCCAACCGCAATTAGCCCTAATTTGCATATGAAGGAAGCTCCGCCTCTTACCGTGGGGGGAGGGGCTCCGGTGGGGGGGGAGGGGCGTCCGTGGGTCGGCGGCGGCGAAGGGGGAGGGGAAAAGGGACGGATGGGGCGTGGTCAAAACGGGAAAGGGGCGGGGCTTAGCGAGAGGGGGAGGAGCTGAGCCAAAGAAGCCCCGGGAGAAAAAAAAAAAAAAAAAAAAAAAAAATTAAAAATAAAAAATCTGGGGAAAAACCAATTAAAAAAAAAAAAAACAATTAGAAAAATAAAAAATTAAAAAAAAAAAATTAAAAATTTTTTCCTGAAATTTTTTCCCCTGAAAATGCAGCGAGGGGGAAGGGGCGGGGGGGCCCCCCCCCCCTTCATTCTGGGGCCGTTTGGGGCCTTTTGGGCCACTCTGGACCATTCCTGGGCCGGTTCTGGGGCACTTTTGGCCATTCCGGGGCACTTTTGGCCATTTTGGGGCACTTTTGGCCATTTTGGGGCATTTTGGGGCACTTTTGGCCATTTTGGGGCACTTTTGGCCGTTCCGGGGCAGTTCCAGGTGACGGGGGAGGGGCCGTGGGCGGGGCGGGGGAGGGGCGCGAGGGGCGTGGCTCAGGGGTGGGGGGAGGGGCAAAACCCGCATCACCATTGGTTCGTTTCGGGTGGGGGGGGAGGGGGGCGCGGGGAGGAGCCGAGGTGGGGGAGAAAAGGGGAGCAGAAAAATAATAAAAATAATAAAAATAAAAAAAAAAAAAAAAACCACCAACAATAAAAAACCGACAATGATTAAAAAAAATGGAAACTTGTGGAACTTACGGTCGCCGCCGGCTCAAAAAAATCGCGCTGTGGACAAAAAAGAGACAAAAAAAATGCAAATTGGGGGGGCGGGGGGAGGGGCCAGAGGGGGGAGGGGCCGCCCCTCCCCGCCTCCGCCCCGCCCCCACAGCGCCCCTCCCCCACCGCAACAAAACCCCCGAGAATTTCATTGAATTGTAAATTTTTCCCCCCTTTTTTAAATGTAAAATCAAAACCTCCAAAACCGGGCGGATTCGGCCCAAAAGGGCACGGGGGTGGGGAAGGGGAGAGGAGGGGGAGGGGCCAAGGGAGGGGGAGGGGCTAAGGAGGGGGAGGGGCCGGTCCGGGCGCACCTGCGGAAGGAGAGAAGGTTGAGAGACCCCTCCCCCCCTCCCCAGGCCCTGCCCACGCTGCACTCAGGCCACGCCCACCGAGCACTGACCACGCCCCCTTTGGAGCGGGGTGGGGGGTTGGGGGTGGAAAGGGGGGAGGGGAAGGGAAATTGGGAAATTTGGGGGGAAATGGGGAATTTGGAGAAAATGGGGAAATCTGGGGGGTTTTCCCCAAAATTGGAGGGAAAATGGGGCTTGAGTCCTCAGGAATCTGCTCTAGGCCTGAAAAAATGGGAAAAAATGGGAAAAAATGGGAAAAATTGGGGGGAAATTCAGTAAAATGAGGGGAAATTGGATAAAATGGGGAAAAATCGGGGGAAATTGAGAAAAAATTGGGGGAAAATTCATTGAAATGGGAGGAAATTGGATAAAATTGGGAAAATGGGGGAAATTGGGAAAAACTTGAGAAAAATAGGAAAATATGGGGCAAAATTGGTGGAAATAGGAAAAAAATGGGGGGAAATTAGGAAACATGGAGGGAAATGGAGGAAATTGGGAAAAATGGAGGAGATCGAGAAAATTTGGGGAAAATGGAGGGAAATTGGGAAAAATGGGGAAAAGTTGGGGAAAATGACAGAAAATTGGAGGGAAAATGGGAGAAATTGGGAAAGATTCCAAAAGATGGGAAGAAACAGGGGGAAAACAGAAGAAATGGAGAAAATGGGGAGAGATTGGAAAAAATGGGGAGAAAAGGGGAAAATGAGAGGAAATTGGGGGGAATTTGGGAAAAATGGGTGGAAACAGGGAAAAAGTGGGCAAAATACTAGGAAAATGGAAAAAAATGGTGGAAGGCTGGGAAAAAATTGGGAGAACAGCTGAGAAAAATGAGGAGAAATGAGGAAAAATAGGGGGAAGTTGGGAAAAATGATCCAGCTGGATTTGGCGTCAAAGCAGCTTAAACTGGGGCCACACCAGTTTAACCCGGCCCAGACCAGCTGAAAAGGGAACAGGACCCCCTGGAGTTGGAAGGATTTGGGGGTTTGGCCCGAAAAACGAGGAAAATTCCGGGCCTGGGCTCCCAAAACTGGGGGAAAAAGGAGAAAACCCCGAGGATCTAAAAAAGTTTGAAGGGGAGGGGTCGGCACTGCCAAAATCTGTGGGAAAAGGAGAAATTCGGGAATTTGGATGCAGAACTCAGGGCTGCCAGCCCCCAGAGCTGCTAAGGAAGCCTTTAATGAGTTTAATTAAAGTTTTCAAACCCCCGCAAAGCGCGGGCTGGCCACGCCCACAGCAGACTTGGTCCCGCCCCCCCCCTTGGCCCCGCCCCTCACGGGTTCATTAATCTTTAAGTGCGTTAATTAGCCCCGTAACGATTAGCCACGCCCCCTGGGGGGTATAATTACCCATACGAAGGGCTCCAATGTAATTAATTGGGCCCAAGGCGTTAATTAACCCCAGAGGTTAATCATGGCTAAGCCACGCCCCCCTGCGGGGTCAACCCCGCCCCCACACGGGGTTAATCAAACCCGGAGCCAATTAATTAACCCGTTAATGAGCAAGCCACGTGCCCTCAGCGACGCCCCGCCCCCCCGGGCCAAGCTACGCCCCCGAAGGGGTTAATTACGGCCCCGAAGGGGTTAATTAACACCCTCCGCCGGGGCTAATTACCGTAACAAGCTTTTTAATGAGCTTTTAAACAGGTTTAGCCCCGCCCACCGCCGCTCTGGCCCCGCCCCTCCCCTCACGGCTCTGAGGGGGCCACCCGCCCTCCCCCCCCCAGCCTTTTCCCGCCTCGCTCCCTCACGCGCCGCCGCCATCTCCGCCCCCCCCCCATCCCCTTTCCCATCTCCCCTCAGAGGATCCCCCCCCCCCCGAACCTTCGAGAACCCCCCGGAGCCCCGGCGGGACCCGCGCGGAGCCGCCCCCGCTGCCCCCTCACCGCTCCGGGCACCGCCGCCGCCGCCGCCGCTTCCTCCGGGGGCTGAGCGCAAAATGGCGCCCGCGCCGCCCTCAGCGCCGCGAGAGGCGCCCGGCCCGCCCCCGCCGTCCCGTTAGGCGCGATGATTCGCTACCGCCCACGTCAATCAATGTCTGAACCAATGGGAGCGCGCGAGGCGCCGCTGCGCGGGAGGGGGAGGTGAGGAGGCGAGTGGCTCGGGGGTTGTGTCAATCACGCGGCGCGCGGCTCTGATTGGATGCGATCGCCGCCATTTTTACGTCTCCACGAATTGCAATCGATCCCCAAACGGAGAGCCCGCCCCGGGACGCGCGGCGAGATTTGCGCATGCGCTGGCAAACGCGATTGGCTCAAACCGGAGGGCGGGGCGCGGAGCTCAGCGCGGGCAGTGATTCGACGAAAGGCGCCGAGGGCGCGCGGGGATTGGACAGCGGCGCTGTCAGTCAGGCGCAGGGGGCGGGGTTAGGCCTGGTCGCAGTTCGCGCTCGTTTGAGGCCTTTTAAACTGGTTTGAGTTAAATTAAACTGGTTTGGAGTGACGTAAACTGGTTTGAGTCGATTTAAACTACCCTGGGCCCAATTCAACTGGATTAATGTGATTTAAACTGGTCTGACGCGATTTAAACTGGTTTGAAGTGATTTAAACTGGTGTGGCCCCAAATCCAGCTGGTTTCTGACCATTTTTCCCAATTCCCACCATTTTCCTCCCATTTTCCCGATGTATTCCCCCCCATTTTTTTTACAATTCTTCCCATTTTCCCCAATATTTTATTACTTCCCCCATTTTCCCAATTTCTCCCCATTTTTCCCTCTTCCCCCCCATTTTTTTCCCAAGTTCCCATTTCCTCCCATTTTCTCCCCATTTTTCCCCTTTCCTCCCATTTTTCCCCCCATTTTCCCCAGTTTCTCCAAATTTTTGTTTTTCCTCATTTCCCCCCATTTCCTCCATTTTTTCCCCCTCATTTTCCAATTTTTCTCCTATTTTTCCATTTCCCCCCATTTTTCTGCATTTCCCCCCCACTTTTCCCATCTCTCCCAATTTCCCCCCAATTTTTTCCCATTTTTCAGTCATTTTTCCTATTTTGCCCCATTTTCTCCTATTTTTTCCCCAATTTCCCATTTTCCCCAATTTTCCCATTTTTTTTCTAATTTTCCCCCATTTTCCTCAATTTTTTCTCCATTTTCTCCTATTTTTTCCCCATTTCCCCCCCACTTTTCCCATTTCTCCCAATTTCCCCCCGTTTTTCCCAATTTCCCCCCAATTTTTCCCATTTTTCACTCATTTTTCCTATTTTGCCCCATTTTCTCCAATTTTTCCCCAATTTCCCCCCATTTTTCCCCAATTTTCCTCTTTTTTCCCCCTTTTTTCCCAATTTTTCCCAATTTCCCCCCAATTTCCACCTCCCCCCGTCCCGGGCCGCAGCATTTCGGGTTTTTTTTGTTAGAAAACCTTAAAAACACGAGAATTTTATTGAATTTTGGAAAAGAGGGAGGGGGGGGGAGGGGAGGCCCTGGGGGCCCCCCAAAATCGGGAGAATTCCCCCCAAAAAGGGGGAGCCCCCCATAAATACAGAACCAACAACAAAAAAAAGGGAATTTGGGGCCTTTTGGGGCAGATCCGGGGAAATTCGGGGTCCCCCAGCCCAGATCGGGGGGAAAAGGCGAAAATCGGGAGCCAAAACCCCAAAATCCTGGGAAATGAGCCCAAAAATCGGAGGGAAACCCAAAATCTTGGGAAATGAGCCCAAAAATTGGAGGAAAAACCAAAATCCTGGGAAATGAGCCCAAAAATCGGAGGGAAACCCAAAATCCCGGGAAATGAGCCCAAAAATTGGAGGAAAAACCAAAATCCTGGGAAATGAGCCCAAAAATCGAAGGGAAACCCAAAATCCCGGGAAATGAGCCCAAAAATTCATGGGAAACCCAAAATCCCAGGAAATGAGCCCAAAAATTCATGGGAAACCCAAAATCCCGGGAAATGAGCCCAAAAATTCATGGGAAACCCAAAATCCTGGGAAATGAGACCAAAATTCGGAGGGAAACCCAAAATCCTGGGAAATTACCCCAAAAATTCATGGGAAACCCAAAATCCCGGGAAATGAGCCCAAAAATGGAGGGAAACCCAAAATCCCGGGAAATGAGCCCAAAAATCGGAGGGAAACCCAAAATCCCGGGAAATGAGCCCAAAAATTGGTGGGAAACACAAAATTGTGGGAAATGACCCCAAAAATTGGAGGAAAAACCAAAAATCCTGGGAAATGACCCCAAAAGTTGGAGGAAAAACCAAAATCCTGGGAAATGACCCCAAAAATTCATGGGAAACTCCAAATCCTGGGAAATGACCCCAAAAATCGGAGCAAAACCCCAAAATTGTGGGAAATGAGCCCAAAAATCTGAATGAAAACCCAAAATCCTGGGAAATGACCCCAAAAATCAGAGGGAAACCCCAAAATCCTGGGAAATGACCCCAAAATTGGTGGGAAACCCAAAATCCCAGGAAATGAGCCCAAAAATTGGAGGGAAACCCAAAAATCCTGGGAAATGACCCCAAAAATTGGAGGAAAATCCCAAATTCCTGGGAAATGAGCCCAAAAATCAGAGGGAAACACAAAATTGTGGGAAATGACCCCAAAAATTGGAGGAAAAACCAAAATCCTGGGAAATGACCCCAAAAATCTGAGTGGAAACCCAAAATTGTGGGAAATGACCCCCCAAAAAAGTGAGAAAATCCAAAATTTTTGGAAAAAACTCTGAAATCGGAGGAGCCCCAAAATGGCAGGAAATGGCCCCAAAATCTCCCCCAAATTTCCCAATTTTGACCCCCAAAATTTCCCAAAAAAACCCCAAAACTGGAAAGGTTGGAGGGACCCAAAATCTGCAGGAATTGCCCCAAAATTCCAGAGCGAAAAATGAAACAAAAATGGGGGAAAAGTCAAAATTGGGCGGGAAAAAACCCCAAATCTGGGAAATTTTGGGGGAAATTTGGAGGAAATCGGGAAAAAGCCCAAAAGGGGGGGCAGGGCAGGGCAGGAACTCCCAAATTTGGGGTTTTTTTCAAGAAAAAATTTCCACCCCAAAATCGCACATTTTCAATTTTTTGTTGTTTTTCCCCAAATTTGAGGCTTTTCCCACCAAAATTTGGTTTTTTTCCCAAAACTTGAATTTTTTGACCTTCTGAATTTGGGGGATTTTCCCAAGGATTTGGGGTTTTTCCTCTCCCAAATTTGGGGTTTTTTCCCCAATTTTTTCCCCCAAATTTGGTTTTTTTTCCCAAATTTCGTTTTCCTCCAGGTCTGGGTTTTTTCCCTCCAGATTTTGGCGTTTTCCCCCCAAATTTCGGTTTTTCCTCCATTTTAGGATTTTTCCCCTAAATTTCAGCTTTTCACCCCAAATTTGAAGTTTTTTTTTTTTTTCCCAGAATTTTGGATTTTCCCCCCCAAATTTTCCGTTTCTTCCCCCCAAATTTGGGGAGCTTTTATTCAGAATTTTGGGGTTTTTTCCCCCAAATTTTGTATTTTCCCCCAAATTTCCATTTTTCCCCAAATTTGGGATTATTCCCCAGAATTTTGGGACGTTTTCCCCAAGTTTTAGAATTTCCCCCAAATTTCCATTTTTCCCCCCCAAATTCGGGATTTTTTCCCTCAGAATTTTGGGACGTTTCCCCCGAATTTCAGAATTTCCCCCAAATTTCAGAATTTCCCCCAAATTTCAGAATTTCCCCCAAAATTTCCATTTTTCCCCAAATTTGGGATTTTTCCCTCAGAATTTTCAGACGTTTCCCCCAAATTTCAGAATTTCCCCCAAATTACCATTTTTCCCCCAAATTTGGGATTTTTTTCCCCCCAGAATTTTGGGACATTTCCCCAAATTTCAGAATTTCCCCCAAATTTCCATTTTCCCCCCAAATTTGGGATTTTTCCCCAGAATTTTGGGATTTTTCCCCCAAAATTTCCATTTCTTCCCTCCCAAATTTTGGGAGTTTTTATTCAGAATTTTGGGGTTTTTTTCCCCAAATTTTGGTTTTTTCCCCCAAAATTTCCATTTCCCCCCAAATTTGGGATTCTTCCCTCAGAATTTTGGGACGTTTCCCCCGAATTTCAGAATTTCCCCCAAATTTCAGACTTTCCCCCAAATTTCCATTTTTCCCCCCAAATTTCCATTTTTCCCTCAGAATTTTGGGACGTTTCCCCAAATTTCAGAATTTCCCCCAATTTTCCATTTTTAGAAATTTGGGATTTTTTTTTCCAGAATTTTGGGACGTTTTTGGGCAATTTCCCAATTTTCCCCAAAAATTCCCCTTTTTTTGCAGAATTTTGGTTTTTTTTTTTGCAGAATTTTGGGTTTTTTTTGGGGGCAAATTTTGGGTTTTTTCTTCTTGGGGGTTAGGCCGAATTTTTTGGTGAATCCTTCCGGAACGGCCCCTCCTCCTCCCTTTGGGGTGGCTTCAGCTCTCGGTTGGGGCGTTTTTGGGGCGGGATTTTGGGGAATTTTGGGGATTTTTGTGGGATTTTTGGGGATTTTTAGAATTCTAAATTTTCTTTTATTTTTGGGCAGGATTTGTTTCTGGCTCTCAATTTTGGGGGATTTTGGTTTTTGGGAATTTGGGGATTTTGGGGGATTTTTGGTGATTTTTGTTGATTTTTTTTTTAAATTTTTGGGGTAAATTTGGGGTGAATTTGGGCTCTTGTTTTGGCGGCTTTGGGTCGGCCTTTTGGTGAAAAACCCGATTTTGGTTAAATTTCACATTTATCGCAATTTCGGGGATTTTGGGGGAATTTTTGGGGATTTTTTTAGGGAATTTTTTGGGGATTTTTGGGGTAAATTTGGGGTAAATTTGGGGTGAATTTGGGCAGGATTTGTTCTGGCTCTCACGGTCCGGGGGGGGTTAAAATTCACATTTATCGAGATTTTGGTTAAAATTCACGGGGATTTTTGGTGATTTTGGGAATTTTTATCGGGGGTGGGGAATTTTTGGGAATTTGGGGGATTTTTGGTGATTTTTTTAGGGGATTTTTAGGGAATTTTTGGGGTGAATTTTGGGGTGAATTTGGGCAGGATTTGTCCTGGCTCTCGCGGTCCGCTGGGGAGAAAAACGGAGATTTTGGTTAAAATTCACGTTTTTGGGAATTTCAGAGATTTTGGGGGAATTTTTGGGGATTTTTTTAGGGAATTTTTGGGGGATTTTTGGGGTGAATTTGGGCAGGATTTGCTCTGGCTCTCGCGGTCCGCTGGGGCGAAAAACGGAGATTTTGGTTAAAATTCTCATTTATCGCAATTTCGGGGATTTTGGGGGGATTTTTGGTGATTTTGGGGATTTTTTTGGGATTTTTAGGGAATTTTTGGGGTGAATTTGGGCAGGATTTGTTCTGGCTCTCGCGGTCGGCTGGGGCGAAAAACCCCGATTTTGGTTAAAATTTTTGGGGGATTTTTACATTTATTTTGGGGTAATTTCAGGGATTTTGGGGAGATTTTTTAAAAATTTTTTTGATTTTTGGGGATTTTTGGGATTTTTGGGGATTTTTTTGGGAATTTGGGGTGAGGATTTGTTCTGGCTCTCACGGTCAACCAAAAAAACCAGATTTTGGTTAAAATTAACATTTTGGGAATTTCAAGAAGGATTTTTGGTGATTTTTGGTGAAAAACCCGATTTTGGTTAAAATTCACATTTATTCTGGCTCTCATTTGGGGAGGGATTTTGGGGAAATTTTTTTCGAATTTTGGGGGATTTTGGGGGATTTTTGGGGATTTTAGAATTTTGGGGATTTTTAAATGAATTTGGGCAGGATTTGTTCTGGCTCTCATGGTTTGGGGGGAATTTGGAGATTTTGGTTAAAATTCACATTTATCGGGGGGATTTTTTAAAATTGATTTATCGCAGTTTTTAGGAATTTTTGGGGTAAAATTTTAGGGGAATTTTTGGGGGGGGTGAATTTGGGCAGAATTTGGGCAGGTTTGCTCTGGCTCTCATGGTCCACTGGGGAGAAAAACCCCAATTTTGGTTAAAATTTTGGAAATTTTAGGGATTTTGGGATTTTTGGGATTTTTAGGGATTTTTGGGGGAAATTTTTTTTTAAAGGTTTGAATTTGGGGATTTTTTGGTGAAATTTTTTTTATAGGGGTTGGGGTGAAATTTTTTAGGGGATTTTTAAAATTTGGGGATTTTTGGGGTGAATTTGGGCAGGATTTGTCCTGGCTTTGGATTTTGGGGAGAAAAATCCCAATTTTGGTTTAAAATTGGTGGTTTTAATTTGGGAATTTTTTGGGAATTTTTGGAATTTTGGATTTTTGGGGAATTTGGGGTTTGGGTTGGGGTGAAACCAGGGTTTTAGGGGGGTTTTATTTTGGGTGAATTTTGGAGTTTTGGATTTTTGGGGGTGAATTCAAATTTTGGGTTAATTTTGGGTGGTTTTTTGGAATTTGGAGTTTTGAATTTTTGGGGTGAATTCAGGGATTTTGGGTTTGAATTTGGGGGAATTTGGGTTTTGGATTTTTGGGGTGAATTTGGGGTTTTTTGGGTGGAATTTGGGGTTTTTGAATGGATTTTTGGGGTGAATTCAGGGGATTTTAAATTTTGGGTGGAATTTGGGGTTTTTTGTGTGAATTTGGAGTTTTGGATTTTTGGGGTGAATTCAGGGGATTTTGGGTTAATTTTGGGTGGAATTTGGGGTTTTTTTGTGTGAATTTGGAGTTTTGGATTTTTGGGGTGAATTCAGGGGATTTTGGGTTAATTTTGGGTGGAATTTGGGGTTTTTTGTGTGAATTTGGAGTTTTGGATTTTTGGGGTGAATTCAATTTTGGGGGATTTTGGGTTAATTTTTGGTGGAATTTGGGTTTTGTTTTTTGGGGATTTTTGGGATTTTGAATTTTTGGGGTTCGTTAATTTGAAATTTTTCAATTTTGGGGTTTTTTGGGGAATTTGGGGTTTTTTGGGAATTTGGAGTTTTGGATTTTGGGGTGAATTTTGGGGATTTAATTTTGGGTGGAATTTGGGTTTTTTTTGGATTTTTTGGGGTGAATTCAGGGAATTTTGGGGTTAATTTTGGGTGGAATTTGGGTTTTTGTGTGAATTTGGAGTTTTGGATTTTGGGGTTTTTTGGGTTAATTTTGGGTGGAATTTGGGGTTTTTTTTGTGAATTTGGAGTTTTGGATTTTGGGGTGAATTCAGGGGATTTTTAAAGGTGGAATTTGGGGTTTTTGTGAGAATTTGGGTTTTGGATTTTTGGGGTGAATTCAGGAATTTTGGGTTAATTTTGGGTGGAATTTGGGGTTTTTTTTGTGAAATTTGAGTTTTGGATTTTGGGGTGAATTCAGGGATTTTTTTTTGGGTTAATTTTGGGTGGAATTTTTTTGGGGTTTTTTTGGGTGAATTTTGGGTAGGGGGTTTGGAATTTGGGTTTTGGATTTTTAGGGTGAATTTTGGGATTTTGAGGTTAATTTTGGGTTTTTTTTTGTGGAATTTGGAGTTTTGGATTATTTTTTTGGGTTTTGGGTTAATTTTGGGTGGAATTTTTTTGTGTGAATTTGGAGTTTTGGATTTTTGGGGTGAATTCGGGGGATTTTGGGTTAATTTTGGGTGGAATTTGGCGTTTTTTGTGAGAATTTGGAGTTTTGGATTTTTGGGGTGAATTCGGGGGATTTTGGGTCCGACCTTTGCGCGCCTCCTCCTCGAGCTCGTCCCAGTCCTTGCCGCTCTCCTCCTCCGAGGGGTCCTTTGGGGAGTTTCTGGGGCCAAAAATGCAGGGGGAAAAAAGAAAACGGAAAAAAAGAGCAGGAAAATTTGGGAAAAAGGGGAAAATTGGAAAATTGGAAAAATTGGGGAAAAAATGGGAAAAAATGGGGAAAAATGGGAAAAAACGGGAAAAAATTGGGAAAATTGGGAAAAATGGGAAAAATTGGAAAAATGGGAAAAATGGGAAAAATGGGGAAAAAATGGGGGAAATTTTGGGAAAATGGGAAAATGGGGAAAAAGGGAAAAATTTAAAAATTGGGGAAAATGGGAAAAATGGGGAAAAATTGGAAAAATGGGAAAATGGGAAAAATGGATTGGGAAAAAATGGGAAAAATTTAAAATAGGAAAATGGGAAAAATGGGAAAAATGGGAAAATTGGGGAAATGGGAAAAATGGGGAAATGGAAAAATTTGGAAAATGGGAAAAAGCAGAAAAATGGGAAAAATGGAAAATGGAAAAAAAAATTAAATATCGGGAAAAAAATGGGGGAAAATGGGAATAAATGGAAATGGGAAAAATTCTGGGAAAAATGGGGAAAAAACAGGAAAAAATGGGAAAAATTGGGGAAATTTAAATAAGAAAATTTAAAATAAAAAAGGGATAAATTTGGAAAAATGGGAAAAAGGAAAAAAATGGGGGAAATTCAATGGGAAAATGGAAAATTGAAAAAAAATGGGAAAAATGGGGAAATTGGGAAAACTGGGGAAATTGGAAAATGGGGAAAATTGGTGAAAATGGGAAAAATGGGGAAAAATTGGGAAAAATGGAGGGAAATTTGGGAAAATTTGGGGAAATGGGGAAAACGAAAATTTGGGGAAAATGGGGGAAAATGGGGAAAATGGGGAAAAATGGGGAGAAAAGGGGAGAAAATTTAAATAAAAAAAGAAAAAAAAGTGGGGAAAATTTGGGAGGGAAAATGGGAATTGGAAATTTTGGGGAAAAATCAAAACCTGGAAAAATGGGGGAAAGAGGGGAAAAAAATACTGGGAAAATAGAAAAAAATTGTGGAAGGCTGGGAAAAAATTGGGAGAATAGCTGAGAAAAGTGAGGAGAAATGAGGAAAAATAGGGGGAAGTTGGGAAAAATGATTTTTGGCGTCAAAGCAGCTTAAACTGGGGCCACACCAGTTTAACCCGGCCCAGACCAGTTGAAAAGGGAACAGGACCCCCTGGAGTTGGAAGGATTTAGGGGCTTGGCCCGAAAAACGAGGAAAATTCCGGGCCTGGGCTCCCAAAATTGGGGGAAAAAGGAGAAAACCCCGAGGATCTAAAAAAGTTTGAAGGGGAGGGGTCGGCACTGCCAAAATCTGCGGGAAAAGGAGAAATTCGGGAATTTGGATGCAGAACTCAGAGCTACCAGCCCCCAGAGCTGCTAACGAAGCCTTTAATGAGTTTAATTAAAGTTTTCAAACCCCCGCACAGCGCGGGCTGGCCACGCCCACAGCAGACTTGGTCCCGCCCCCTCCCCTTGGCCCCGCCCCTCACGGGTTCATTAATCTTTAAGTGCGTTAATTAGCCCCGTAACGATTAGCCACGCCCCCTGGGGGGTATAATTACCCATACGAAGGGCTCCAATGTAATAAATTGGGCCCAAGGCGTTAATTAACCCCAGAGGTTAATCATAGCTAAGCCACGCCCCTGCGGGTCAACCCCCCCCCCACACGGGGTTAATCAAACCCGGAGCCAATTAATTAACCCGTTAATGAGCAAGCCACGTGCCCTCAGCGACGCCCCGCCCCCGGGCCGTTACGCCCCGAAGGGCACATTAATTACGGCCCTGAAGGGGTTAATTAACACCCTCCGCCGGGGCAAATTACCATAACGAGCTTTTTAATGAGCTTTTAAACAGGTTTAGCCCCGCCCACCGCCGCTCTGGCCCCGCCCCTCCCTCACGGCTCTGAGGGGCCACCGCCCTCCCCAACCTTTTCCCGCCTCGCCCCTCACGCGCCGCCGCCATCTCCGCCCCCCCCATCCCTTTCCCATCTCCCTCAGAGGATCCCCCGAACCTTCGAGAACCCCCGGAGCCCCGGCGGGACCCGCGCGGAGCCGCCCCCGCTGCCCCTCACCGCTCCGGGCACCGCCGCCGCCGCCGCCGCTTCCTCCGGGGCTGAGCGCAAAATGGCGCCCGCGCCGCCCTCAGCGCCGCGAGAGGGCGCCCGGCCCGCCCCGCCGTCCCGTTACGCGCGATGATTCGCTATCGCGCACGTCAATCAATGTCTGAACCAATGGGGCGCGCGAGGCGCAGCTGCGCGGGAGGGGGAGGAGAGGAGGCGAGTGGCTCGGGGGTTGTGTCAATCACGCGGCGCGCGGCGCTGATTGGATGCGATCGCCGCCATTTTTACGTCTCCACGAATTGCAATCGATCCCCAAACGGAGAGCCCGCCCCGGGACGCGCGGCGAGATTTGCGCATGCGCTGGCAAACGCGATTGGCTCAAGCCGGAGGGCGGGGCGCGGAGCTGAGCGCGGGCAGTGATTCGACGAAAGGCGCCGAGGGCGCGCGGGGATTGGACAGCGGCGCTGTCAGTCAGGCGGAGGGGGCGGGGTTAGGCCTGGTCGCAGTTCGCGCTCGTTTGAGGCCTTTTAAACTGGTTTGAGTTAAATTAAACTGGTTTGGAGTGACGTAAACTAGTTTGAGTCGATTTAAACTGCCCTGGGCCCAATTCAACTGGATTAATGTGATTTAAACTGGTCTGGGGCGATTTAAACTGGTTTGAAGTGATTTAAACTGGTGTGGCCCCAAATCCAGCTGGTTTCTGACCATTTTTCCCAATTCCCACCATTTTCCTCCCATTTTCCCGATGTATTCCCCCCCATTTTTTTTACAATTCTTCCCATTTTCCCCAATATTTTTTTTACTTCCCCCATTTTCCCAATTTCTCCCCATTTTTCCCTCTTCCCCCCCATTTTTTCTCCATTTTCTACCAATTTTCCCCCATTTTCCCTATTTCCCGCTATTTTTCCCAATTTTTCCTCATTTTCCCCCATTTCCTCTGTTTTTTCCCCTCATTTTCCAATTTTTCTCCTATTTTTCCATTTCCCCCATTTTTCTGCATTTCCCCACTTTTCCCATCTCTCCCAATTTCCCCAATTTTTTCCCATTTTTCAGTCATTTTCCTATTTTGCCCCATTTTCTCCTATTTTTCCCCCCCATTTTCCCCAATTTCTTTTCCCAATTTTCCCAATTTTTCTCCATTTTCTCCATTTTCCCCAATTTTTTTTCCCATTTTTTTCTCCCCCCATTTTTTTTTTCCCATTTCCCCCCAGTTTTTCCCATTTCCCCCACTTTTCCCATTTCTCCCAATTTCCCCCGTTTTTCCCAATTTCCCCCCCATTTTCCCATTTTCACTCATTTTCCTATTTTGCCCCATTTTCCAATTTTTCCCCAATTTCCCCATTTTTTCCCAATTTTCCTCTTTTTTCCCCCTTTTTTCCCAATTTTTCCCAATTTCCCCCCAATTTCCACCTCCCCCCGTCCCGGGCCGCAGCATTTCGGGTTTTTTTTGTTAGAAAACCTTAAAAAAACAAGAATTTTATTGAATTTTGGAAAAGAGGGGAGGGGGGGGAGAGGGGAGGCCCCGGGGGGAGCCCCAAAATCGGGAGAATTCCCCCCAAAAAGGGGGAGCCCCCCATAAATACAGAACCAACAACAAAAAAAAGGGAATTTGGGGCCTTTTGGGGCAGATCCGGGGAAATTCGGGGTCCCCCAGCCCAGATCGGGGGGAAAAGGCGAAAATCGGGAGCCAAAACCCCAAAATCCTGGGAAATGAGCCCAAAAATTGGTGGGAAACACAAAATTCTGGGAAATGACCCCAAAAGTTGGAGGAAAATCCCAAAATCCTGGGAAATGAGCCCAAAAATCAGAGGGAAACACAAAATTGTGGGAAATGACCCCAAAAGTTGGAGGAAAAACCAAAATCCTGGGAAATGACCCCAAAAATTCATGGGAAACCCAAAATCCTGGGAAATGAGCCCAAAAATCGGAGGGAAACCCAAAATCCCGGGAAATGAGCTCAAAAATTGGAGGAAAAACCAAAATCCCGGGAAATGAGCCCAAAAATCAGAGGGAAACCCAAAATCCTGGGAAATGAGCCCAAAAATTGGAGGGAAACCCAAAATCCTGGGAAATGAGCCCAAAAATTCATGGGAAACCCAAAATCCTAGGAAATGAGCCCAAAAATCGGAGCGAAACCCCAAAATTATGGGAAATGACCCCAAAAATTGGAGGGAAACCCAAAATCCCGGGAAATGAGCCCAAAAATTGGTGGGAAACCCAAAATCCCGGGAAATGAGCCCAAAAATTGGAGGAAAAACCAAAATCCTGGGAAATGACCCCAAAAATTGGAGGAAAAAAATCCAAAAATCCCAAAAAATGAAAACCCAAAATTGTTGGAGGAAAAACCAAAATCCTGGGAAATGAGCCCAAAAATTCAAAATTTGGGAAACCCAAAATCCTGGAAAATGAGCCCAAAAATTGGAGGAAAACCCCAAAATTGTGGGAAATGAGCCCAAAATCTGAATGAAAACCAAAATCCTGGGAAATGACCCCAAAAATCAGAGGAAACCCAAAATTGGGGAAATGACCCCCAAAAAAGGTGGGAAAATCAAAAATCCCAGGAAATGAGCCCCAAAATTGGAGGAAACCCAAAATCCTGGGAAATGACCCCAAAATTTCCCAGGAAAATCCCAAAACTGGGAAATGAGGGACCCAAAATCAGAGGAAACACCCAAATTCCAGGGAAATGAACCCAAAAATTGGGGAAAAAACCAAAAATCTGGGAAATGACCCCAAAAATCTTGGGGAAATTTTTTGTGGAAAAAGCCCAAAACCCCCAAAAAAAGAAAATTTCCACCCCAAAATCCATTTTAAATTTTGTTGTTTTTCCCCAAAAGGCTTGAATTTTAAGGATTTTTTTTTTTCCAAAATTTTGAAATTTTTGACCTTCTGAATTTGGCCCAAAATTCTCCCCAAATTTGGGGTTTTTCTCCCCATTTTTTCCCAAAAACCCTGGGTTTTTCCTCCAGATTTTGGAGGACCCAAAATTTTTTCCTCCATTTTAGGAATTTTCCCCAAAATTTCAGCTTTTCACCCCAAATGTGAAAAATTTTTTTTCCCAAAATTTGGAATTTTCCCGTCAAAATTTCGGAAAAACCCCAAATCTGGGGAAATTTTATTCAAATTTGGAGAAATTTAAAAAAAATGCCCAAAAGGGGGGCAGGGCAGGAATTTTTGGGGTTTTTTTTCCCAAAAAATTTTCCCCCCCAAAATTTCCGTTTCTTCCCTCCCGATTTTGGGGAGATTTTATTCAGAATTTTGGGGGTTTTATTCCCCAAATTTAGGCTTTTTCCCCCAAATTTGGGATTTTTTCCCCCAGAATTTTGGGACATTTCTGAATTTGGGGGATTTCCCCTGATTTTGGGGAGATTTTATTCAGAATTTTTTTTTTTTCCAAATTTTGTATTTTCCCCAAATTTCCCAAATTTGGGATTTTTCCCCAATTTTTTTCCCCAAATTTGGTTTTTCCCCAATTTCCATTTTTTTCCCAGGTCTGGGTTTTTCCCCCCAAATTTTGGCGTTTTTCCCCAAATTTCCCCAAATTTCCCCCATTTTGGGATTTTTCCCAAATTTTGGGACATTTCACCCCAAATTTGAAGTTTTCCCAAATTTTTTTTTATTCCCAAATTTTGGGTTTTTTCCCCAAATTTTTCCCCCAAATTTCCATTTTTCCCCAAATTTGGGAGATTTTTATTCAAATTTTGGGGTTTTTCCCAAATTTTGTATTTTCCCCAAATTTCCATTTTTCCCCCCAAATTTGGGATTTTTTCCCCCCAGAATTTTGGGACGTTTTCCCCAAATTTTAGAATTTCCCCAAATTTCCATTTTTCCCCAAATTTGGGATTTTTCCCCAGAATTTTGGGACGTTTCCCCAATTTCCCAAAATCCCCCAATTTCAAATTTTTTTTGCAAATTTTGGGTTTTCCCCCAAAATTTCCATTTTTGGGGTGAAACAAATTTGGGATTTTTCCCTCAAATTTTCAGACATTTTCCCAAATTTCAGAATTTCCCCCTCCTCGTAATTACCATTTTCCCCAAATTTGGGATTTTTTTTAACCCCATCGCAATTTTGGGATTTTTCCCCCAAATTTTTTTAGGGAATTTTTTGGGGATTTTTATTTTCCCCAAATTTGGGATTTTTCCCAAATTTTGGTTAAAATTTTCCCCCAAAATTTCCGTTTCTTCCCTCCCTTTTTTTGATTTTTTTAGGGATTTTTATTCAAATTTTGGGGTTTTTCCCAAATTTTGGTTTTCCCCAAAACGAGATTTTTTTCCCAAATTTGGGATTTTTTTTCAAATTTTGGGGATTTTTGTGGGATTTTTAGGGAATTTTGGGGTGAAAATTTGGGGTGAATTTCCCCCAAATTTCATTTTCCCCCAAATTTCCATTTTTCCCTTTTAGAAATTTTGGGACGTTTTAAATTTTTTGGTGATTTTTCAGGGGATTTTTCCCCAAATTTTTAATGATTTTTCCCCCAAATTTTGGGAGTTTTCTGGCCCCAATTCCCCGGTTGGGGAGAAAAACCCGATTTTGGTTTTTCACATTTTTGGGTTTTCCCAAATTTGGGGTTTTCTGGTGATTTTGGGGGATTTTGGTGATTTTTAGGGAATTTTGGGGGTTTTGGGGGCGGGGGCGGGCAGGATTTGCTCTGGCTCTCCTTCTTGGGGCGAAAACGAGATTTTGGTTAAAATTCACATTTTTGGGAATTTCGGGGATTTTTGGTGATTTTTTTGGGGAATTTTTGGGGGATTTTTGGGGTAAATTTGGGGGTGAATTTGGGCCGGATTTGTTCTGGCTCTCGCGGTCGGCTGGGGAGAAAAACGGAGATTTTGGATAAAATTCACATTTATCGCAATTTCGGGGATTTTTGGTGATTTTTTAGGGAATTTTTTGGGGATTTTTGGGGTAACTTTGGGGGATTTTTGGGGTGAATTTGGGGGATTTTTGGGGTGAATTTGGGCAGGATTTGTTCTGGCTCTCGCAGTCCGCTGGGGAGAAAAACGGAGATTTTGGTTAAAATTCACGTTTTTGGGAATTTCGGGGATTTTGGGGGGATTTTTGGTGATTTTGTTTTTGGTGATTTTTAAAGGGAATTTTTGGGGTAAATTTGGGGGATTTTTGGGGTGAATTTGGGCAGGATTTGTTCTGGCTCTCGCGGTCGGCTGGGGCGAAAAACGGAGATTTTGGTTAAAATTAACATTTATCGCAATTTTGGGGATTTTTGGTGATTTTTTAGGGAATTTTTTGGGGGATTTTTAGGGAATTTTTGGGGTGAATTTTGGGGTGAATTTGGGCAGGATTTGTCCTGGCTCACGGGGTTTTTTTGGTTAAAATTCTCATTTATCGCAATTTCGGGGATTTTGGGGGATTTTGGGTGATTTTTTAGGGAATTTTTTGGGGATTTTTGGGGTGAATTTGGGCAGGATTTGCTCTGGCTCTCGCGGTCGGCTGGGGCGAAAAACCCAGATTTTGGTTAAAATTCACGTTTTTGGGAATTTCGGGGATTTTCGGGGGATTTTTGGTGATTTTTTAGGGGATTTTTTGGTGGATTTTTAGGGAATTTTTGGGGTGAATTTTGGGGTGAATTTGGGCAGGATTTGTTCTGGCTCTCGCGGTCGGCTGGGGAGAAAAACCCCGATTTTGGTTAAAATTAACATTTATCGCAATTTCGGGGATTTTGGGGGCATTTTTTAGGGAATTTTTGGGGATTTTTTGGGGTAAATTTGGGGTGAATTTTGGGGTGAATTTGGGCAGGATTTGTTCTGGCTCTCACGGTCCGCTGGGGCGAAAAACGGAGATTTTGGTTAAAATTCACATTTTTGGGAATTTCGGGGGTTTTGGGGGGATTTTTGGAGATTTTTCAGGGGATTTTTGGGGTAAATTTGGGGTGAATTTTTAATGATTTGGTGAATTTGGAGTGAGTTTGTTCTGGCTCTCGCGGTCGGCTGGGGAGAAAAACCCCGGTTTTGGTTAAAATTCACATTTATCGCAGTTTCAGGGATTTTGGGGTGATTTCTGGTGATTTTGGGGTGATTTTTGGTGATTTTTTAGGAATTTTGGGGGGGATTTTTGGGGTGAATTTGGGCAGGATTTGCTCTGGCTCTCGCGGTCCACTGGGGAGAAAAACCCCAATTTTGGTTAAAATTCACGTTTTTGGGAATTTCGGGGGTTTTCGGGGGATTTTTGGTGATTTTTTAGGGGATTTTTTTTGGATTTTAGGGGATTTTTTGGGGATTTTGGGGGGGATTTTTAGGATTTGTCCTGGCTCTAGGGGATTTGGGGGCTTAAAACGGAGATTTTGTTAAAATTCACTTTATCTCTTTTTGATTTTTGGTGATTTTTTAGGCTGGGGAGAAAAAATTTGGGGGTGAATTTTGGGATTTGTTCTGGCTTGATGGTTTTGAGAAAAATCCCAATTTTGGTTAAAATTGATGGTTTTGGGAATTTTATGAATTTTAGGGATTTTTGGGGGAATTTTTGGGGTGAATTTCGGGGTTTTGGGGTGAATTTTGGGTTTTTTTTTGGGGTGAAATCTGGGGGGTTTTGGGGTGAATTTTGGGGTTTTGGGGTGAATTCAAATTTTGGGGGTTTTGGGGGAATTTTGGGGTTTTTCGTGTGAATTTGGAATTTTGGATTTTTGAATTTAATTTTGGGTGGAATTTGGGGTTTTTTTTGTGTGAATTTGGAGTTTTGGATTTTTGGGGTGAATTCAGGGGATTTTGGGTTAATTTTGGGTAGAATTTGGGGGATTTTTCGTGTGAATTTGGAGTTTTGGATTTTTGGGGGTGAATTTTTTTGTTTAATTTTGGGTGGGATTTTGGGGGTTTTTTTGGTGTGAATTTGGGGATTTTGGGTTAATTTTGGGTTTGGGGTTTTTTGGGTTTTGGGGTTTTTTTGGAATTTGGAGTTTTGGGGTGAATTCAGGGGATTTTGGGGTTAATTTTGGGTGGAATTTGGGGTTTTGGATTTTTGGGGTGAATTTGGAGTTTTGGATTTTTTGGGAGGAATTCAGGGGATTTTGGGTTAATTTTGGGTGGAATTTGGGGGATTTTTCGTGTGAATTTGGAGTTTTGGATTTTTGGGGGTGAATTCGGGGGATTTTGGGGTTAATTTTGGGTGGAATTTGGGGTTTTTTTTGGTGTGAATTTGGAGTTTTGGATTTTTGGGGTGAATTCAGGGGATTTTGGGTTAATTTTGGGTGGAATTTGGGGTTTTTGTGTGAATTTGGAGTTTTGGATTTTTTGGGGTGAATTCAGGGGATTTTGGGTTAATTTTGGGTGGAATTTGGGGTTTTTGTGTGAATTTGGAGTTTTGGATTTTTGGGGTGAATTCAGGGGATTTGGGGTTAATTTTGGGTGGAATTTGGGGTTTTTTTGAGAATTTGGAGTTTTGGATTTTTGGGGTGAATTCAGGGGATTTTGGGTTAATTTTGGGTGGAATTTGGGTTTTTTTTTGGTGTGAATTTGGAGTTTTTGATTTTTGGGTGAATTTGGGGTTTTTTGTGAGAATTTGGGGTTAATTTTTGGGTGGAATTTTGGTTTTTTAGGTGTTTTGAATTTGGAGTTTTGGATTTTTAGGGTGAATTCAGGATTTTTGGGTTAATTTTGGGTGGAATTTGGGGTTTTTGAGAATTTGGAGTTTTGGATTTTTATTTTCAGAGTTTTTTGGATTTTTTGGGGTTTTTGAATTTTGGGATTTTGGGTCCGACCTTTGGGGTTAATTTTCCTCCTTTTTTGTGTGAATTTGGAGTTTGGATTATTGGGGTCCGAATTCAGGGAGTTTTGGGTTATTTTGGGCAAGAATTTGGTTTTTTTTTGAAAAATTTGGGTTTGGAATTTTGGGGTGAATTTGGGGAAAATTGGGTTAAAAAAAAAAAAATTGGGGGTTTTGGGAAAAAAGTTTTGGAAAAATGGGAAAAATGGGGAAAAGCAGGGAAAAAATGGGAAAATGGGGTTTGGGAAAAATTTGGGAAAAAAAGGGAGAAAAATGGGGGGAAATCCTTGAAAAATTGGGGAAAAATGGGGAAAAATTGGAAAAATGGGGAAAAATGGGAAAAATGGGGAAAAATGGAAATGGAAAAACGGGGAAAATTGGGAAAATGGGGAAAATTTGGGGGGAAAAGCAGGAAAAAATTGGGGAAAAAAAATTGGGGAAAAATGGGGAAAAATGGGGAAAAATGGGAAAAAACGGGAAAAATCGGGGGAAAAATGGGGAAATGGGAAAAATTGGGGAAAAATTGGGGAAAATTGGGGAAAAATGGGAAAAAAATGGGAAAAAATGGGGGAAAATGGGGGGAAAAATTTGGGAAAATGGGAAAAATGGGAAAATTGGGAAAATCGGGGAAAAATTGGGGGGAAATGGGAAAAAATGGGGAAAATGGGGAAAAATGGGGGAAAAATGGGGAAAATGGGGAAAAATTGGAAATACGGGAAAAAACGGGGAAAAATTGGGGGGAATGGGAAAAAAGCGGAAAAAATAGGGAAAATGGGGGAAAATGGGAAATTGGGGAAAAATGGAAAAAAATGGGGAAAAACAGGAAAAAACGGGGGAAAATTGGGGGGAAATGGGGAAAATTGGGGAAAAATGAGAAAAATGGGGAAAAATGGGGAAAAATGGGGAAAAATGGGAATAAATGGGAAATAGGGAAAAAGGGGAAAAATGGGGAAAAAATGGGAGAATTGGGGAAAACAGAGGGAAAATAAGAAAATTTTAAATAAGAAAATAAATTTAAATAAGAAAATTTAAATAAGAAAAAGGGTAAATGGGGAAAAAAGGAAAATTGGGGAAAAAAGGGGAAATAGGAAAATTAGGAAAAATGGGTGGAAAACGGGAAAATTGGGAAAATTGGAAAATAGGAAAAAAAAAAGGGAAAATGGGGAAACCAGAAAAATGGAAAAAAATGGGGAAAAATGGGGGAAAATGGGAAATAGAGAAAATGGGAGAAAAACAAGGAATGGTAAAAATGAGGAAATGGGAAAAATGGTAAAAATGAGGAAACAGTGACTGGGTGAGCCCAAAGCTCCCAAAATCCCCGCTTTTAAACCCCAAATCCCATTTTAACCCCAAAATCCCCATTTTAATCAAATATTCCCATTTTTAACCCAAATTCCCCTTTCTTTTTATTTCTTCCCCTTCAGCCCTGCCCAGGTGTGCCCAGGTGAGCTCAGACCCCCAAAATCCCCATTTTTAACCCCAAAATCCCATTTTTCACCCAATTTTTAATTTTTTCACCATTTTCCCCCGTTTTTTCCCCATTTCCTCACCCCAGGTGTGCCCAGGTGAGCTCAGATCCTCCAAAATCCCCATTTTTTCCCCATTTTTCACCCTTTTTTTTTTATTTTTTCACCATTTTTTCTCATTTTCTCCCCCGTTTCTCCCCCATTTTTTCCCCATTTTTCACCCAATTTTTCTCATTTTTTCACCGTTTTTTCTCATTTTTTGCCCGTTTTTCCCCGTTTCCCACCCAGGTGTGCCCAGATGAGCTCAGACCCCCAAAATCCCATTTTTTCCCCATTTTTCCCCCTTTTTTTTTTTATTTTTTCACCATTTTTTCTCATTTTCTCCCCCGTTTCTCCCCCATTTTTTGCCTATTTTTCACCCATTTTTTTTCATTTTTTCTTTTTTCCAACCTTTTTTTCACCCCCCCATTTCCCCCCAGGTTTGCCCAGGTTTTTCACCCAGATTTTTTTCCCATTTTTTTCCCATTTTTTTTTTTTTTTTCACCATTTTTTCTCATTTTCCCCGCCCCCGTTTCTCCCCCATTTTTCACCCAATTTTTTTCATTTTTTCACCGTTTTTTCCCATTTTTTCCAGCCCAGCCCATTTTTTCACAGGTTTTGCCCAGGTGAGCCCAGACCCCCCAATCCCCCCATTTTTCACCCTTTTTTAAAATTTTTCATCATTTTTCTTTCCCTTTCTCCCTGTTTCTCCCCTCCTTCTCCCAATTTTTTTTTTTTTTGACCGTTTTTCTCATTTTTTTCCCGTTTCTTCCCGTTTCCCACCCCGGTGTGCCCAGGTGAGCCCAAAATCCTCCCATTTTTACCCAAAATTTTTTTTTTTTTTTCAAAAATTCTCATTTTCCCCCAAAAAATCCCCATTTTTCACCAAAAATTTCATTTTTCACCCAAAATTTCCATTTTTCACACAAAATTCCCATTTTTCACCGTTTTTTTCCGTTTCCCCGCCCCTGGTGTGCCAGGTGTGCCCCAAAATCCAGGTGTTTTCTCCCCTGAAATGTCCATTTGTAACCAAAATAATCAAATTTTAACTGTCCTCCTCCTCCTCCTGAAAAAATCCGAGGGTTGAAGGTCTCGTCCTCCAGCTCCGACTCCGACTCGCCCGGCTCCGCCTCCGAGCCCTGCACGGGACCCCAAAATCCTCATTTTTTACCCCAAAATCCCCATTCGTAACCAAAAATATAAAATTTTAACCAAAAATCCCCGTTTTTAACGAAAAAATCCCCATTTTAACCAAAATCCCCATTTTTAACCCAAAATCTCCATTTCCAACTCCGACTCGCCCGGCTCCGCCTCCAAGCCCTACACGGGACCCCAAAATCCTCATTTTTCACCCCAAAATGTCCATTCCTAACCAAAAATATCAAATTTTAACCAAAAATCCCCGTTTTTAACCAAAAAAATCTCCATTTTAACCCAAAATCTCCATTTTAAACACAAAATCTCCACTTCCGACTCTGACTCGCCCGGCTCCGCCTCCGAGCCCTGCACGGGACCCCAAAATCCCCGGTTTTCACCCCAAAATCCCCATTAGTAACCAAAAATATCAAATTTTAACCAAAAATCCCCGTTTTTACCCCTGAATCCTCATTTTCAACCAGAAATCTCCATTTTTACCCTGATTTTCCCCCATTTTTTCCTGTTTATTTTCCCCCAGGTGTGCCCAGATGTGTCCCACCTATCTCAGGTGTGCCCAGGTGAGCCCAAACCCTCCAAAATCCCCAAACCCCCATTTTAACCCATTTTTTTTTTTCCCATTTTTCCCCATTTCCCCAGGTTTTTTGCCCAGGTTTTCCCATCCCCATTTTTACCCCGATTTTCCCAGGTTTTTCCCATTTTCCCCATCCCCAGGTGTGCCCAGGTGTGTCCCACCTATCCCAGGTGAGCCCAAACCCTCCAAAACCCCCATTTTTAACCCATTTTTCACCATTTCCCCCCGTTTTTTTGCTGTTTTTCCCCATCCAGGTGTGCCCAGGTGTGTCCCATCTATCCCAGGTGTGCCCAGGTGAGCCCAAACCCCCCCAAAATCTCCATTTTTAACCCATTTTTTTTTGATTTTCCCCCAGGTGAGTGCCCAGGTTTTCCCACCTATCCAGGTGTGCCCAGGTGAGTGCCCAAACCCCCAAAAGCCCCAAACCCCATTTTTACCCCGATTTTCCCCATTTTTTTTTTCCCATTTTTCCCCCAGGTGTTTTCCCCCAGGTGTGCCCAGGTGAGTGCCCAGGTGTGCCCAGGTGAGTGCCCAGGTGAGCCCAAACCCCCAAATTTCCCCGATTTTCCCCGATTTTCCCCATTTTTTCACAGATTTTCCCCCCAGGTGTGCCCAGGTGTGCCCAGGTGAGTGCCCAGGTTTTTCCAAACCCCCCCAAATCTCCATTTTAACCCATTTTACCCAGGTGTGCCCAGGTGAGCCCAAACCCCCATTTTTACCCCGATTTTCCCCATTTTTTCCCATTTTTTCCCCCCAGGTGTGCCCAGGTGAGTGCCCAGGTGTGCCCAGGTGTGCCCAGGTGTGCCCAGGTGAGCGGCTCACCTCCCCCTCGGGCTCCAGGAAGCTCCACCCCCCCTGCTCGAAGAAGCCCTCGGGGTCGTCCACGATCGTTTTCATGATCTTGGTCCAGTTGAGCGACTGCACCCCCTCGGTGTACTTGAGGTCACACGAGCTGCGGGACAGGTGAGGGACAGGTGAGACAGGTGGGACAGGTGAGACAGGTGGGACAGGTGGGACAGGTGAGACATGGACAGGTGGGACAGGTGGGACAGGTGAGAGATGGACAGGCGAGATATGGACAAGTGAGATGAGACAGGTGGGACAGGTGGAACAGGTGAGACATGGGCAGGTGAGAGACAGGTGAGACAGGTGAGACAGGTGAGGGACACGGACAGGTGAGAGATGGACAGGTGAGACAGGTGGGACAGGTGAGAAATGGACAGGTGAGAGATGGACAGGTGGGATGGGACAGGTGAGATGGGACAGGTGACACATGGACAGGTGAGACAGGTGAGAGATGGACAGGTGAGATGGGACAGGTGGGACAGGTGGGACAGGTGAGACAGGTGGGACAGGTGGGACATGGACAGGTGGGACAGGTGGGACAGGTGAGACAGGTGGGACAGGTGGGACATGGACAGGTGAGACATGGACAGGTGAGAGATGGACAGGTGAGATGGGACAGGTGGGATGGGACAAGTGACACATGGACAGGTGAGACAGGTGAGATTGGACAGGTGAGATCAGACAGGTGGGACATGGACAGGTAGGGACAGGTGAGATGGGACAGGTGAGATGGGACAGGTGAGACAGGTGGGACAGGTGAGACATGGACAGGTGAGATATGGACAGGTGAGATGGGACAGGTGAGATGAGACAGGTGAGAGATGGACAGGTGGGACAGGTGGGACAGGTGAGACAGGTGAGAGATGGGACAGGTGAGACCAGACAGGTGAGGGATAGGTGAGACATGGACAGGTGAGATGGAACAGGTGAGACAGGTGAGATGGGACAGGTGAGATGGGACAGGTGAGACAGGTGAGACCCGACAGGTGAGACAGGTGGGACAGGTGAGACAGGTGAGAGATGGACAGGTGAGACAGGTGGGACAGGTGAGACAGGTGAGACCACACAGGTGAGATCAGACAGGTGACATACGGACAGGTGGGACAGGTGGGACACGGACAGGTGAGATGGGACAGGTGAGATGGGACAGGTGAGGGACAGGTGAGATGGGACAGGTGAGGGACAGGTGAGACAGGTGAGAGACAGGTGAGACAGGTGAGACATGGACAGGTGAGATCAGACAGGTGAGACACGGACAGGTGGGGACAGGTGGGACACGGGTCAGGTAAGATACAGATAAAACACAGGTGAGGGACAGGTGAGATAGGAGGGGAACAGTTGAAAAAGAGAATAAAAAAAGTGAAATAAAACCTTAAAAAAAACCCTAAAAAAATCCTTAAAAAATCATAAAAAACCCACAAAATTCTTAAAGAAATCTAAAAAAAATTTAAAAAAAAATCCAATTAGGAAAAAAAAGTGAAATAAGACATTTAAAAAAAAAGTGAAATAAGACCTTAAAAAAAAAGTGAAATAAGACCTTAAAAAAAAGCGAAATAAAACCATAAAAATCCGAACAAAGTTTTAAAAAATCTGAAATAAAACCTTAAAGAAGTAAAAAAAATCTTCAAAAATAATTTTTAAAAAAACCTTAAAAACCCCACAAAATTTCCCAAAGGCATAAGAAACCACATGGAAAAAAAACCCAGAGGAAAAAAAGGAAATAAAACTCTAAAAGTGCAAAAAAAGGATCTGGAAAAAATCTTTACGAAACGCCTAAAATAACACGAAAAATTTAAAAAATAATAATAAAAAAAATCTATAGAAAAATCAAAAAAAACAAGAAAAAAAAAAATACATAGGAAAAAAAAAACCTGAAATAAAAACCTTACAAAAACCAAGAAGAAACCTAGAAAAAAAAACCCTTTAAAAATACCTGAAATAAAACTTTACAAAAGCCAACAAAATCGGAAAAAAAAATTTTTAAAAAACCCCAAAAAATTTCACGAAAAAAAAAAAAAATTCAAAAAAATCTCTGGTAAAAAAAAAAAGAAAAAAAAAAAAAAAAAAGGAAAAAAAGGAAAAAAAATCTCCAATAAAATCTTAAAAAAGCCAAAAAAAGTAAAAAAATTAAAAAATTGGAAAAACCCTAAACAAATTCCCAAAAAATTTCAAGAAACAAACCAAAGAAAAATTTTTAAAAACTGAAATCAAACCTTAAAAAAAACCTTTACAAAACCCTCTAAAAAAATAAATAAAAATTCAAAAAAAAAAAAATTCCAAAAAAAAAAAAAAATCTAAAAAACCCCAAAAATTTTGCCCCAAAACCATAAAAAGCCACTCCTTGATGGGGTTTTAAAAATCTGGCGTTGATCATGGTCACCTTAAAGAAGTCCTTGTAGGCGATGAAAAGGTCTTTCTTCAGGTGGAACTGCAAATCTCAAAAAAATCAAAAAAAAAAAATACACCTGGGGTTACCTGGGGCAAACCTGGGTAACTTGGGATACACCTGGGTTACCTACAGTCACCTATGATACACCTGGGTGCACGCGCTCAAAGTGGATCAGCTCCACCTCGTCCAGAGTGACCACAGAGGCTGAAAAAAACCTGAGTTAAAACCTGGGTGTACCTGAAAAACCTGGATCTGGAAAAACCTGGATACAAAACCCCTGGATCAGCTCCATTTAAAAATAATAACCAAAAAAATCTGGAAAAACACCTGGGGTTACCTGGGTGTAAAAACCTGTGAAAAACCTGGAAATAAAACCTTACAAAACCAAGAAGAAACCTAGAAAAAAAAACCCTCACCTAAAATACCTGGATACAAAACTTTGCAAAAGCTCAAAGTGGATCAAAAAAAATTTTAAAAACCCCAAAAATTTCAGGGGCTGGAAAAAAAAAAAATTAAAAAAAACTGGGTGTAAAAAAGGAAAAAAAGGAAAAAAAAAAAAAGGGAAAAAAGGAAAAAAAATCTCCAATAAAATCTTAAAAACCTAAAAACCTAAATTAAAAATTGAAAACCCTCAAACAAATTGGAAAAATTTCCAAGAAACAAACCACCAAAGAAAAATTTTTGAAAAACCTGGTGTCAAACCTGTAAAAACCTGCACCTGGATACCCTGGATAAAAAATAAATAAAAATTCAAAAAAAAAAAAAGAAATTCCAAGAAACCCCCCCAAAAATGCTAAAAAAATCCGGGAAAACCCCAAAATGTCCGGATTTTGCCCCAAATCTCACTTGAGCCACGAATGGGGGCTGGAAACACACCTGGAGTTACCTGGGTGCACCTGAGATACACCTGGGTGCACCTGGATACACCTGGGTTACCTACAGTCACCTACAGTCACCTATGATACACCTGGGTGCACGCGCTCAAAGTGGATCAGCTCCACCTCGTCCAGGGTCACCACGAACGGGGGCTGAAATACACCTGGGTTACACCTGGGTGTACCTGTGATACACCTGACTGCACCTGGATACACCTGGATACACCTGGGATACACCTGAGTCACCTACAGTCACCTATGATACACCTGGGTGCACGCGCTCAAAGTGGATCAGCTCCACCTCGTCCAGGGTCACCACGAACGGGGGCTGAAATACACCTGGGTTACACCTGGGCACACCTGAGATACCTGTGATACACCTGGAGTAACCTGGGATACACCTGAGTTACCTACAGTCACCTATGATACACCTGGGATACACCTGGATACACCTGGGTGCACGCGCTCAAAGTGGATCAGCTCCACCTCGTCCAGGGTCACCACGAATGGAGGCTGGAAATACACCTGGGTTACACCTGTGATACACCTGAGATACCTGTGATACACCTGGAGTAACCTGGGATACACCTGGATACACCTGGATACACCTGGGATACACCTGGGTTACACCTGGGATACACCTGGGTACACCTGGATACACCTGGAGTAACCTGGGATACACCTGGATACACCTGGAGTTACCTGGGATACACCTGAGTGCACCTGGATACACCTGGAGTAACCTGGGATACACCTGAGTTACCTACAGTCACCTATGATACACCTGGATACACCTGGGTTACACCTGGGATACACCTGAGTGCACCTGGATACACCTGGAGTAACCTGGGATACACCTGGGTTACACCTGGGTGCACGCGCTCAAAGTGGATCAGCTCCACCTCGTCCAGAGTGACCACGAATGGGGGCTGAAAACACACCTGGAGTTACCTGGGGCACACCTGGATACACCTGGATACACCTGGGATACACCTGGGTTACACCTGAGTTACTTACAGTTATCTGGGATACACCTGGATGCACCTGGATGCACCTGGAGTTACCTGGGTGCACCTGAGGTGTCACCTGAGGTCTCACCTGTCTGTCTGTCCCACACCTGGCTCACCTGTCCCTATCTCACGTGTCTGTATCACACCTGTCCCCACCTGTCCCACACCTGTCCGTACTCACCCACTCGGTGCAGTTGGTGTCCCACACCTGTCTGTATCTCACCTGTCTCACCTGTCCCCACCTGTCCCACCTGTCGGCACTCACCCACTCGGTGCAGTTGCCCTATCACACCTGTCTGTCCCACACCTGTCCCTATCACACCTGTCCCTATCACACCTGTCTGTACCTGTCTCACCTGTCCCACCTGTCCCACACCTGTCCGCACTCACCCACTCGGTGCAGTTGCCCTGTCACACCTGTCCCTATCACACCTGTCTCACCTGTCCCACCTGTCCCACCTGTCCACACTCACCCACTCGGTGCAGTTGGTGTCACACACCTGTCTGTCTGTCCCTGTCACACCTGTCTGTCTGTACCTGTCTCACCTGTCCCCACCTGTCCCACCTGTCCGTACTCACCCACTCGGTGCAGTTGATGTGACACACCTGTACCTGTCCCACCTGTCCCTATCACACCTGTCTGTCCCTATCACACCTGTCTGTACCTGTCTCACCTGTCTCACCTGTCTCACCTGTCCCACACCTGTCGGCACTCACCCACTCGGTGCAGTTGGTGTCACACACCTGTCTGTCTGTCCCTGTCTCACCTGTCTCACCTGTCCCACACCTGTCCCACCTGTCCGTACTCACCCACTCGGTGCAGTTGGTGTAACACACCTGTCTGTACCTGTCCCTATCACACCTGTCTGTACCTGTCTGTATCACACCTGTCCGCACTCACCCACTCGGTGCAGTTGGTGTCACACACCTGTCTCACCTGTCTGTACCTGTCTGTACCTGTCTCACCTGTCTCACCTGTCCCACACCTGTCCGCACTCACCCACTCGGTGCAGTTGGTGTAACACACCTGTCTGTACCTGTCCCTATCTCACCTGTCCCACACCTGTCCCCACCTGTCCGTACTCACCCACTCGGTGCAGTTGCCCTGTCTCACCTGTCCCTATCACACCTGTCTGTCCCTATCACACCTGTCTCACCTGTCTCACCTGTCTGTCCCCACCTGTCCGCACTCACCCACTCGGTGCAGTTGGTGTGTCACACCTGTCTGTACCTGTCTCACCTGTCCCACCTGTCCGTACTCACCCACTCGGTGCAGTTGCCCTGACACACCTGTACCTGTCTGTACCTGTCTCACCTGTCTCACCTGTCCCCACCTGTCCGCACTCACCCACTCGGTGCAGTTGGTGTGACACACCTGTCTGTACCTGTCCCACCTGTCCATATCACACCTGTCCCTATCACACCTGTACCTGTCTCACCTGTACCTGTCTCACCTGTCTCACCTGTCCCTATCACACCTATCACACCTGTCTCACCTGTCTGTACCTATCTCACCTGTCCCACACCTGTCCACACTCACCCACTCGGTGCAGTTGCCCTATCACACCTGTACCTGTCTCACCTGTCTCACCTGTCTCACCTGTCTCACCTGTCCCACCTGTCTGTCCCACACCTGTCCGCACTCACCCACTCGGTGCAGTTGGTGTAACACACCTGTCCCTATCACACCTGTCTCACCTGTCTGTACCTGTCCGCACTCACCCACTCGGTGCAGTTGGTGTCACACACCTGTCTGTCCCTATCACACCTGTCTCACCTGTCTCACCTGTCTGTACCTGTCCCACCTGTCGGCACTCACCCACTCGGTGCAGTTGCCCTATCACACCTGTACCTGTCTCACCTGTCTCACCTGTCACACCTGTCTCACCTGTCTCACCTGTCCCACACCTGTCCCACACCTGTCCGCACTCACCCACTCGGTGCAGTTGGTGTAACACACCTGTCCCTGTCTCACCTGTCTCACCTGTCCCACACCTGTCCCACCTGTCGGCACTCACCCACTCGGTGCAGTTGCCCTATCACACCTGTCTGTCCCTGTCTCACCTGTCCCACCTGTCTGTCCCACACCTGTCCGCACTCACCCACTCGGTGCAGTTGCCCTGTCTCACCTGTCCCTGTCTCACCTGTCCGTACCTGTCCCACACCTGTCGGCACTCACCCACTCGGTGCAGTTGCCCTATCACACCTGTCTGTACCTGTCTCACCTGTCTCACCTGTCTCACCTGTCCCACCTGTCCGTACTCACCCACTCGGTGCAGTTGATGTAACACACCTGTCTGTCTGTCCCTATCACACCTGTCTGTCCCTGTCACACCTGTCCCTGTCTCACCTGTCCCACCTGTCCGTACTCACCCACTCGGTGCAGTTGGTGTGACACACCTGTCCCTATCTCACCTGTCCCCACCTGTCCCACCTGTCCCACCTGTCCGCACTCACCCACTCGGTGCAGTTGATCTGACACACCTGTCTGTCTGTCCCTGTCTCACCTGTCCCACACCTGTCTCACCTGTCCCACACCTGTCCGACAGCTCACCCCAAAGAATGGACAAAATCACCAGACCTGTCACACCTGTCCCTATCACACCTGTCTCACCTGTCCCAATCTCACCTGTCTCACCTGTCTGTCCCCACCTGTCCGCACTCACCCACTCGGTGCAGTTGGTGTAACACACCTGTCCCTATCTCACCTGTCTCACCTGTCCCACACCTGTCCGCACTCACCCACTCGGTGCAGTTGGTGTCACACACCTGTCCCTATCTCACCTGTCTCACCTGTCCCACACCTGTCCGCACTCACCCACTCGGTGCAGTTGGTGTAACACACCTGTACCTGTCTCACCTGTCTCACCTGTCCCTATCTCACCTGTCTCACCTGTCCCACACCTGTCCGCACTCACCCACTCGGTGCAGTTGGTGTCACACACCTGTCTGTCTGTCCCTATCACACCTGTCCCTATCACACCTGTCTGTCCCTATCACACCTGTCTGTACCTGTCTGTACCTGTCTCACCTGTCTGTCCCACACCTGTCCGCACTCACCCACTCGGTGCAGTTGGTGTAACACACCTGTCTGTCTGTCCCTATCACACCTGTCTGTACCTGTCTCACCTGTCCCTATCACACCTGTACCTGTCTCACCTGTCCCACACCTGTCCGCACTCACCCACTCGGTGCAGTTGGTGTGTCACACCTGTCTGTCCCTGTCTCACCTGTCTCACCTGTCCCTATCACACCTGTACCTGTCTCACCTGTCTCACCTGTCTCACCTGTCTCACCTGTCTCACCTGTCCCCACCTGTCCGCACTCACCCACTCGGTGCAGTTGGTGTAACACACCTGTCTGTCTGTCCCTATCACACCTGTCCCTATCACACCTGTCTGTACCTGTCTGTACCTGTCTCACCTGTCCCACCTGTCCCCACCTGTCCCCAAAACACCCCCCAAAATCACCAGTTGACCAGGAACCCCTGGTGGGCTGCAATGAACCCAAAACTGTGTGGGGGCGCAGAACCTCCAAACATGGACCCAAAATCACCCGAAATCAACCCAAAATACACCAAAACCACAAAACCAAAGAATGAACCCAAAAATCCCCAGAAATGAACCCAAAATACCCTGAAATCAGCCCAAAACACACAGGGGCACCAAATTCAACAGGAATTGACCCGAAATTCCCCAAAACAGCCCCAAAATCACCAGGAATGAACCCCAAATCACCAGAAATGAACCCAAAACCGCCCGAAATCAGCCCAAAATACGGGGGCAGCAAACCCACAGGAATGGCCCCAAAATCACCAGAAATGAACCCAAAACATGCGGGGGCAGCAAACCCACAGGAATCGACCCAAAATTCCCCAAAACAGCCCCAAAATCACCAGAAATGAACCCAAAACCGCCCGAAATCAGCCCAAAACACACAGGGCAGCAAACCCCACAGGAATTGACCCAAAATTCCCCAAAATGGCCCCAAAACCACCAGAAATGAACCCAAAATACCCCAAAATCAACCCAAAACTGCCCAAAATCAGCCCAAAACATGCGGGGGCACCAAAGCCCACAGGAATGGACCCAAAATTCCCCAAAACAGCCCCAAAATCACCAGAAATGAACCCAAAATACCCCGAAATCAGCCCAAAATACACAGGGGCACCGATTCCCAAAGAATGGCCCCAAAATCACCAGAAATGAACCCAAAACTGCCCGAAATCAACCCAAAATACACGGGGACAGCACAGCCCAAAGAATGGACCCAAAATCACCAGAAATTAACCCAAAATACGAAATGAACCCAAACCCACAGGAATCAGCCTGAAACCCAAAATGGCCCCAAACCCACAGGAATGAACCCAAAATCACCAGAAATGAACCCAAAACTGACCGAAATCAGCCCAAAACACACGGGGACACCACAGCCCAAAATCACCAGAAATGAACCCAAAATACCCTGAAATCAGCCCAAAACACGCGGGGGCAGCAAATCCCACAGGAATCGACCCAAAATTCCCCAAAATGGCCCCAAAATCCCCAGGAATGAACCCAAAACACACGGGGGATCAGCCCAAAACAATGGGGCCCAAAATCACCAGAAATGAATTGAAATCCCAAAATGACCCCAAAAATGGCCCCAAAATCACCAGGAATGAACCCAAAACCGCCCGAAATCAGCCCAAAACACACGGGGGCACCAAATCCCAAAGAACGGCCCCAAAATCACCAGAAATGAACCCAAAACCGCCCGAAATCAGCCCAAAATACGCGGGGGCACCAAACCCACAGGAATCGACCCAAAATTCCCAACAATGGCCCCAAAATCACCAGGAATGAACCCAAGATCGGGAGTGACCCAAAATCCCCAAAAATGACCCCAAAATCCCCAGGAATGGCCCCAAAATTGGGAACGACCCAAAGTCTACAGGAAAAACCCAAAATTCCCAAAAATGGCCCCAAAACCATAAGAAATGAACCCAAAAGTCACAAAAATGGCCCCAAAATCCCTGGGAATGAACCCAAAATCCCCAGTGATCCCAAATCCCTCAAAATGGCCCCAAAATCCCCAGGAATGGCCCCAAAATCCCCGGAATGGCCCCAAAATCCCAGTTTTTCACATTTTTCCCATTTTCCCCATTTTTCACCATTTCCCCGTTTCCCCCCCTTATTTTTCTCTTTTCCCCCCATTTTTCTCCCATTTTCCCCCATTTTTTCCCATTTTTTCCCTTTTTCTCCCATTTTTCCCCCCATGTTTGTTTTTTCACCATTTTTCCCCATTTCTCCCCATTTCCCCCCATTTTTTTTCCCATTTCTCTCCCATTTTTCCCCATTTCTCCCAATTTTCCCCCCATATTTTTTCCCCATTTCTCCCCTTTTTATCCCAAATTTTCGCCCCGTTTTTTCCCCACTTTTTCCCATTTCTCCCCGTTTTTCCCTCATTTTCCCCATTTCCCATTTTATTCTCTTTTCCCCCCATTTTTTCCTCCCATTTCCTCCATATTTCCCCCTTTTCCTCCCCATTTCCCCATTTCCCCGTTTTCTCCCATTTTCCCCATTTTTCCCATTTTTCCCCATTTTTTCCCATTTTTTTCCCCATTTTTTACCATTTTTTTCCATTTTTTCCCGTTTTCGCCGTTTTTGGCCCCAAACTCACCCCAGCTCCCGGAAGGGCACCTCGAACTCCAGCTCCTCCTTGGTCAGCGCCTCGACCTTCTCGATGAAGTTCTTGAAGGCCGTTTTCAGTTTGTGCCGCATCTCCCGCTCCATCTGCACCCAAAATCCCCGGAATTCACCCCAAAATTCGTGAGATGTGGGGAACAGCAAAAACCCCCCAAAAAACAAAAAAAATCCCACTGAAAATGGCCCAAAACCTCCAGAAATGGCCCAAAAAATCCATGGAAACCACCCAAGAAACAGCTCCCGCTCCATCTGCACCCAAAATCCCCGGAATTCACCCCAAAATTCGTGAGATGTGGGGAACAGCAAAAACCCCCCAAAAAACCAAAAAAATCCCACTGAAAATGGCCCAAAACCTCCGGAAATGGCCCAAAAAATCCATGGAAACCACCCAAGAAACAGCTCCCGCTCCATCTGCACCCAAAACTGCAGGAAATCAACCCAAAATTGCAGGATGTGGGGAACAGCAAAAACCACCCAAAAACTAAAAAAATCCCACTGAAAACGGCCCAAAAACCTCGGAAATGGACCAAAAATCCATGGAAACCACCCAAAACTGCAGCTCCCCCCCAAACTGCAGGAATGCCCAAAATCCCGGAATTCACCCCAAAATTCGTGAGATGTGGGAACCAAAAACCCCAAAAATGCCCCAAAACCCACTGAAAATGGCCCAAAAACCCCGGAAATGGCCCAAAAATCGATGGAAACCACCCAAAAACAGCTCCCAATCTGAACCCAAAACCCCTGAATGACCCCAAAATTCTGTGACCCAAAACCGGGAAACACCCAAAACCCCAAAACCCAAAAAAAAAAACCCCAGGAAATGGCCCAAAATCCGCAGAAATGACCCCAAACCAGCTCCCGGTCCAAAATCTGGGGAATTGCCCCAAAATTGCCAGGAAATGGCTCAAAATCCCTGGAATTCACCCCAAAAATTCGTGGGGTTTGGGGAATAGCAAAAATCCCCAAAAACTAAAAAAATCCCACTGAAAATGGCCCAAAACCCCCAGAAATGGCCCCAAAACCCCAGAAATGGCCCAAAACCACCAGGAATGGCCCAAAACCGCCGGGATTGAACCCAAAACTGCCGGGATTGACCCAAAACTGCAGGGATTGGACCCAAAACTGCAGGAAATGCCCCAAAACCGCCGGAATTGAACCCAAAACCACCGGAATGCCCCAAAACTGCAGGAAATGCCCCAAAACCACCGGAATGACCCAAAACTGCAGGGATTGAACCCAAAACTGCAGGGATTGGACCCAAAACTGCAGGGATTGAACCCAAAACTGCAGGGATTGGACCCAAAACTGCAGGGATTGAACCCAAAACTGCAGGGAATGAACCCAAAACTGCAGGGAATGAACCCAAAACTGCCGGGATTGACCCAAAACTGCAGGGATTGGACCCAAAACTGCAGGGATTGAACCCAAAACTGCAGGGATTGAACCCAAAACTGCAGGGATTGAACCCAAAACTGCTGGGGATGACCCAAAACTGCAGGGATTGAACCCAAAACTGCAGGGATTGAACCCAAAACCACCGGAATTGCCCCAAAACCACCGGAATTGCCCGAAATCGCGGGAATTGCCCCAAAACTGCAGGAAATGCCCCAAAACTGCAGGGATTGAACCCAAAACCTCCGGAATTGAACCCAAAACCACCGGAATGACCCAAAACCGCCGGAATTGTCCCAAAACCTCTGGAATTGCCCCAAAACCACCGGAATTGAAACCAAAACCGCCGGAATTGCCCAAAACGTCCGGAATTTCCCCAAAACCTCCGGAATTGCCCCAAAACTGCAGGAAATGCCCCAAAACTGCAGGAAATGCCCCAAAACTGCAGGGATTGAACCCAAAACTGCAGGAAATGATCCAAAACTACAGGAAATGAACCCAAAACTGCAGGGATTGAACCCAAAACTGCAGGAAATGAACCCAAAACTGCAGGGATTGAACCCAAAACTGCAGGAAATGAACCCAAAATCGCCGGAATTGCCCCAAAACCTCCGGAATTGAACCCAAAACCCCCGGAATGACCCAAAACTGCAGGAAATGCCCCAAAACCTCTGGAATTGCCCAAAATCGCCGGAATTGCCCCAAAACCCCCGGAATTGCCCCCAAAACCCCCGGAATTGCCCGAAATCGCGGGAATTGCCCCAAAACTGCAGGAAATGCCCCAAAACCCAGGAAATGCCCCAAAACTGCCGGAATTGAACCCAAAACTGCAGGAAATGATCCAAAACTACAGGAAATGAACCCAAAACTGCAGGGATTGAACCCAAAACTGCAGGAAATGAACCCAAAATCGCCGGAATTGCCCCAAAACCTCCGGAATTGAACCCAAAACCGCCGGGAATGGCCCAAAACTGCAGGAATTGCCCCAAAACCCCCGGAATTGCCCCAAAACTGCAGGAAATGCCCCAAAACCGCCGGAATTGCCCGAAAACCACCGGAATTGCCCCAAAACCTCTGGGAATTGCCCCAAATCGCGGGAATTGCCCCCAAAACTGCCGGAATTGCCCGAAATCGCGGGAATTGCCCCCAAAACCCCCGGAATTGCCCAAAACCACCGGAATTGCCCCAAAACTGCAGGAAATGCCCCAAAACCTCCGGAATTGCCCCAAAACTGCAGGAAATGTCCCAAAACCACCGGAATTGCCCCAAAACCCCGGAATTGCCCCAAACCCCCGGAATTGCCCGAAATCGCGGGAATTGCCCCCAAAACCCCCAGAATTGCCCAAAATCGCGGGAATCGCCCCCAAAACGCGGCACCTGCTCGGCGTAGAGGTCGTCGCGGTCGTGCATGTGCTGGTGCTTGCCCAGGTCCGTGGTGATCTCGCCCACCTCGGTGTAGAACTGCACGTCCGTGTGCCGCTTCTTGCCGAACATGATGGCGTTCTGGGGCGGAAAACGCCGATTTCGGGAAAAAAAACGAAATTCGGGGGGAAAAACACAAAAATTCGGGGAAAAAACTCAAAAATTTGGGGGAAAAAAAGAAAAATTGGGGGAAAAACGCCCGAAATTCTGGCTCGAAATCCCCCAGGTTTGAAGGCCCAAATCGGAGGGTTTCGACCCAAAATTTCAGGTTTTGACTTCAAGTTACCAAAATTGGGGGATTTTGGGTAAAACCTCCAAAATTTGGGGGAAAAACCACCAAAATTCGGGGAAAAAAACCCCAAAATTTAAGGAAAAACCCCCGAAATTCCAGCTCGAAATCCCCCGGGTGTAAGGCCAAAACCAGAGGGTTTCGACCTGAAATTTCAGGTTTTGACTTCAAGTTATTAAAATTGGGGGATTTTGGGTAAAACCCCGAAATTTGGGGAAAAACCTCAAAATTCGGGGAAAAACCCCCAAAATTTAAGGAAAAACCCCAAAATTCTGGCTTGAAGTCCCCCCGGGTGCAAGGCCAAAATCGGAGGGTTTCAACCCAAAATTTCAGGTTTTGACTTCAAGTTACCAAAATTGGGGGATTTTGGGTAAAACCCCCAAAATTTGGGGAAAAAACCCAAAAATTTGGGAAGAAACCCAAATTCTGGCTGGAAATCCTGGGATTTTGGCAGCAAATCCCCAGGTTTGAAGCCCCAAAACCGGAGGGTTTCAACCCAAAATGTCAGGTTTTGAGCCCAAGTTACCAAAATTGGGGGATTTTGGGTAAAACCCCAAAAATTTGGGGAAAACCCCAAAATTTGGGGAAAAAACCCCAAAATTTAAGGAAAAACCCCAAAATTCTGGCTTGAAATCCCCCGGGATTGAAGGCCAAAACCGGAGGGTTTTGACCCAAAATTTCAGGTTTTGAACTTCAAGTTACCAAAATTGGGGGATTTTGGGTAAAACCCCCAAAATTCGGGGAAAAAACCCCAAAATTTGGGGGAAAAAAATTCCCCAAAATTCCCTGGATTTTGGCAGAAATCCCCAGGTTTGAAGGCCAAAACCGGAGAATTTCAACCCAAAATTTCAGGTTTGGACCTCAATGAACCAAAATTGGGCTCCAAATTGGGGGATTTTGGGTAAAACCCCCAAATTTGGGGGAAAAACCCCAAAATTTGGGAAAAATAACCCCAAAATTCCAGCTTGAAATTCCCTGGATTTTGGCAGCAATTCCCAGGTTTGGAGCCAAAACCGGAGGATTTCAACCCAAAATTTCAGGTTTGGACCCCGAGTAACAAAAATCGGGCTCCAAAGTGGAGGTTTTGACCCAAAATTGGTGAATTTTGAGGCGAATCCGCAAAGTTTTGGCACCAAATCAGAGTTTGAATCAGGAGAGTCGAAACTCGGCAGGTTTGCCCCAAAATTGAGGGGTTTGGGCCCAAAATTGAGGGGTTTTACTAAAAACTGACAATATCGGACCCAAGCTGGGGAATTTGCCCAAAATGCTGTGAATTCAACCCAAAATTGTGGAGTTTTACCAAAAAAGTGGGTGTTCAACCCAAAATTGGGAAATTGCCCAAAATCCCAAAAGTTCAACCCAAAATTGTGGAGTTTTACACAAAACTGACAGTGCCCAACCCAAACTGTGAGTTTGCCCAAAATCCCAGGATTTCCACCCAAAATCCCGGAGTTTTCCCAAGAACTGACAGTTTCTGACCCAAATCGGGAATTTGCCCAAAATCCCAGGATTTCCCCCCAAAATCCCGGAGTTTCACCAAATACTGACAATATTCAACCCAAACTGGGGAATTTTTCCAAAATCCCAAGGATTTCTACCCAAAATCCCGGCATTTCCACCCCAAACCCCCCATCTGACCCCACCCAGGAGCTGCCCAGAAACCCCAAAGTTTCCGCCCCGAAATCTCCAAGTTTTGCCCAAAACCGCGGGGATTTCACCCAAAATTAAATTTTTTTCCCAAAATCCCAAGATTTCCACCCAAAATCCCTTCATTTCCACCCCAACCCCCCATCTGACCCCACCCAGGAGCTGCCCAGAAACCCCAAAGTTTCCGCCCCGAAATCTCCAAGTTTTGCCCAAAACCGCGGGGATTTCACCCAAAATTCTGTGTTTTTGCCCGAAATGGGCGTTTTTGGCCCCAAACCTTGAGGTGGAAGTGCAGCACGATGATCATCTCGCCGTCGCAGGGCTGGAACACGGCGTGCTTGATGTTGTTGTACAGGATGTCCACCTTGTCCCCCCGCACCGACGTGAAGCGGAACCCTGGCGGGACCCAAAACCGGCCAAATTCAACCCAAAATTCGCGCGGACCCGAAATCCACGGGAACCGCCCCAAAACCTGCAGAAACCACCCCAAAATCCACCCCAAAATCCCCTGGATCTCAGCCCAAAATCCACGGGAACCGCCCCGAAATCCACAGGGACCCGAAATCCACGGGAACCGCCCAAAATCCACAGAATTCACCCCAAAATTCGTGGGAACCTGAAATCCACGGGAACCGCCCCAAAACCTGCAGAAACCACCCCAAAACCCCCTGGATCTCAGCCCAAAATCCACGGGAACTGCCCCGAAATCCACAGGGACCCAAAATCCACGGGAACCGGCCCAAAATCTACAGAAACCACCCCAAAATCCACGGAATTCACCCCAAAATTCGCACGGACCCAAAACCTGCAGAAACCACCCCAAAATCCACCCCAAAACCCCCTGGATCTCAGCCCAAAATCCACGGGAACCGCCCCGAAATCCACAGGGACCCAAAATCCACGGGAACTGGCCCAAAATCTACAGAAACCACCCCAAAATCCACGGAATTCACCCCAAAATTTGTGGGGACCCAAAATCCACAGGAATCACCCCAAAACCTACAGAAACCACCCCAAAATCCACCCCCAAACCCGCAGGAACCATCCCAAAATCCACAGAATTCACCCCAAAATCCACCCCAAAATCCAGGGAATTCACCCCAAAATTCGTGCGGACCCAAAATCCACAGGAACCGCCCCAAAATCCACCCCAAAATCCGGAGAATTCACCCCAAAGGTCATGGGAACCTGAAATCAATGGGAACCGCCCCAAAATCCGGAAATCACCCCAAAATCCGTGGATTTCGACCCAAAATTTATAGGGACCTGAAATCCAACCCCCAAAATCTGGACCCAAAATTCAGGGGAAGCGCCACAAAATCTACAGAAACCACCCCAAAATCCACCCAAAACCCACAGGAACCACCCCAAAATCCACGGAATTCACCCCAAAATTCGTGGGGACCCGAAAATCCACAGGAACCAACCCAAAACCTACAGAAATCACCCCAAAATCCAATTCACCCCAAAATTCGTGGGAACACAAAGACCATGGGAACGCCCCAAAATCCACAAAAATCACCCCAAAATCCGCAGAAATCACCCCAAAATTCGTGGGAAAGCGAAACTCGGAGGAATTGCCCAAAATCCACAAAAATCACCCCAAAATCCATGGAATTTACCCCAAAATTCATGGGGACACGAAGTCCACAGGAGCCACCCCAAAACCAACAGAAATCACCCCAAAATCCTCCCCAAAATTCACAGAATTCACCCCAAAATCCAAGGAAATCGCCCCAAAATCCAGGAGAACACAAAATCAATGGAAAACACCATAAAATCCAGGAAATCACCCCAAAATCCACGGAAATGACCCCAAAATCCACCGGAATCCATGGAAGAACCCCAAAAACCTTGAGGAACTTCAGGAGAACCTTGAGGAACCTCCAAAAGTCATCCAAAAAATGCTGAAGAACCCCAAAAAACCTTGAGGAACTCCCAAAAATTGTGAAAAAGCCCCAAAAGAACCTTGAGAAACCCCAAAAAACCTCGGGGAACTCCAAAAGAACCTCAAGAAACCTCCAAAACCCTTTGGGGAACCCCCAAAAAACCTTGAGGAACTTCAGGAGAACCTTGAGGAACCTCCAAAAATCATCCAAAAATGCTGAAGAACCCCAAAAAATGTGAAAAAGCCCCAAAAGGACCTTGAGAAACTCTAAAAAACCTTGGGGAACTCCAAAAGAACCTCGAGGAACCTCCAAAACCCTTTGAAGAACCCCCAAAAAACCTTGAGGAACTTCAGGAGAACTTTAGGGAACCTCCAAAAATCATCCAAAAATGCTGCAGAACCCCAAAAGAGCCTTGAGAAACCCCAAAAAAGGTCAAAGAACCTAAAAAAAGCCTTGAAGAACCCCAGAAGAACCTCGAGGAACCCCAGGAGTACCTCCAAAACCCTTTGAGGAACCCCCAAAAAATCTTGAGGAACTTCAGAAGAACCTTGAGAAACCCCAAAAAAGGTCAAAGAACCTAAAAAAACCCTTGAGGAACCCCAGAAGAACCTCGAGGAACCTCAGGAAACCTCCAAAACCCTTTGAGGAACCCCCAAAAAACCTTGAGGAACTTAAGAAGAACCTTGAGAAACCTCCAAGAATCATCCAAAAAATGCTGCAGAACCCCAAAAGAACCTTGAGAAACCCCAAAAAGGTCAAAGAACCTAAAAGAACCCTTGAGGAACCCCAGAAGAACCTCGAGGAACCCCAGGAAACCTCCAAAACCCTTTGAGGAACCCCCAAAAAACCTTGAGGAACTTCAGAAGAACCTTGAGAAACCCCAAAAAAGGTCAAAGAACCTAAAAAAACCCTTGAGGAACCCCAGAAGAACCTCGAGGAACCCCAGAAGAACCTCGAGGAACCCCAGAAGAACCTCGAGGAACCCCAGGAGAACCTCAGGAAACCTCCAAAACCCTTTGAGGAGCCCCAAAGCCCTCAGAGAACCCCCAACACCCCCACGGAACCCCACAACTGCCATCTGCCGCCCCGAATTCGGGGGATTTTGGGTCCTTTTAGGCCCAAAACCCAAAATGGGCCTCACCCCAAAATCTGGGCGTGTTTCCGGAAAGGTCCTTGAGCTTGGGGTTGCTGCGTGTTCAGAACCAGCCCAAAACCTGGACAAAATCCACCCCAAAATCCATGGACCATTCACTGACCACTCAAAACCACTCATTGACCACCCCAAAACCACGGGTGACCAAATGGACCATTCAAATTGACCACTCATTGAAACCATGGACCACCCATTGAATTGATCACCCAAAAACCACTGGGACCACCAATGACCATGGACCATTCAAACCACCAAACCACTGGGTGACCAAAACCATTCATTGACCATCCAAGGTTCACTCACTGACCACTCAATGTCCACTGGGTGACCATGGACCATTCACTGACCACTCACTGACCACGGGGTGACCACAGGGTGACCATGGACCACTCACTGTCCACCCAATGACCACTCACTGACCACTGGGGGACCACGGGGTGACCATGGACCATTCATTGACCATCCAAGGTCCACTCATTGACCACTGGGTGACCATGGCCCATTCATTGACCATTGACCACTCAGTGACCACTGGGTGACCACGGGGTGACCACGGGGTGACCATGGACCACTCACTGACCATGGACCACTCAGTGACCACTCAATGACCACGGGGTGACCATGGACCACTCATTGACCATTGACCACTCACTGACCACTCACTGACCACTGGGTGACCACGGGGTGACCATGGACCATCCAAGGTCCACTCATTGACCACGGGGTGACCATGGACCACTCACTGACCATTGACCACTCATTGACCTCGAGGTGACCAAGGGGTGACCATGGGGTGACCATGGACCATTCACTGACCATCCAATGTCCACTCACTGACCACTGGGTGACCATGGACCACTCACTGACCACTCACTGACCATCCAAGGTCCACTCACTGACCACTCACTGACCATTGACCACTCATTGACCGCTCAATGACCATTCACTGACCACCCAATGTCCACCCAATGACCGCTCATTGACATCTCATTGACCACTCAATGGCCATCCACTGACCACCCAAAATCCACCCAACCTCCACTCCATGTCCACTCATTGATCACTCATTGACCATCCATTGACTGCTCATTGACCACCCAACATCCATCCAATGTCCACTCCATGTCCACCCAATGTCCACTCAATGATCCTTCATTGACCAACCATTGACCACTCATTGACCAGCCAATGTCCACTCATTGACCATCCATTGACCATCCATTGACCATCCATTGACCATCCATTGACCACTCAACATCCATCCAATGTCCACCCAATGTCCACCCAATGTCCACTCATTAACCACCCAACCTCCACTCCCTGTCCACTCATTGACCACTCGATGACCATCCATTGACCGCTCATTGACCACTCAACATCCACTCCATGTCCACCCAATGACCATCCACTGACCACCCAACCTCCACCCAACCTCCGCTCACTGAACCCCCCCAAACCCTTGACCCCAGGAACCCCAGAAGAACCCAAAATCAGGAACCTCCTCCTTCTCCTTCTCCTCGGCCCCAAGAACATCCAAAAAATCTTGATGAACCCCCCAAAAACCCCCAAAATTGAGGAACCCCTGAGTGAAAACCCCCGAGTGACCCCCAAAATGACCCCGAGTGACCCCGAAAGTGACCAATCCCTGTGGGTGAAAGCCTGCCCAAAACGCTGAGGAACCCCAAAAAACCCCGAGGAACTCCCAAAAAAACGCCCCCAGGAACCCTCCAAAATCTTGAGGAACCCCAAAAAACGTCAAAGAACCCCAAAAAAACCTCGAGGGACGCCAAAAGAACTTTGAGGAACCTCCAAAAACCACCTAAAAAACCCTGAAGAACCCCAAATGACGTGAAAGAACCCCAAAAAACGTCAAAGAACCCCAAAAGAACCTTGAGGGACCCCAAAAGGACCTTAAGGAGCCCCAGAAGACCTTGAGGAACTTCAGAAGGAGCTTAAGGAACCTCCAAAAATTATCCAAAAAATGTGGAAGAACCCCAAAAAACCTTGATAAATGCCCAAAAAAGGTCAATGAACCCCAAAAAAACCTCGAGGAACCCCAAAAGAACCTTGAGGAACCTCCAAAACCCTTTGAAAAACCCCCAAAAAACCTTGAGGAACCTCCAAAAACCAGCTAAAAATCCTTGAAGAACCCCAAAGGATGTGAAAGAACCTCAAAAAACCTTGAGGGACCCCAAAAGAACCTCGAGGAACCTCCCAAACCTTTGAAGAACCCCCAAAAAACCTTGAGGAACCTCCAAAAACCACCTAAAAATCCTTGAAGAACCCCAAATGACGTGAAAGAACCCCAAAAAACGTCAAAGAACCCCAAAAGAACCTTGAGGGACCCCAAAAGGACCTTGAGGAACTCCAGAAGAACCTCGAGGAACCTCCAAAACCATTAAAGAACCCCCCAAAAAACCTTGAGGAACTTCACAAGGAGCTTGAGGAACCTCCAAAAATCATCCAAAAAATGTTGAAGAATTAAAAAAAACGTTGATAAATGCCCAAAAAAGGTTGAAGAGCCCCAAAAAACCCTTTGAGGAACCCCAAAAGAACCTCGAGGAACCTCCAAAACCCTTTGAAGAACCCCCAGAAATCCTTGAGGAACTTCAGAAGAAGCTTGAGGAACCTCCAAAAATCACCAAAAAATCTTGAAGAACCCCAAAAAATGGTAAGGAACCCCCCAAAAAAGTGAAAGAACCCTCAAAAAACCTCAAGGAACCCCAGAAGAACCTCGAGGAACCTCCCAAACCTTTGAAGAACCCCCCAAAAAACCTTGAGGAACCTCCAAAAACCACCTAAAAACCTTGAAGAACCCCAAAGGACGTGAAAGAACCCCAAAAAAGGTCAAAGAACCCCGAAAGAACCTTGAGAAACCCCCAAAACCATCAAAGAACCCTCAAAAAACGTTGAGGAACCCCAGAAGAACCTCGAGGAACCTCAGAAGAACCTCGAGGAACCTCCAAAACCCTTTGAAGAACCCCCAGAAAACCTCGAGGAACCCCAGAAGAACCTCGAGGAACCCCAGAAGAACCTCGAGGAACCCCAGAAGAACCTCGAGGAACCCCAGAAGAACCTCGAGGAACCCCAGAAGAACCTCAAGGAACCCCAGAAGAACCTCGAGGAACCCCAGAAGAACCCTGAGGAACCCAAGAAGAACCTCAAGGAACCGCAGAAGAACCCTGAGGAACCCCAGAAGAACCTCGAGGAACCTCCAAAACCCTTTGAAGAACCTCAGAAGAACCTTGAGAAACCCCAAAAAACATCAAAGAACCCTCAAAAAACCTTGAGGAACCCCAGAAAACCTCGAGGAACCCCAGAAGAACCTTGAGGAACCCCAGAAAACCTCAAGGAACCCCAGAAGAACCTCAAGGAACCCCATAAAACCTCGAGGAACCCCATAAAACCTCGAGGAACCCCATAAAACCTCGAGGAACCCCAGAAGAACCTCGAGGAACCCCAGAACACCTCAAGGAACCCCATAAAACCTCGAGGAACCCCAGAAGAACCTCGAGGAACCCCCCAGGCCCATCAGGACCATTCATTGACCCTGGAAACCCATTGACCAACCCCAGAAGAACCTTGACTCCCCCCCCAAACCGGGGTTGACCCCAAAACCACCACCCAGGTGCTGCCGCGGACCAGAAACCCCCATTTCCCATGGACCCCACCACCCATGGAGGTTCACTGACCATCATTGGTCCATTCCAGAACCATGGGGCCCGCCCAACCCAAACCTCAGACCCCTGGGGGTTCAGGGTCTTTTGGGGGGTTCCCATTTCCCATTTCTTTCCCATTTTTCCATTTCCCCATTTTCCCCTTTTCCCCAGTCCCCATTTTTCCCTATTTCCCATCCCCATTTTCCCCCATTTTGACCCTTTTTCCACCATTTTTTCCATTTTTTCCCATTTTTTTCCCCATTTTTCCCCATTTTGACCCATTTTCCCATTTCCCCATTTTTCACTTTTTTTCCCATTTTCCCCACCCCATTTTTCCTCCATTTTTTCACTTCCCCATTTTTCCCATTTTCCATTTTTCCCCACCACCACAATTTTTTCCATTTTTCCCCCCATTTCCCCCATTTTTTCCCATTTTTCCATCCACCACTTTGACCATTTTCCCCATTGACCATTCCCACTTTTTGACCACTCATTTTTTCCACTTTCCCCATTTTTTCAATTTTTTCCCCATTCCCATTTGACCCCCATTTTTCCCCCCTTCGTGACCATTTTTTTCCCTTTTTTTCATTTTCCATTTCCATTTTTTTTCCCCCCATTGACCACTCATTTTTTTCCATTTTTCCCATTTTTCCCATTTTTTCCTCATTTCCACACCCCAAACCCCCATTTTTCACATTTTCCATTTTTTGACCCCACCATTTTTTTCCCCCATTGTCCCATCATTTTTCCTCATTTTCCACCACGGGGTGACCATGGACCATTCATTTTCATTGACCATTTTTCCCCACCACTCCACCATTTCCCCATTTTTTCCATTTTTCCCACCACCATTTCCCATTTTCCCCCACCATTTTTCCATTCCACTTTCCCATTTTGACCACCATTTTTTTCCACGAGGTTTCCATGGACCATTCATTTTCCATTTTTTTTTTCATCATTTTCCTCCACCACCACCAAAATTTTCCCACCATTTTTTTTCATTCCATTTTTTTCCCCCATTGACCACCCATTTCCCCATTTTTGGACCATTCATTGACCATTGACCACTTTGACCACTCATTTTCCCCAAATGACCATTTTTCCCATTTTCCATCCATTTCCACCCATTGACCAGTCCCATTTTTTCATTGACCATCCAATGTCCACTCACTGACCACTGGGTGACCACTGGGGACCCATTTTTCCTCCATTTTCCTCCACATTGACCACTCATTTTCCACTTTTGACCCACCACCCATTGACCACTCATTTTTCACACCACCATTTTTCTCCCATTGTCCACTCAATGTCCACCCAATGTCCACCCAATGACCGTTCACTGACCATTCACTGACCACTCAATGACCAATGATCATTGACCACTCATTGACCACCAATGTCCACCCAATGTCCACTCCATGGCCATTCATTGTCCACTCAATGATCCTTCATTGACCAATCATTGACCACTCATTGACCACTCAACATCCATCCAATGTCCACCCAATGTCCACTCATTGACCACCCAATGACCGCTCATTGACCATCCATTGACCACTCACTGACCATCCACTGACCACTCAACATCCACCCAATGTCCACTCAATGATCCTTCATTGACCAGCCAATGTCCACTCATTGACCACCCATTGACCACTCATTGACCAGCCAATGTCCACTCATTGACCACCCACTGACCGCTCATTGACCGCTCATTGACCACCCAACATCCATCCAATGTCCACTCATTGACCACCCATTGACCATCCATTGACCGCTCATTGACATCTCATTGACCACTCACTGACCTTCCACTGACCACTCAACATCCATTCAATGTCCACCCAACGTCCACCTAATGTCCACTAACTGACCACTCAACATCCACTCCATGTCCACCCAATGTCCACTCATTGACCGTTCATTGACCATCCATTGACCATCCATTGACCGTTCATTGACCACTCAACATCCATCCAATGTCCACTCCATGTCCACCCAATGTCCACTCAATGATCCTTCATTGACCAATCATTGACCACCCATTGACCACCCAATGTCCCTTCATTGACCATCCATTGACCATCCATTGACCACCCAACCTCCACTCCATGTCCACTCATTGATCACTCATTGATCATCCATTGACCGCTCATTGACATCTCATTGACCACTCACTGACCATCCACTGACCACTCAACCTCCACTCCATGTCCACCCAATGTCCACTCATTGACCATCCATTGACCATCCACTGACCATTCATTGACCGCTCATTGACCACTCAACATCCACTCCGTGTCCACCCAATGACCACTCATTGACCGCTCATTGACATCTCATTGACCACTCAATGGCCATCCACTGACCACTCAACATCCACTCAATGTCCACCCAATGTCCACCCAATGACCACCCAAAATCCACCCAACCTCTACTCCATGTCCACTCAATGACCACTCATTGACCATCCATTGACTGCTCATTGACCACTCAACATCCATCCAATGTCCACTCAATGACCATCCACTGACCACCCAAAGTCCACCCAACATTCATTCAATGTCCACCCCATGTCCACTCATTGACCACTCAACCTCCACTCCATGTCCATCCGATGTCCACTCATTGACCGTTCATTGACCACTCAACATCCACCCAATGTCCACTCAATGATGCTTCATTGACCACCCATTGACCAGCCAATGTCCACTCATTGACCATCCATTGACCGTTCATTGACCGTTCATTGACCACCCAACATCCATCCAACGTCCATCCAACGTCCATCCAATGTCCACTCACTGACCGCTCATTGACCACTCAACATCCATCCAATGTCCATCCAATGTCCATCCAATGTCCACTCATTGACCATCCATTGACCGTTCATTGACCGTTCATTGACCACCCAACATCCATCCAACGTCCATCCAACGTCCATCCAATGTCCACTCACTGACCGCTCATTGACCACCCAACATCCATCCAATGTCCATCCAATGTCCACTCATTGACCACTCATTGACCATCCATTGACCACTCATTGACCACTCAACATCCATCCAATGTCCACCCAATGTCCACTCATTGACCACTCAACATCCACTCCATGTCCACCCGATGTCCACTCAATGATCCTTCATTGACCACCCATTGACCAGCCAATGTCCACTCATTGACCATCCACTGACCGCTCATTGACCACTCAACATCCGCTCAATGTCCACCCAATGTCCACTCATTAACCACCCAACCTCCACTCCCTGTCCACTCATTGACCACTCGATGACCATCCATTGACCACTCATTGACCACTCAACATCCACTCAATGTCCACCCAATGACCATCCACTGACCACTCAACATTCATCCAATGTCCACCCAATGTCCACCCAATGTCCACTCATTAACCACCCAACCTCCACTCCATGTCCACTCATTGACCACTCGATGACCATCCATTGACCACTCATTGACCACTCAACATCCACTCCGTGTCCACCCAATGACCATTCACTGACCACCCAAAGTCCACCCAACATTCATTCAATGTCCACCCAATGTCCACTCATTGACCATCCACTGACCACCCAATGACCGCTCATTGACCACTCAACATCCACTAAACATCCATCCAATGTCCACCCAATGTCCACTCATTGACCACTCAACATCCACTCCATGTCCACCCGATGTCCACTCAATGGTCCTTCATTGACCAATCATTGACCAGCCAATGTCCACTCATTGACCATCCACTGACCGTTCATTGACCACTCAACATCTGCTCAATGTGCACCCAATGTCCACTCATTGACCACCCAACCTCCACTCCCTGTCCACTCATTGACCACTCAATGACCATCCATTGACCGCTCATTGACCACTCAACATCCACTCCGTGTCCACCCAATGACCATCCACTGACCACCCAACCTCCACCCAACCTCCACCCACTGACCACTGACCGGTGACCCCAGAACGACCCCAGATGACCCCAGATGACCACCAGACGACCCCATTTTTTTCCCCCTCACCTTTTTCTCCTTCTCCTCATTTTTCCCAAAAAGAATTTTTTCTCCCCCTTGATGATGCGGAAGGCCCCATTTTGGACGCCGGCACCGTGGACTTCTTCCCCGGGGCTTCAGGTTGGACCCCATTTTCTGTTTTTTCCACCCCCTGAGTGACCCCCGGTTTCCCCTTTGACCCCGAGTGACCCTGAGTTTCCCACTTTGACCCCCGAGTGACCAATCCCGGTGGCCCCATTTTTCCCATTTCCCCATTTTTGACGCTTTTTCCTCCCAAAAACCTTGAGGAACTCCCAAAAAAACCTCGGAAAACGCCCCAAAAATATTGAAGAACTCCAAGAGATCTTGAGGAGCGCCCAAAAAACGTCAAAGAACCCCAAAAAACCTCAAGGGATGCCAAAAAAACCTTGAGGAACCTCCAAAAACCCTTGAAGAACCCCCAAAAAACCTTGAGGAACCTCCAAAAACCACCTAAAAAACAATGAACAACCCCAAATTACGTGAAACTACCCCAAAAAATGTCAAAGAACCCTCAAAAAATCTCAAGGGACCCCAAAAGGACCTTGAGGAACCCCAAAAGAACCTCGAGGAACCTCCAAAACCCTTTGAAGAACCCCCAGAAATCCTTGAGGAACCTCAGAAGGAGCTTGAGGAACCTCCAAAAATCACCAAAAAATCTTGAAGAACCCCAAAAAATGGTAAGGAACCCCCCAAAAAAGTGAAAGAACCCTCAAAAAACCTTGAGGAACCCCAGAAGAACCTCGAGGAACCCCAGAAGAACCTTGAGGAACCCCAGAAGAACCCTGAGGAACCCCAGAACACCTCGAGGAACCCCAGAAGAACCTCAAGGAACCCCAGAAGAACCTCGAGGAACCCCAGAAAACCTCGAGGAACCCCAGAAGAACCTCGAGGAACCCCATAAAACCTCGAGGAACCCCAGAAGAACCCTGAGGAACCCCAGAAGAACCTCAAGGAACCCCAAAAGAACCTCAAGGAACCTCAGAAAAACCTCGAGGAACCCCAGAAGAACCTTGAGGAACCCCATAAAACCTCGAGGAACCCCAGAAGAACCCTGAGGAACCCCAGAAGAACCCTGAGGAACCCCCCAGGCCCATCAGGACTGCCCCATTTTTCCATTCCCCATTCCCTCGCCACATTTCTCCTTTTTCCATTGGCCTCGGGTTGGGGAAGATGTTGCCCTTTTGTCATTTTCCCCAGGGGAGGCCCATGCCCGGCAGAAGAAGTTGATGCGCAGGTAGGTGTAGTCGCCCTCCACCGACATGCTGATGTTCTGGAGGTGACAGCTTGGGGTCAGAAACGGCCGCTTTGGGGCTGCGAACCCAAACCCGCCCAAAACGGGGCTCAGAGCCACCTCCGGGAGTGGTGGGACCCCAAAATCACCAAAAATGGGGTGGTGGGACCCCAAAACCACCAAAAACGGAGTGGTGGGAACCCAAACCCACCAAAAACGGGGTGGTGGGAACCCAAAATTGATTGAAATGGGGTGGTGGGAACCCAAAACCACGTCCAGGAGTGGTGGGACCCCAAAACCACCAAAAACGGAGTGGTGGGAACCCAAAATTGATTGAAATGGGGTGGTGGGAACCCAAAACCACGTCCAGGAGTGGTGGGACCCCAAAACCACCAAAAACGGAGTGGTGGGAACCCAAAATTGATTGAAATGGGGTGGTGGGACCCCAAAACCACGTCCAGGAGTGGTGGGAACCCAAAACCACCGAAAATGGAGTGGTGGGAGCCCAAATTTGATTGAAATGGGGTGGTGGGACCCCAAAACCACGTCCAGGACTGGTGGGAACCCAAAACCACCAAAAACGGAGTGGTGGGAACCCAAAATCATCGAAAACGGAGTGGTGGGAACCCAAAACCACGTCCAGGACTGGTGGGACCCCAAAACCACCAAAAATGGAGTGGTGGGAACCCAAAATCACCAAAAACGGAGTGGTGGGAACCCAAAACTGATTGAAATGGGGTGGTGGGAACCCAAAACCACGTCCAGGAATGGTGGGAACTCAAAACCACGTCCAGGAATGGTGGGAACCCAAAATCACCGAAAATGGAGTGGTGGGAACCCAAAATTGATTGAAATGGGGTGGTGGGAACCCAAAACCACGTCCAGGAGTGGTGGGAACCCAAAACCACCAAAAATGGGGTGGTGGGAACCCAAAATCACGTCCAGGAGTGGTGGGAACCCAAAATTGATTAAAATGGGGTGGTGGGAACCCAAAATTGATTGAAATGGGGTGGTGGGAACCCAAAACCACGTCCAGGAGTGGTGGGAACCCAAAACCACCAAAAACGGAGTGGTGGGAACCCAAAATCACCGAAAATGGGGTGGTGGGAACCCAAAACCACGTCCAGGTGTGGTGGGGACCCAAACCCACCTCCAGGGGAGGTCAAACCCTGTCCAGGTGTGGTGGGACCCCAAAATCACCTGGTGGGACCCCAAAATCACGTCCAGGTGTGATGGGAACCCAAAATTGCCCAAAATTGAGGGCGAATTTCCCCATTTTTCGGGATTTTCTCCCTTTTGGCCCTTTTTCTCTCATTTTGGGGTTTTTTGTCAATTTTGGGTTTTTTTGTCAATTTGGTTTTTTTTTTTTTCAATTTTGGGGGTTTTTTTGTCAATTTTGGGGGGTTTTTTGTTAATTTTGGGGTTTTTGTGTCAATTTTGGGTTTTTTTTGTCAATTTGGGGTTTTTTTGTGTCAGTTTTGGGTTTTTTTGTGTCAGTTTTGGGTTTTTTGTCAATTTTGGTTTTATTGGTGTCAATTTTGCGGTTTTTTGTGTCAATTTTGGGGTTTTTTGTGTCAGTGTTGGGGTTTTTTTGTCAATTTTGGGGTTTTTTGTCAATTTGGATTTTTTTTTTTTGTCAATTTTGGGTTTTTTGTGTCCATTTGGTTTTTTTGTCAATTTTGGGGTTTCCACAATAATTTTTCCTTTCCCTTCTCCCCCCATCCCTTTCCCACCCCGATTTTCGCATTTTTCCCCATTTTTACCCCCATTTCCCCCTCTCCTCTCCCTGCCCAATTTTTGGGGTGAATTCTGGGGATTTTGGGTTTTTTTTAACAATTTTTCATCATTTAATTTCAACTCATTTTGGGGTTGACCTCACACATTTTTGGGGTGAATTCCCACTTCCCCAATTTTTTCCCATTTTCCCCCATTTTTGCCCAAATTTTTCCCTATTTCTGTCCCATTTTTTCCTCCATTTTTTCCAATTTTTTCCCCATTTTTCCTCCATTCTTTTTCCCATTTCACCCCCCATTTTCTCCCCGTTTCTGTCCCATTTCTGTCCCATTTTCCCCCCATCTTTTTCCCCATTTTCCCCCATTTTTACCATTGTCCCCCATTTTTCCTCTTTTTTCCAATTTTTTTCCCCATTTTTTCCCATTTTTCCCCATTCCCCCCCCATTCCCTTTTTCTGTCCCATTTCTGTCCCATTTTCCCCCATTTTTTCCTCATTTTTCCTCCATTCTTTTTCCCATTTTCCCCAATTTTTTCCCCATTTTTCCCCATTTTTGGTGTTTTCCCCCATTTTCCCCTGCTTTGGGGGGAACTTTCACATTTTGGGTTGCACCTTTTCTGGTGGCGGGTGGAAGGGCGTGGCGATTTTCACACGGGTGATGATGACGCCCCATTTGTCGATGTAGATCTTCATCTCACTTTTGGTTTTGGCTCATTTTGGGGAAAATTAGGTTAAATTTTTTTAGATTTTTGGTTGAATTTCCCCATTTTTTGGGGCCCTGAAAAAACTCAAATTTTGGGAAAAAATCCCATTTGGGTTGAATTTGGTAAAATGGGGATTAAAAAATCCCCATTTTGGAAAAGGGGCTCCCCATTTTGGGCAGCTCTCACTTTTGGGGGAATTTCCCCATTTTGATTTTTTTTCCATAAATTGGGTTAAAAACCCCATTTTTGGGAAAAATCCCATTTTGGGCTTAAAACTCACTTTTTTGAAAATTTTGGGATTTTTCTCCATTCTGAAAATGAGATTTTGGGTTAAATTCTCTTCCTTGGGGCAGCAGCGGTTCTTTTGTCATTTTTTTTGGGTTGAATTCCGGGCCCTGGTTTGGGCTTGAAACCTCTCATTTTGGGAAAAATTTTTTGAGGTGAAAAAAACTTTTGGGTTCAGTTTTGGGTGCATTCCCCGTTTTGGGTTGAATTCTCTCACTTTTGGGGTGAACTCTCTCATTTTTGGGTTAAATTTCCATATTTGGGGTGAATTCTCTCAGTTTTGGGGTGAATTCTCTCACTTTTGGGTTGAATTTCCCCGTTTTGGGTTGAATTTCCCCATTTTGGGGTGAACTCTCTCACTTTTGGGTTGATTTTCTGTATTTTGGGGTGAATTCTCTCACTTTTGGGCTAAATTTCCCCATTTTGGGTTAATTTCCCCATTTTGGGGTGAATTCTCTCACTTTTGGGTGAAATTTCCCCATTTTGGGTTGAATTCTCTCACTTTTGGGTGGAATTTCCCCATTTTGGGGTGAATTCTCTCAGTTTTGGGGTGAATTCTCTCACTTTTGGGTTGAATTTTTCCCATTTTTTCGATTTTTCTCTCTCAGTTTTGGGGGATTTTTTACCATTTTGGGGATTTTTTCTCTCATTTTGGGGTGAATTTTCTCACTTTTTGGGACTGGAATCTCCCATTTTCATTGAATTTTCTCAATTTTGGGTTTTTCCCCATTTTTTGGGAATTTTCAGTTTTAAGGGTTTTTTCTCATTTTTTTAGGGGAATTTCCCATTTTTGGGGATTTTCTTGGGGATTTTTGGGGAATTTGGTCATTTTGGGGTCAATTCTCTCACATTTTGGGGGAATTTTACCCATTTTTGGGGTCATTTTTGGGGTTTTTGGGATTTTTAATATTTTTTGGGTGATTTTTACGATTTTTTGGGATTTTTTCTCTCATTTTGGGGATTTTTTCACATTTTTTGGGGAATTCCCATTTTGGGGTGGGTCACTCACTGGTCACTTTGGGCAATTTGGGGGCATTTTTTGGTGATTTTGGGATTTTTGGGGATTTTTGGGATTTTCTGATTTTAGGGCTTTTTTACCTTTTTGGGATTTTTTTTTTGACATTTTGGGCATTTTTTTGGGGTCATTTTTGGGGTTGGCTTTTACCCATTTTTTTTTTTTGGTTTTTTTTTGGGATTTTTACCCATTTTTGGGGATTTTTACCGATTTTTGGGGATTTTTACCGATTTTTGGGGATTTTTACCAATTTTTTTTGGATTTTTACACATTTTTTGGGATTTTTACCGATTTTTTTTACCATTTTTTTGACATTTTTGGGGATTTTCTTGGGGATTTTTGGGGCTGTGGTCACTCGTGGTCATTTTGGGCAATTTGGGGCTTTTACCCATTTTTTGGGGAATTTTTTTGGAGTTTTTTTGGGATTTTTTACTGATTTTTGGGGATTTTTTACCGATTTTGGGGATTTTTACCGATTTTTGGGGATTTTTTGGACATTTTTGGGGATTTTCTTGGGGATTTTTGGGGCTGTGGTCACTCGTGCTCACTTTGGGCAATTTTGGGTTTTTTACCCATTTTTTGGGGATTTTTTTGGTGTTTTTTTGGGATTTTTTAGATTTTTTACCGATTTTTAAGGATTTTTTACCGATTTTTGGGGATTTTTTCCACATTTTTTGGGATTTTCTTGGGGATTTTTGGGGCTGTGGTCACTCAGTGGTCACTCATGGTAATTTTGGACAATTTTGGGGTTTTTACCCATTTTTGGGATTTTTTGGTGTTTTTTTCTTGGGGATTTTTTACCGATTTTTAGGGATTTTTTACCGATTTTTGGGGATTTTTTTTGACATTTTTGGGGATTTTCTTGGGGATTTTTGGGGCTGTGGTCACTCGGTGGTCACTCGTGCTCATTTTGGGCAATTTGGGGATTTTTACCCATTTTTTGGGAATTTTCTTGGAGTTTTTTGGGGATTTTTTACCGATTTTCGGGGATTTTTTACCGATATTTGGGGATTTTTTTCGACATTTTTGGGGATTTTCTCGGGGATTTTTGGGGTTGTGGTCACTCGTGGTCATTTTGGGTCATTTCGGTAACATTTGGGGATTTTTACGGATTTTTTGGGAATTTTTTTGGTGTTTTTGGGGATTTTTTACCGATTTTTAGGGATTTTTTACCGATTTTTGGGGATTTTTTTGACATTTTTTGGGGATTTTTGGGGTTCTGGTCACTCAATCGTCACTCGTGGTCATTTTGGGTCATTTCAGGAATATTTGGGGATTTTTAAGGATTTTTTAAAAAATTTTCTTGTGTTTTTGGGAATTTTTTACCGATTTTTGGGGATTTTTTACCGATTTTTGGGGATTTTTTTTGACATTTTGGGCATTTTCTCTGGGATTTTTGGGGCTGTGGTCACTCAGTGGTCACTCGTGGTATTTTGGGCAATTTTGGGGTTTTTAACCATTTTTTGGGGAATTTTTTTGGCATTTTTTGGGATTTTTGGGGCTGTGGTCACTCGTGGTCATTTTGGGAACATTTTGGGATTTTTACGGATTTTTTTGGATTTTTTTTGGCGTTTTTGGGGATTTTTTACCCATTTTTGGGGATTTTTTCGACATTTTGGAGATTTTTTTAACATTTTTGGGGATTTTTTTCGACATTTTGGGGATTTTTTCGACATTTTAGGGATTTTTTTGGACATTTTGGAGATTTTTTTAACATTTTGGGGATTTTTTGGACTTTTTTGGGACTTTCTTGGGGATTTTTGGGTCAGTGGTCACTCGGGGTCACGCAGGGGTCACTCAGTGGTCACTCAGGGACATTTTGGGCCATTTTGGGCCATTTTAGGGCTTTTCTTTTAGGGATTTTTTGGCCATTTTTGGTGCTTTTTGGTCTAGCGGTCACTCCGTGGTCACTCAGGGTCATTTTGGGGCATTTTTTGGGCTTTTTTTTCGGGGATTTTTTTGCCATTTTTGGGATTTTTGGGTCAGTGGTCACTCAGTGCTCACAGTGATCACTCAGGGCCATTCTGGGGCATTTTTTGGCCATTTTAGGACTTTTTGGGGGCGATTTTTTGGGGATTTTTGGGTCAGTGGTCACCCGGGGGTCACTCAGTGGTCACTCAGGGCCGTTTTGGGGCATTTTTTGGCCATTTTGGGGCTTTTTGGGGGGAGATTTTTGGGCCAGCGGTCACTCAGTTCTCACAGTGGCCACTCAGAGCCATTTTGGGCCATTTTTTGGCCATTTCAGGGGTTTTTTTGGGGGGATTTTTTGACATTTTTTGGGGCAGTGGTCACTCAGGGTTATTTCGGGCCATTTTTGGGCCATTTTAGGGCTTTTCTTTTAGGGATTTTTGGCCATTTTTGGTGCTTTTTGGTCTAGCGGTCACTCCGTGGTCACTCAGGGTCATTTTGGGGCATTTTTTGGCCATTTTTGGGCTTTTTTTTGGGGATTTTTGCCATTTTTGGGGATTTTCGGGTCAGCGGTCACTCAGTGCTCACAGCGATCTCTCAGGGCCATTTTGGGCCATTTTTTGGCCATTTTGGGGCTTTTTTGGGAGGGATTTTTGGGCCAGCGGTCACTCGGTGCTCACAGTGATCTCTCAGGGCCATTTTGGGCCATTTTTTGGCCATTTTAGGGCTTTTTTTGGGGGGTCATTTTTAAAATTTTTTGGGGCCATTTTTGGCCAATTTGGTTTTTTGGGAGGGATTTTTGACATTTTTGGTGATTACCTCAGGGCCATTTTAGGGCATTTTGAGGGCTTTTTTTTCGGGGATTTTTTGGCCATTTTTGGTGCTTTTTGGTCTAGCGGTCACTCAGTGGCCACTCAGGGTCATTTTGGGGCATTTTTTGGGCTTTTTTTTCGGGGATTTTTGGACATTTTTGGGGATCTTTGGGCCGGGGTCACTCAGGGGGGTCACCCCCAAACCCCACTTTGGGGTCACTCAACCTCACAAACCCCAAACGGTGCTCTAAAACCCCAAAGCAGGGCGGCCAAAAAGCTGCGGCCCAGCAAATCCTCGGCCGCGTCCTTGTCCGGCTCCTCCTCGTCCTCGTCCTCGTTCTGGGCACGGAAACGGCAAATTCGGGAAAAAATCCCAAAGCCCCAATTCCCCGGTCCCCAAAAACCCCCAGTTCTGAACTCCCAAAATCCCTAAAAACCCCAAAACCCCAAAACCCCCAGTTCCGAATCCCGAAATTCCCCAAAACCCCAAAATCCCCAGTTCCGAATCCCGAATATCCCCAAATCCCCAAAAATCCCCAGTTCCATATCCCAAAATCCCTAAAAACCCCAAATTCCCAAAAACCCCCAGTTCCGAATCCCGAAATTCCCTGAATCCCCAAAAACCCAAAAACCCCAATTCCGAATCCCGAAATTCCCAAAAACCCCAAAATCCCAAAAACCCCCAGTTCCGAATCCCGAAATTCCCCGAATCCCCAAAACCCCAAAATCCCAAATTTCCCAATTCCAAATGCCCCAAAACCCCCAAAATCCCCAAAACCCCAAAAATCCCAAAAACCCCAAACCCCAAAATAACCCCCAAAATCCCCAAACCCCCAAAAATGCCCCAAAATCCCAAAATTCTAAAACCCCAAAATCCCAAAATTCCCAAATCCAAATCCCAAATTCCCTAAAATCCCCAAAACCCAAAAACCCCAAATTTCCAAATCCCCAAAACCCAAAATTCCCCCCAACCCCAAAAATCCCCAAATTCCCCAAAACCCCAAAATCCCCCAAAACCCCAAACCCCCAAAACCCCAAAATCCAAAAATGCAAAAATCCCCAAAAACCCCCAAATGCCCCAAAACCCCAAAATCCCAAATGCCCCAAAACCCCCCAAAACCCCAAAATTCCCCAAATTGCCCAAATTCCCCAAATCCCCAAATTCCCCAATGCCCAAAATCCCCAAAATCCCCAAAATCCAAAATGCCCAAAACCCCCCCAAATGCCCAAAAACCCCAAATTCCCCCCCCCAAATGCCCAAAACCCCAAAAAACCCAAAATGCCCCAAAACCCCCAAAATGCCCAAAAATCCCCAAATGCCCCAAACCCAAAACCCCAAAATGCCCAAATCCCCAAATGCCCAAACCCCAAAATGCCCCAAACCCCAAAATGCCCCAAAAAAACCCAAATGCCCCAAACCCCCAGAATGCCCAAAATCCCCAAAATCCCAAAATGCCCCAAAAACCCCAAAATGCCCCAAAACCCCCAAATAAAATACCCAAATGCCCCAAACCCCCCCCAAACCCCCCAAAATGCCCCAAACCCCCCAAAATCCCAAAATGTCCCAAAATGCCCCAATCCCCCAAAATGCCCCAAATCCCCCAAAATGCCCCAAACCCCCCAAAATGCCCCAAAATCCCCAAAATGCCCCAAACCCCCAAAATGCCCCAAACCCCAAAACCCCCAGCTCAGGGCCAGTTTCATTTTTCCCAAATGCCAAAAACCCCAAAATGCCCCAAAAGCCCCAAAAACCCAAAGCCCCAAACCCCTTGAGGAAAATGCCGACGTTCTTCACCTTCTTCTTGACGGCCGTCAGCACCACGGCCGGGCCGTCCTGCGCGGGGACACCCCATTGGTCGGGAGGGGGAAATGGGGACACCCCATTGGTCGGGAGAGGGAAACGGAGTGATGTGATTGGTCAGGAGAGGGGCACCGGGACACCCCATTGGTCGGGAGAGGGACACGGGGACACCCCATTGGTCGGGAGAGGGACACGGGGACACCCCATTGGTCGGGAGAGGGACACGGGGACACCCCATTGGTCGGGAGAGGGGAACGGAGTGATGTGATTGGTCAGGACAGGGGCACCGGGACACCCCATTGGTCGGGAGAGGGGAACGGAGTGATGTGATTGGTCAGGACAGAGCCACCGGGACACCCCATTGGTCGGGAGAGGGACATGGAGTGATGTGATTGGTCAGGAGAGGGAAATGGGGACACCCCATTGGTCGGGAGAGGGACACCGGGGACACCCCATTGGTCGGGAGAGGGGAACGGAGACACCCCATTGGTCGGGAGAGGGGAACGGAGACACGCCATTGGTCGGGAGAGGGGAACGGGGACACCCCATTGGTCGGGAGAGGGACACGGGGACACCCCATTGGTCGGGAGAGGGGAACAGAGACACCCCATTGGTCGGGAGAGGGACACGGGGACACCCCATTGGTCGGGAGAGGGACACCGGGACACGCCATTGGTCGGGAGAGGGACACGGGGACACCCCATTGGTCGGGAGAGGGACACGGAGTGATGTGATTGGTCAGGAGAGGGAAATGGGGACACCCCATTGGTCGGGAGAGGGACACGGGGACACGCCATTGGTCGGGATTGGGAAATGGGGACACCCCATTGGTCGGGAGAGGGACACGGAGTGATGTGATTGGTCAGGAGAGGGAAATGGGGACACCCCATTGGTCGGGAGAGGGGAATGGGGACACCCCATTGGTCGGGAGAGGGACACGGGGACACGCCATTGGTCGGGAGAGGGGAATGGGGACACGCCATTGGTCGGGAGGGGGAAATGGAGACACCCCATTGGTCGGGAGAGGGACACGGGGACACCCCATTGGTCGGGAGGGGGGAACGGGGACACCCCATTGGTCGGGAGAGGGGAAATGGAGTGATGTGATTGGTCAGGACAGGGGCACCGGGACACCCCATTGGTCGGGAGAGGGAAATGGAGTGATGTGATTGGTCAGGACAGAGCCACAGGGAGAGGGGCACGGGGACACCCCATTGGTCGGGAGGGGGAAATAGAGTGATGTGATTGGTCAAGAGAGAGCCACAAGGAAAGGGGATTGGTCAGGACACGGGGACAGGGGATTGGTCAGGATTGGGACACGGGGACACCCCATTGGTCGGGAGAGGGGAAATGGAGTGATGTGATTGGTCAGGACAGGGGCACCGGGACACCCCATTGGTCGGGAGAGGGAAATGGAGTGATGTGATTGGTCAGGACAGAGCCACAGGGAGAGGGGCACGGGGACACCCCATTGGTCGGGAGGGGGAAATAGAGTGATGTGATTGGTCAAGAGAGAGCCACAAGGAAAGGGGATTGGTCAGGACACGGGGACAGGGGATTGGTCAGGATTGGGACACGGGGACACCCCATTGGTCGGGAGAGGGACACGGGGACACCCCATTGGTCGGGAGAGGGGAACGGGGACACCCCATTGGTCGGGAGAGAGGAACGGGGACACCCCATTGGTCGGGAGAGGGACACCGGGACACCCCATTGGTCGGGAGAGGGAAACGGGGACACCCCATTGGTCGGGAGAGGGACACGGAGTGATGTGATTGGTCAGGACAGGGGCACCGGGACACACCATTGGTCAGGAGATGGGCACGGAGTGATGTGATTGGTCAGGACAGAGCCAGAGGGAGAGGGGATTGGTCAGGAAACGGAGACACGGGATTGGACAGGATTGGGACACGGGGACAGGGGATTGGTTGGGATTGGGACATGGGGACACCCCATTGGTCGGGAGAGGGGCACCGAGACACAGGATTGGTTGGGAGAAGGGAAGGGAGGGACGGGATTGGTCAATACACCAGGACACCCTATTGGTCGGGAGAGTGACACAGGGACATGCCATTGGTCAGAATTGGAAATGGAGTGATGTGATTGGTCAGGAGAGGGGCACAGGGAAACCGGATTGGTCAGGACACAGAGACACGGGATTGGTCAGGATTAGGACACGGGGACAGGGAATTGGTTGGGAATGGGACAGGAGCAATGGGATTGGTCGAAATGAGGACACCGGGACATCCCATTGATGTCAAAACTCCCTGGTTTGGGAGAAAACACGGGATTGGTCAGGAGAGAGCCAAATGGGGAAAAACAACAAAAAACACGGGGACAAACACGGATTGGGTTAAAAATGGGAAAATGGGGTAAACCCCAAAACACGGTCAAAACACGGGAAATGGGTTAAAATAACAAAAATGGGGAAAATGGGGAGGAAATGGGGAAAAAAGAAGAAAAAACAGGGAAAAACCACAAGGAATTGGTTAAAATAATAAAAATGGGGAAAAACAACAAAAAAATTGGGGAAAAAACACGAAAAATTGGTTAAAATAATAAAAATGGGGAAGGCGGCTCCGAGAGCCCCACGTTGATGCTGAACACCATCCCTGGTTTGGGGAGAAAACATGGGAAATCGCTTAAAATAATGAAAATGATAAAAATGGGGAAAAACGGGGGAAAAAACACAGGAAATGGGTGAAAAATGGGAAAAATAGGAATAAAGGGAAGGCGGCTCCGAGAGCCCCACGTTGACGCTGAAAACCATCCCTGGTTTGGGGAGAAAACACGGGAAATCGCTTAAAATAATGAAAAATGATAAAAATGGGGAAAAACGGGGGAAAAAACACAGGAAATGGGTGAAAATTAGGAATAAAGGGAATGTGGCTCAGATTGGTGAACAGCATCCCTGGTTTGGGGAGAAAACACGGGAAATCGGTTAAAATAACAAAAAATGAGAAAAATGGGGGAAATGGGGAAAAAACCACAGGAAATGGGTCAAAAATGGGAAAAATGGGAAAAAGGGGAAGGTGGCTCCGAGAGCCCCACGTTGATGCTGAACAGCATCCCTGGTTTCCCCAGGAAAAGGGGAATCGGTTAAATTAACTGGTCACAGGGCAAAATGGGGAAAAAAAACACAGTGAATGGGTTAAAAATGGAAAAATGGGAGAGGGGAAAAGGGAAGGCGGTCCCCCCCGTGATTGGTGAACAGCATCCCTGGTTTGGGAGAAAACACACCTCATCCAAAATAATGAAAAATGATAAAAATGGGGAAAAACGGGGGAAAAAACACAGGAAATGGGTTAAAAATGGGAAAAATGGGAAAAAAGGGAAGGTGGCTCTGAGAGCCCCACGGTGATGCTGAAAACCATCCCTGGTTTGGGGAGAAAACACGGGAAATCGGTTAAATTAACAAAAATGGGGAAAAACAACAAAAAAATCCGGGAAAAAACACCGGGAATTGGTTAAAAATGGGAAAAATGGGAAAAAGGGAAGGTGGCTCTGAGAGCCCCACGTTGATGCTGAACAGCATCCCTGGTTTGGGGAGAAAACACGGGGAATCGGTTAAAAAAATAACAAAAATGGGGAAAAATGGGGGAAAAAACACAGTGAATGGGTTAAAAATGGGAAAAATGGGAGAGAAAGGGAAAAAAGGGAAGGTGGCTCTGAGAGCCCCACGTTGATGCTGAACACCATCCCTGGTTTGGGGAGAAAACACGGGAAATTGGTTAAAATAATGAAAAATGATAAAAAACAACAAAAATAACAGGGAAAAAACGAAAGGAATTGGTTAAAAATGGGAAAAATGGGAAAAAAGGGAAGGCAGCTCCGAGAGCCCCACGGTGATGCTGAACACCATCCCTGGTTTGGGGAGAAAACACCAGAAATCGGTTAAAATAATGAAAAATGGGAAAAATGGGGAAAATCAACCAAAAAAAAAAACGGGGAAAAAACAAGAGAAATTGGTAAAATAATAAAAAAACCCGGGAATTTTCAGACAGAAATGAAATTTTGGGATGGAACAGGTGAATTTCAGGGTCAGAACAGGCGGATTTTGGGGTGAAAAATGCGGATTTTGGGGTGGAAAATGTAAATTTGAGCGCAAAACCCAGGAATTTTTAGACAGAAACGGAATTTTGGGATGGAATCAGGTGAATTTGAGAGTTAGAACAGGCGGATTTTGGGGTAAAAACCACGGATTTTGGAGCGGGAAATGTAAATTTGAACTCAAAACCCGGGGATTTTTAGATGGAATTTGAATTTTGGGATGGAGCAGGTGAATGTCAGAGTTAGAACAGGCGGATTTTGGGGTGAAACCCGCGGATTTTGGGGTGGAAAATGTAAATTTGAGCGCAAAACCCGGGGATTTTTAGATGGAAACAGAATTTTGGGATGGAGCAGGTGAATGTCAGAGTTAGAACAGGCGGATTTTGGGGTGGAAAATGTAAATTTTGGGTCGCCCAGGGATTTTTGATGGAATTTGAATTTTGTTCTGGAGCTGGGAATGACCAGAGTCACAACAACTCGATTTTGGGGTGGAAAACGTAAATTTGAGCGCAAAACCCGGGGATTTTTAGACGGAATTTGAATTTTGGGATGGAGCAGGTGAATTTCGGGACACAACATGCGGATTTTGGGGTGAAAACCGCGGATTTTGGGGTGGAAAACGTAAATTTGAGCGCAAAACCTGGGGATTTTTAGTTGCAATTTGAATTTTGGGATGGAAGAGGTGAATGTCAGAGTCACAACAGGCGGATTTTTAACGCGAAACGCAGGATTTTGGGGCTCACCCTTCAGAGGCGCTGGGGTTCTTGGGTTGATGACAGGGCCCTCATGAACAGGGGTCATGGCGTCACCCACAAGGGGCCCTGGGTCACACAGGGGACCACACAGGGGTCACCCAGGGGACCCCGTGGGTCACACAGGGGTGAACGGGGCTCACCCCAGGGGCAGGGGTCTATATCGGGCTGCTTCTTCACCCACGTCCATGGGTTACGTCAGGGTCACCTCAGGGGTCAGGGGTCACACAGGGGGCAGGGGTCACACAGGGGTCACTCAGGGGGGGTCAGGGGGTCACACAAGGGTCAGGGGTCACACAGGGGTCACACGGGGGTCACTCAGGGGTCACACAGGGGGGGGTCACACAGGGGTCACACAGGGGTCACTCAGGGGGTCAGGGGTCACTCAGGGGTCACACAGGGGTCAGGGGTCACTCAGGGGTCACACAGGGGGCAGGGGTCACACGGGTCAGGGGTCACTCAGGGTCACACAAGGGGCAGGGGTCACACAGGGGTCACACAGTGGTCACTCAGGGGTCACTCGGGGGGTCACACAGGGGTCAGGGGTCACACAGGGGGCAGGGGTCACTCAGGGGTCAGGGGTCACACAGGGGTCACACGGGTCAGGGGTCACACAGGGGTCACACAGGGGTCAGGGGTCACTCAGGGGTCACACAGGGGTCAGGGGTCACACAGGGGTCACAGGGGTCACACAGGGGGCAGGGGTCACTCAGGGGTCACTCGGGGTCAGGGGTCACTCAGGGGTCACACAGGGGTCACACAGGGGTCACTCAGGGCCATTTTAGGGATTTTTTTGACATTTTTGGGGATTTTTTTTGATTTTTTTTTCTGTTTTCTTAGGGATTTTTGGGGTTGTGGTCACTCAGTGGTCACTCAGTGGTCACTCAGGGTCACTCAATGGTAACTCAGGGTCATTTTGGGCCATTTTGGGGCTTTTTGGGGCGATTTTCTTGGGGATTTTTGGGTCAGTTTGGGGTTGTGGTCACTCAGTGGTCACTCAGTGGTCACTGTGGTCACTCAGTGGTCACTCAGTGGTCACTGTGGTCACTGTGGTCACTCAATGGTCAGTGGTCACTCAATGGTCACTTTTGGGATGGTCATTTTTTTTGGGTTATTTTGGGCCATTTTGGGGTGATTTTCTTGGGGATTTTTGGGTCATTTTGGGGTTGTGGTCACTCAGTGGTCACTGTGGTCACTGTGGTCACTCTATGGTCACTCAGTGGTCACTCAATGGTCACTGTGGTCACTCAATGGTCACTTTGGGGTCATTTTGGGGCCATTTTTTTTGGGCTTTTTGGGGATTTTTTCTTTGGGGTCACTTGGGGTTATGGTCACTCAGTGGTCACTCTGTGGTCACTCAATGGTCACTCAGTGGTCACTCAATGGTCACTCAGGGTCACTCAGGGTCACTCAGGGTCACTCAGTGGTCACTCTGTGGTCACTCAGTGGTCACTCAGGGTCACTCAGTGGTCACTCAATGGTCAGTTGGTCACTCGGTCACTGTGGTCACTCAATGGTCACTCAGGGTAATTTTGGGCCATTTTGGGGCTTTTTGGGCGATTTTCTTGGGGATTTTTGGGGTTATGGTCACTCAGTGGTCAGTGGTCACTCAGTGGTCACTCCGTGGTCACTCAGTGGTCACTCAGGGTCACTCAGGCGTCACTCAGGGGTCACTGTGGTCACTGTGGTCACTCAGGGTCATTTTCGGCCATTTTGGGGCTTTTTGGGGCGATTTTCTTGGGGATTTTTGGGGTTGTGGTCACTCAGGGGTCACTCAATGGTCACTCTGTGGTCAGTGGTCACTCAGTGGTCACTCAGTGGTCACTCGGTGGTCACTCAGGTGTCACTCAGTGGTCACTCAGGGTTATTTTGGGCCATTTTGGGGCGATTTTCTTGGGGATTTTTGGGGTTATGGTCACTCCATGGTCACTCACTGGTCAGTGGTCACTCAATTGTCACTCAGGTGTTACTCAGTGGTCACTATGGTCACTCAGTGGTCAGTTGGTCACTCGGTGGTCACTGTGGTTACTCAATGGTCACTCAGGGCCATTTTGGGCCATTTTGGGGCGATTTTCTTGGGGATTTTTGGGGTTGTGGTCACTCAGGGGTCACTCAATGGTCAGTGGTCACTCAGTGGTCACTCAGTGGTCACTCAGGGTCACTCACCGTGCCTCAGCTCCCTCAGCAGCACCTCCTGCAGCGTTTTGAAGGTTTTTTGTGGTGGTCCTGCATGTCCTGCGAGGGGTCAGGGTGGGACTGGTCTGTGCTGGTCACTCACTGGTCACTCTATGGTCACTCACTGGTCACTCTATGGTCACTGTGGTCACTGTGGTCACTCAGGGTCATTTTAGGGAATTTTTGGGGATTTTTTGGACATTTTTGGGGATTTTTTGGCTATATTTTTGCTGTTTTCATGGGGGTTTTTGGGGTTGTGGTCACTCAGGGGTCACTGTGGTCAGTGTGGTCACTCTATGGTCACTCAATGGTCACTCAGTGGTCAGTTGGTCACTCCATGGTCACTGTGGTTACTCAATGGTCACTCAGGGGTCACTGTGGTCACTCAGTGGTCACTCAGGGGTCACTGTGGTCTCTCAGTGGTCACTCAGGGTCATTTTGGGCCATTTTGGGGCTTTTTGGGGCGATTTTCTTGGGGATTTTTGGGGTTATGGTCACTCAGTTGTCACTCAGTGGTCAGTGGTCACTCAGTGGTCACTCAGTGGTCACTCAGTGGTCACTCAGTGGTCACTGTGTTCACTCTGTGGTCACTCGGTCATTTTGGGCCATTTTGGGCCATTTTGGGGCGATTTTCTTGGGGATTTTTGGGGTTATGGTCACTCAGTGGTCACTCTATGGTCAGTGGTCACTGTGGTCACTCAGGGTCACTCAGTGGTCACTCAGTGGTCACTCAGTGGTCACTCAGGGTCACTGTGGTTACTCAGGGTCATTTTGGGCCATTTTGGGCCATTTTGGGGCGATTTTCTTGGGGATTTTTGGGGTTGTGGTCACTCAGGGGTCACTCAATGGTCAGTGGTCACTCTATGGTCACTCAGTGGTCACTCAGTGGTCACTCTATGGTCACTCAGTGGTCACTCAGTGGTCACTCAGTGGTCACTCAGGGTCACTGTGGTTACTCAGGGTTATTTTGGGCCATTTTGGGCCATTTTGGGGTGATTTTCTTGGGGATTTTTGGGGTTGTGGTCACTCAGGGGTCACTCAATGGTCAGTGGTCACTCTATGGTCACTCAGTGGTCACTCAGTGGTCACTCTATGGTCACTCAGTGGTCACTCAGTGGTCACTCAGTGGTCACTCAGGGTCACTGTGGTTACTCAGGGTCATTTTGGGCCATTTTGGGGCTCTTAGGGGCGATTTTCTTGGGGATTTTTGGGGTTGTGGTCACTCAGTGGTCACTCAGTGGTCACTCAGTGGTCACTCAGTGGTCACTCAGTGGTCACTCTATGGTCAGTGGTCACTCAGGGTCACTCACCGTGCCTCAGCTCCCTCAGCAGCACCTCCTGCAGGGTCAATAAGAAGCCGTAGTGGTCCTGCATGTCCCAAAGTGCATGTGGGACTTGGGTCCACCATGAGGGTCCTGACCAGGTTGGAGCAATAGGACTTGTAAATGGGTCAAATGCCCATGGAGTCAAAATGTGATGGCCCCAAAGTGCATGTGGGACTTGTCGCTGCGGAATTGGGGTGAAAAACGGGGAAATTGGTCAAAATTGGGTTAAAAAAGGGAAAAAAACGGGGTAAAAATGGTGAAAATAGGGCAAAAACGGGTCAGAAATGGGTCAGAAATGGGAAAATGGGGTCAGGATTGGAGTAGGGGATGGCCCCAAAGTGCATGTGGGACTTGTCGCTGCGGAATCGGGGTGAAAAACGGGGAAATTGGTTAAAAAATGGGGAAAAAGGGAAAAAACGGGGTAAAAATGGTGAAAATAGGGCAAAAACCGGGAAAAATTGGGTGGAAAATTTGAAAATGGGGTCAGGATTGGAGCAGGGGATGGCCCCAAAGTGCATGTGGGACTTGTCGCTGCAAGAAATGGGGTGAAAAACGGGGAAATTGGTTAAAAATGGGGAAAAAAAAAAAAAAGGGGGTAAAATGGCGAAAATAGGGTCAAAAAAAAGGGGAAAAATTGAGGGGAAAATTGGGGAAAAAGGGGGTCAGAAATGGTGAAAATGAGCAGGGATGGGTCCCAAAGTGCAAATGGGGACTTGTCACTGAAAAGTCATGTGGGACTTGGGGCTGAAAAAAAATCCCAAAAACGTAAAAAATTGGGGAGAAAAGGGAAAAAACGGGGTAAAAATGGTGAAAATAGGGCAAAAATGGGTCAGAAATGGGTCAGAAATGGGAAAATGGGGTCAGAAATGGAGCAGGTGATGGCCCCAAAGTGCATGTGGGACTTGTCGCTGAAAGAAATGGGGTGAAAACGGGAAATTGGTTAAAATTGGGGAAAAAGGAAAAAACGGGTAAAACTGGTGAAAATAGGGCAAAACAAAAATGGGTCAAAATGGGGAAATGGGGAAAATGGGGTCAGCAGGTGATGGCCCCAAAGTGGGTGGGACTTGTCGCCCCATTGAAATTGGGGTGAAAACGGGAAATTGGTTAAAAATGGGGAAAAAAACAGGGGAAAAAAAGGGTAAAAAAATGGTGAAAATAGGGCAAAACGGGAAAAATTGAGTGGGTCAAAAATTGGGAAATGGGGTCAGGAATGGAGCAGGGGATGGCCCCAAAAGTGCATGTGGGACTTGTCGCCAATGGAATTGGGGTGAAAAACGGGGAAATTGGGAAAAAAGGGGAAAAAAAAAAAAATGGGGTCCAGGAAAAATAGGGTCAAAAAAAATGGGGAAAAATGGTCCAAATGGGAAAAATGGGGTCAGGATTGGTCGGGAGGGATGGGGTCAGTGCGTGGTCAGGACTTGTCGGGGAAAGAAATGGGGTGAAAACGGGAAATTGGTCAATTGGGAAAAAAGGGGGGTGAAAACGGGACGGGTAAAATGGTGAAAAAGGACAAAAAAACGGGAAAAATTGGGTGGAAAATTGGGAAATGGGGTCAGGATTGGTCAGGATTGATGGCCCCAAAGCCCATTGGTTGTGGGACTTGGGTCATTGGGGTGAAAACGGGGAAATTGGTTAAAATTGGGGAAAAAACACCCCATTGGGGGAAAAACGGTCGAAAAATGGTGAAAATAGGGCAAAAACGGGTCAGAAATGGGACACAAAATGGGGAAATGGGGTCAGGATTGGAGCAGGGATGGCCCCAAAGGCATGTGGGACTTGTCGACATTGGTTGGTGGGATTGAAACACGGGGAAATTGGTTAAAATTGGGGAATAAATGGGGAAAAAAGGATTGGTGGAAAAGACACAGGGATTGGGGAGTAAAAATGGGACAAAAAGGGCAAAAACCAGGAAAAAATTGGGTGGGGAAAATTGGAAAATGGGGTCAGAAATGGAGCAGGGATGGCCCCAAAGTGCATTGTGGGACTTGTCACAGGAAATTGGGGTGAAAAAGGGAAATTGGTTGGGAAACGGGGAAAAGGGAAAAACAGAATCAAACGGGAAAATTGGGCAAAAATGGGGGACACCCATTGGGTCAGAAATGGGAAATGGGGTCAGGGGAAATGGAGAGGTAAAATGGTGAAAAAGGGAAAAAGGAGGATTTTTGGGGTGGGGAGGGAAAATTCCTAAATTTTGGACATGGGGACAGGGATTCCTGAGGATGGGGAGTTTGAGGCCAGGAAAAATGGGAAATGGATGATGATTGTTGTAAAAGGGTGAATTTTTCAGGTGGATTTTTGTGGCTGATTTTGGAGCAGATTTTTGGGAGGACATTTATTACTTTTTGTATTTTGGGTTAAATTGAGCCCATTTTGGGTGGCAAAGTGCATGTGACCCCGCTGAACTTGAGGCTTTAGTTGCCCGCCCCCGTCCACCATGATGATGATTGCTGAAAATTTTGTGAATTTTAATGTGATTTTTGGGAAAGGAGCAGAATTTTGATGGTCCCATTGGTTTTGTGGATTGGGTTAAATGTGATTTTGGTCATTTTGGTACTTTTTTTTCGATGTGACGACGCTGAATTTTGGGAATTCTTGAGGTCAGTTCGGTTGTGGCCCCGCCTGGATGATGATTGTTGAATTTTTGTGAATTTTTGAGGTGAATTTTAGGCGCATTTTGAAACCCCGGGAGGATTGAGCTTGGCCTCTGGAGGATGAGTTGGGCATTGGTATTTTTGGATTTTGGGTTAAATTCCATCCCTTTGGGAGTCGGGGAGAAAACCTGACCACGCTGAATTTGAGGGCTGTAGCCCCCCGCTCTGGATGATGATTGGGGAATTTTTTGTGATTGGGAAAAATGGGAATTTTAGGAATTCTTTTTGGGCACGGTGGGTTAAATTATGAAAGCATCCCTGGTTTGGGGAGAAAACATTTTGGGTTAAAATAACAAAAATGGGGAAAACAGGAAAAACACAGGAAATGGGACCAAAAATGGGGGAAATTGAGGCTGTAGCTGAAAGGCGGCTCTGATTTGAGCCCCACGGAATGATTGAACAATTTTAATGGATTTTTTGGGAGAAAACAAATGGGAATTTTGAGCGGAATTTTGAAAATGATATTTTGGGAAAAATGGGGGAAAAAAACAGGAAATTGGTTAAAAATGGGAAAAAATGGGAAAAATTGAGGTTGTAGAGCCCCGCATCTGGATGATGATTGTTGAATTTTTGTCCCTTTTAAATTTTTTTGGGAAAAACCAGAAATTTTTAAAATAATGTATTTTTGCATTTTGGGAAAATCGGGAAAATCAACCAAAAAAAACGGGGAAAAAACAAGAGAAATTGGTAAAATAATAAAAAAACCCGGGAATTTTCAGACAGAAATGAAATTTTTGGGATGGAACAGGTGAATTTCAGGGTCAGAACAGGCGGAATTTTGCTGTGAAAAATTTTGATTTTGGGTGGAAAATGTAAATTTGGGCGCAAAACCCAGGAATTTTCAGACAGAAACGGGGATTTTTGGGATGGAATCAGGTGAATTTGAGAGTTAGAACAGGCGGTTTTGGGGTAAAACCAATCGGATTTTGGGCGGAAATGTAAATTTGAACTCAAAACCCGGGATTTTAGATGGAATTTGAATTTTGGGATGGAGCAGGTGAATTTCAGAGTTAGAACAGGCCATGATTTTTGCCTCAAAACGAAAAAATCCGGGTGGATTTTGGGGTGACCCGACGTAAATTTGAGCGCAAAACCCGGGAGCTTTTTTTGATGGAATTTGAATTTTGGGATGGAAGCAGGTGAATTTCAGGGTCACAACAGGCAAATGGAAATTTTGGGAGTAAAACCTGAGAGAAAAAAATTTTTTTTTGGACCCCAATTTGGGAAAAACCTTTGGGATGGAGAGGTGAATTAAGGGAGCTCAAAAAGGGGGTTTTGGGGTGGAAAACCAAATTTTGGGAGCTGAACTGAAACCTCCCATTTTGGATTTTTACCGCCTGACCTGAAACCTCCCATTTTGGGGAGGAATCTGACCTGAAACCCCCATTTTTGGTTAACCTTTAGGCGCAAATCCCATTTTTTGGGACCTGACCCTTTAACCTCCCATTTTTTGGTCCACCTGACCTGAAAACCTCCCATTTTGGTTAACCTGACCTGAAAATGTGTTTTGGTTAACCTGACCCAAACCTCCCAGTTTTTTCCACGTTGACCCACAAACCTCCCAGTTTGGTTAAACCTGACCTCCCACCTCCCATTTTGGTTAACCTGACCTAAACCTCCCAGTTTTTGGTTAACCTTGACCTCAAACCTCCCATTTTTGGTTGGTCCCAAACCTCCCATTTTGGTCCACCTGAAACCTCCCATTTTGGTTAACCTTCACCTCAAACCTCCCATTTTTGGTCCACCTGACCTAAAACCTCCCATTTTTTGTTAACCCCACCTGAAACCTCCCATTTTTGGTCCATTTAAACCTCCCATTTTTGGTCCTCTGACCTCAAAACCTCCCATTTTGGTCCACCTGACCTCCCACCTCCCATTTTTGGTCCCAAAAACCTCCCATTTTGGTCCAATTTCACCTTTAAACTCCCATTTTGGTCCCACCTGACCTCAAACCTCCCATTTTTGGTCCACCTTGACCTCAAACCTCCCATTTTTGGTCCAAACCTGACCCAAAACCTCCCATTTTGGTCCCAAACCTCCATTTTTGGTCCACCTTGACCTAAACATTTTTGGTCCCAAACCTCCCATTTTTGGTCCACCTTGACCTAAACCCCCATTTTTGGTCCCACCTCCCATTTTTGGTCCCTTGTCTCCCATTTTTGGTCCCAACTTCCATTTTTGGGGGTCCATTTTTGGTCCACCTTTGGTCTAAAACCTCCCATTTTTGGTCACACAAGGGGCCCCATTTTTGGTCCTCTTAGGGGTCAGTGGTCCATTTTGGTTTTTGGGGTCACACCCATTTTTGGTCCCACCTTGACCTAAAACCTCCCATTTTTGGTTAACCTGACCCACCTCCCATTTTTGGTTAACCTGGTCCACTCCCAGGGGGTCACACATTTTTGGTCAGGGGTCACATTTTTGGTCCCACCAGGGGTCAGGGGTCACTCAGGGGTCAGGGGTCACACAGGGGTCACACGGGGTCAGGGTCACAGGGGTTAGGGGTCACACAGGGGTCAGGGGTCCTCAGGGGTCACACAGGGGTTTGGGGTCACACAGGGGTCACCAGGGGTCACACAGGGGGGGTCACTCAGGGGGGGTCACACAGGGGGTGGGGTCACTCAGGGTCACAGGGGTCACACAGGGTCACACAGGGGGGTTACTCAGGGGTCAGACAGGGGTCACACAGGGGGTCACTCAGGGGTCACAGGGGTCACTCAGGGGTTCACAGGGGTCAGGGGTCCTCAGGGGTCACAGGGGTTTGGGGTCAGTGGTCACTCAGGGGTCACTCACACAGGGGTCATTTGGGCCATTTTGGGGGGTTTTTTTAGGGGATTTTTCTTTTTGGGGATTTTGGGGGTCACACAGGGTTTTTTGGACAGGTCACTCAGTGGTCACTCAGTGGTCACTGTGGTCACTCAATGGTCACTCAGTGGTCACTGTGGTCACTGTGGTCACTCAATGGTCAGTGGTCACTCAGTGGTCACTCATGGTCATTTTGGGCCATTTTGGGCCTTTTTGGGGCGATTTTTTGGGGATTTTTGGGTCATTTTGGGGTTGTGGTCACTCTATGGTCACTGTGGTCACTGTGGTCACTGTGGTCTCTCGGTGGTCACTCTGTGGTCACTCAGGTCACTTTGGTCACTCAATGGTCACTCAATGGTCATTTGGGCCATTTTGGGGATTTTGGGGCATTTTGGGGTTGGGTCATTTTCTTGGTTTTTGGGGTCACCCATGGTCACAGTGGTCACTCTGTGGTCACTCAATGTGGTCACTCAGTGGTCACTCAGTGGTCACTCAGGGTCATTTTGGGTCATTTTGGGGTCATTTTGGGGTCATTTTCTTGGGGATTTTGGGGTTTGGGGTGGTCACTCAATGGTCACTCAGTGGTCACTCAATGGTCACCAGTGTCACTCAGGTCACTGTGGGTCACTCAATGGTCACTCAGGGTCAATTTTGGGCCATTTGGGGCTTTTCCTGCAGCGGTCACCAATCTTGGGGATTTTTGGGGTTATGGTCACTCAGTGGTCAGGGGTCACTCAGTGGTCTCCGTGGTCACTCAGTGGTCACTCATTGGTCACTCAGGGTCACTCAGGGGTCACTGTGGTCACTCAGGGTCATTTTAGGGAATTTTTGGGGATTTTTGGACATTTTGGGGTTTTTTTGCTTTTTTGCTGTTTTCATGGGGGTTTTTGGGGTTATGGTCACTCAGGGATCACTGTGGTCAGTGGTCACTCTATGGTCACTCAGGGGTCAGTGTGGTCACTGTGGTTACTCAATGGTCACTCAGTGGTCACTCAGTGGTCAATGTGGTCACTCATGGTCATTTTGGGCCATTTTGGGGCGATTTTCTTGGGGATTTTTGGGGTTGTGGTCACTCATTGGTCACTCTATGGTCAGTGGTCACTCAGTGGTCACTCAATGGTCAGTGGTCACTCAATGGTCACTCAGGGTCACTCAGTGTCACTCAGGGTCACTCAGGGTCACTCAGTGGTCACTCAGTGGTCACTCAGGGCCATTTTGGGCCATTTTGGGGCGATTTTCTTGGGGATTTTTGGGGTTGTGGTCACTCAGTGGTCACTCAGTGGTCACTCAATGGTCAGTGGTCACTCAGTGGTCACTCAGTGGTCACCAGGGTCACTCACCGTGCCTCAGCTCCCTCAGCAGCACCTCCTGCAGCGTTAACAGGAAGCCGTAGTGGTCCTGCATGTCCTGCGAGGGGTCAGGGTGGGACTGGTCTGTGCTGGTCACTCACTGGTCACTCAGTGGTCACTCTGTGGTCACTGTGGTCACTGTGGTCACTCAGGGTCATTTTAGGGATTTTTTGGGGATTTTTTGGACATTTTTGGGGATTTTTTTGCTATATTTTTGCTGTTTTCATGGGGATTTTTGGGGTTGTGGTCACTCAGGGATCACTGTGGTCAGTGGTCACTCTATGGTCACCAATGGTCACTCAGTGGTCAGTTGGTCCCCATGGTCACTGTGGTTCACTCAATGGTCACTCAGGGGTCACTGTGGTCACTCAGGTTCATTTTAGGGGTCACTTTGGTCTCTTTTGGTCACTTTTGGTCATTTTTTTGCCATTTTTGGGCTTTTTCTTGGGGTTTTTCTTGGGGGTCATTTTTGGGGTTATGGTCACTCAGTTGTCACTCAGTGGTCAGTGGTCACCAGTGGTCACTCAGTGGTCACTCAGTGGTCACTCAGTGGTCACTGTGTTCACTCTGTGGTCACTCAGGGTCATTTTGGGCCATTTTGGGGCATTTTGGGGCGATTTTCTTGGGGATTTTTGGGGTTATGGTCACTCAGTGGTCACTCTATGGTCAGTGGTCACTGTGGTCACTCAGGGTCACTCAGTGGTCACTCAGTGGTCACTCAGGGTCACTGTGGTTACTCAGGGTCATTTTGGGCCATTTTGGGCCAGTTTTGGGCGATTTTCTTGGGGATTTTTGGGGTTGTGGTCACCAGGGGTCACTCAATGGTCAGTGGTCACTCAGTGGTCACTCAGGGTCACTCAGTGGTCACTCAGTGGTCACTCAGTGGTCACTCAGGGTCACTCAATGGTCACTCAGGGTCATTTTGGGCCATTTTGGGGCTTTTTGGGGCGATTTTCTTGGGGATTTTTGGGGTTGCGGTCACTCAATGGTCACTCAATGGTCAGTGGTCACTCAGTGGTCACTCTGTGGTCACTCTATGGTCAGTGGTCACTCAATGGTCACTCTGTGGTCACTCAGTGGTCACTCAGGCGTCACTCTGTGGTCACTCAGGGTCATTTTGGGCCATTTTGGGGCTCTTAGGGGCGATTTTCTTGGGGATTTTTGGGGTTATGGTCACTCAATGGTCACTCAGTGGTCACTCCATGGTCACTCAATGGTCAGTGGTCACTCAGGGTCACTCAGTGGTCACTCTATGGTCAGTGGTCACTCAGTGGTCACTCACCGTGCCTCAGCTCCCTCAGCAGCACCTCCTGAAGGGTTAACAAGAAGCCGTAGTGGTCCTGCATGTCCTGCGAGGGGTCCACCATGAGGGTCCTGACCAGGTTGGAGCAGTAGGACTTGTAGCGGATGCCCATGGAGCAGGTGATGGCCCCAAAGTGCATGTGGGACTTGTCGCTGCAGAATTGGGGTGAAAAACGGGGAAATTGGTTAAAAATGGGGAAAAAAGGGAAAAAAACGGGGTAAAAATGGTGAAAATAGGGCAAAAAACGGGTCAGAAATGGGTCAGAAATGGGAAAATGGGGTCAGGATTGGAGCAGGGGATGGCCCCAAAGTGCATGTGGGACTTGTCACTGAAAGAAATGGGGTGAAAAACGGGGAAATTGGTTAAAAATGGGGAAAAAAGGGAAAAAAACGGGGTAAAAATGGTGAAAATAGGGCAAAAACCGGGAAAAATTGGGTGGAAAATTTGAAAATGGGGTCAGGAATGGAGCAGGGGATGGCCCCAAAGTGCATGTGGGACTTGTCGCTGAAAGAAATGGGGTGAAAAACGGGGAAATTGGTTAAAAATTGGGGAAAAAAGGGGAAAAAACGGGGTAAAAATGGTGAAAATAGGGCAAAAAATGGGGAAAAAATGGGAAAATGAGGTGGAAAAATGGGAAAATGGGGTCAGAAATGGAGCAGGGATGGCCCAAAGTGCATGTGGGACTTGTCACTGAAAGGGAAATCGGGTGAAAAAAAAAGGGGAAAATTGGTAAAAATTGGGGAAAAAAGGGAAAAAAGAAATGGTAAAAATGGTGAAAATAAAAAAAAAAAAAAATTGGGGTGAAAATGGGTCAAAATGGGAAAAACGGGTCAAAATGGAGCAGGGATGGCCCCAAAGTGCATGGGGACTTGTCGCTGAAAGAAATGGGGTGAAAAAACGGGAAATTGGTTAAAATTGGGGAAAAAATTGGAAAAAGGGGTAAAAACTGGTGAAAATAGGGCAAAAAACGGGTCAGAAATGGAGAAAATGGGGTCAGAAATGGAGCAGGTGATGGCCCCAAAGTGCATGTGGGACTTGTCGCTGAAAAAAATGGGGTGAAAAACGGGGAAATTGGTTAAAAATGGGGAAAAAAGGGAAAAAACGGGGTAAAAATGGTGAAAATAGGGCAAAAAACGGGTCAAAATTGGTCAGAAAATTGGGAAAATGGGGTCAGAAATGGAGCAGGGATGGCCCCAAAGTGCATGTGGGACTTGTCGAAAAATTGGGGTGAAAAATTAAATTGGTTAAAAATGGGGAAAAAAAAAAAAAAACAGGTAAAATAGGTGAAAATAGGGCAAAAAATGGGTCAGAAATGGGTCAGAAATGGGAAAATGGGGTCAGGATTGGAGTAGGGGATGGCCCCAAAGTGCATGTGGGACTTGTCGCTGAAAGAAATGGGGTGAAAAACGGGGAAATTGGTTAAAATGGGGAAAAAAGGGAAAAAAACGGGGTAAAAATGGTGAAAATAGGGCAAAAAACGGGAAAAATTGGGTGGAAAATTGGGAAATGGGGTCAGGATTGGAGCAGGGGATGGCCCCAAAGTGCATGTGGGACTTGTCGCTGCGGAATTGGGGTGAAAAACGGGGAAATTGGTTAAAATTGGGGAAAAAAGGGGAAAAAACGGGGTAAAAATGGTGAAAATAGGGCAAAAAACGGGTCAGAAATGGGTCACAAATGGGTCAGAAATGGGGTCAGGATTGGAGCAGGGGATGGCCCCAAAACGGGCAATTGGTGTGGGACTTGGGGCTGGTAAAAAATGGTGAAAATAGGAAAAACGGGGAAATGAAACAAATGGGAAATTGGTTAAAATTGGGGAATAAATGGGGAAAAAAGGTGAAAAATTGGAGTAAAAATGGTGGAAATAGGGCAAAAAACCAGGAAAAATTGGGTGGAAAATTGGAAAATGGGGTCAGAAATGGAGCAGGGGATGGCCCCAAAGCGCATGTGGGACTTGTCGCTGCGGAATTGGGGTGAAAAACGGGGAAATTGGTTAAAAATGGGGAAAAAAGGGGAAAAAACGGGGTAAAAACGGTGAAAATAGGGCAAAAAATGGGTCAGAAATGGGTCAGAAATGGGAAATGGGGTCAGAAATGGAGCAGGTGATGGCCCCAAAGTGCGTGTGGGATTTTGGGTTAAATTCCTGCGATTTTGGTGCATTTTGGGTTCCTGAGGATGCTGAGTTTGAGGCTGTAGCTGCCCCCGCTCTGGATGATGATTGTTGTAATTTTTGTGAATTTTTATGGATTTTTTGGCTGATTTTGGAGCAGATTTTTAGGACATTTATTACTTTTGTATTTTGGGTTAAATTCCCGCGATTTTGGGTCATTTCCCGTACCTGACAACGCTGAACTTGAGGCTGTAGTTGCCCCCGCTCTGGATGATGATTGCTGAATTTTTTGTGAATTTTAATGGATTTTTTGGCCGATTTTTGAGCGGAATTTTGCGATACATTGCGGTTTTGCATTTTGGGTTAAATTCCCGCGATTTTGGTACTTTTTTCGTACCTGACGACGCTGAATTTGAGGCTGGCAGAAATGGGAAAATCTGGATGATGATTGTTGAATTTTTTGTGAATTTTTTGGTGAATTTTAGGCGCAATTTTGAGCGGAATTTTGCGATATTGTGTATTTTTGCATTTTGGGTTAAATTCCCGCGATTTTGGGTCGTTTCCCGTACCTGACCACGCTGAATTTGAGGCTGTAGTAGCTCCCCAGGGGATGTGGATGATGATTGTTGAATTTTTTGTGAATTTTTGGTGAATTTTAGGCAAAAATTTTGAAATGGAATTTTGCGATAAATCAGTTTTTTGCATTTTGGGTTAAATTCCATGATTTTGGTATGGCCCCAAATTTTCATACCTGACCACGCTGAATTTGAGGCTGTAGCTGCCCCCGCTCTGGATGACGATTGCTGAATTTTTTGTGAATTTTAATGGATTTTCTGGCCGATTTTTGAGCGGAATTTTGCTGTATCTTGTATTTTTGCATTTTGGGTTAAATTCCCGCGATTTTGGGTCATTTCCCGTACCTGACGACGCTGAATTTGAGGTTGTAGTTGCCCCCACTCTGGATGATGATTGTTGAATTTTTTGTGAATTTTTTGGTGAATTTTAGGCGCAATTTTGAGCGGAATTTTGCTGTATTTCGTATTTTTGCATTTTGGGTTAAATTCCCGCGATTTTGGTACTTTTTTCATACCTGACGACGCTGAATTTGAGGTTGTAGTTGCCGCCGCTCTGGATGATGATTGTTGAATTTTTTGTGAATTTTTTGGTGAATTTTAGGCGCAATTTTGAGCGGAATTTTGCTGTATTTCGTATTTTTGCATTTTGGGTTAAATTCCCGCGATTTTGGTACTTTTTTCGTACCTGACGACGCTGAATTTGAGGTTGTAGTTGCCGCCGCTCTGGATGATGGGCGGGTAGCACATCTCCACGGCCGAGGGGTCGGCCCCGGCCAGGTATTTCTTCTCCTCGATCGCCTTCTCCACCGCCTCGGCCAGCTTGCTGTGGCGCACCTTCTGCACGGGGATGACGTCATCGTGATGATCACCGCTGAATTTTTGTGAATTTTAATGGATTTTTTGACCCCCCCCGGCATTGCCAGCACAGATTTGGCCCCGAAACGGGGAAAAAATTCCAATTTTAAAGGGTTTGGACCGAAACGGACGGGACCGGCCTCGAAATGGAGGCGGCCCCAAAAACGCCGAATTTGGGGCGTTTTGAGCTCAAAACGGGGATTTTTGGGGAAAAGTTCGCTGTGCGGGCTGGGCTGATCTAATGGGAGCTCAAAAATCCCAGATTTGGGTCCGTGCTGGCCTAAAAAATTCCAAATTTTGGGAGCTCAACCTGACCGGTAAAATTTGATTTTTGTCCAGTCTGACCTAAAACCTCCCATTTTTGGTTAATCTGACCTGAAACCTCCCAGTTTGGGTTAACCTGACCTGAAACCTCCCATTTTGGTTAACCTGACCTGAAACCTCCCATTTTTGGTTAACCTGACCCCAAACCTCCCAGTTTGGGTTAACCTGACCCCAAACCTCCCATTTTTGGTTAACCTGACCCCAAACCTCCCATTTTTGGTTAACCTGACCTAAAACCTCCCATTTTTGGTTAACCTGACCCCAAACCTCCCCTTTTTGGTTAACCTGACCTAAAACCTCCCAGTTTGGGTTAACCTGACCCGAAACCTCCCAGTTTTGGTCCCACTTCCCATTTTTGGTCCAATTTCACCTCAAAACTCCCATTTTTGGTCCACCTTGACCTCAAACCTCCCATTTTTGGTCCCACCACCCATTTTTGGTCTCACTTCCCATTTTTGGTCCAACTTCACCTCAAAACTCACATTTTTGGTCCATCTTGACCTAAAACCTCCCATTTTTGGTCCCACCTCCCATTTTTGGTCCATCTTGACCTAAAACCTCCCACTTTTGGTTAACCTGACCTCAAACCTCTTATTTTTGGTCCACCTTGACCTAAAACCTCCCACTTTTGGTCCCACCTCCCATTTTTGGTCCAATTTCACCTCAAACCTCCCCATTTTTGGTCCACCTTGACCTAAAACCTCCCATTTTTGGTCCCACCACCCATTTTTGGTCCATCTAGGCCTAAAACCTCCCATTTTTGGTCCCACCTCCCATTTTTGGTCCCACCACCCATTTTTGGTCCCACCTTCCATTTTTGGTCCACCTTGACCTCCAACCTCCCATTTTTAATCCACCTTGACCTAAAACCTCCCATTTTTGGTTAACCTGACCTCAAACCTCTCATTTTTGGTCCACCTTGACCTAAAACCCCCCATTTTTGGTCCCACCTCCCATTTTTGGTCCAATTTCACCTCAAAACTCTCATTTTTGGTCCCACCTTGACCTAAAACCTCCCATTTTTGGTTAACCTGACCTAAAACCTCCCATTTTTGGTTAACCTGACCTCAAACCTCTCATTTTTGGACCCACCACCCATTTTTGGTCCCACCTCCCATTTTTGGTCCCACCTCCCCTCAAACCTCCCATTTTTGGTCCCACCTCCCATTTTTGGTCCATCTTGACCTAAAACCTCCCATTTTTGGTTAACCTGACCTCAAACCTCCCATTTTTGGTCCCACCACCCATTTTTGGTCCCACCTCCCATTTTTGGTCCCACCACCCATTTTTTAACCCCACCTCCCAGTTTGGGCCCCACTTCCCACCTCCCATTTTGGGGTAATTGACCCCAAACTCCCATGGCCCCTCCTCCTTGGCCGCCTGGCCCCTCCCATTTTTGGTTAACGTCCTCCTCCCAGTTTGGGTTAACCTTGACCTGGGCCTCCCAGTGGTTTGGGGCACTTCCCTCCCATTTTTGGGTCATTGAACCCAACTTTTTTTCCTTGGCCACCATGGCCCTCCCACCGCCCGCTCTGACATCCACCTGAAAGGGGCGGGGTTAAACCGTGGGCGGGGCCAGGTACAGTGGGCGGGGCACTTCCGACCCGGCTTTGGGTCATTGAACCCAACTTTGGGTTATTGAAACCAACTTTGATTCATTGAACCCAACTGTGGCCCCTCCTCCTTTTGTTAACCATGGCCAAAACCTTCCAGGCTTGACATCCACCTGAAAGGGGCGGGGTTAAACGGTGGGCGGGGCCAGGGTCCCTGGGACCTCAAACCTCCCATTTTTGGCCCATCCAACTTTTTTGTCCTTGAACCCAAACCTTGGGTCATTTTTGGTCCAACTTTGGTCCATTGAACCCAACTGTGGCCCCTCCTCCCATTTTTGGTCCCACCTGGGATCACATCCACCTGAAAGGGGCGGGGTTAAACTGTGGGCGGGGCCAGGGAGAGTGGGCGGGGCACTTCCGACCCGGCTTTGGTTCATTGGACCCAACTTTGGTTCATTGAACCCAACTCTGGCCCCTCCTCCTTGGCCGCCATGGCCAGCGCCACCTCAAACCTCCCATTTTTGGTCCCAGGGGCCCATTTGAACCGTGGGCATCCAGGGAGAGTGGGTGTGGCACTTCCAACCCAACTTTGGGTCATTGAACCCAACTTTGACTCTTCCAACCCAACTCTGACTCATTGAACCCAACTCTCACTCTTCTAAATCAACTTCAACTCTTCCAACTCAACTCTGACCCTTCCAACCCAACTCAAACCCAACTCTGACCCTTCCAACTCAACTCCAACTCTTCCGACCCAACTTTAATCCAACTCCAACCCAACTCTTGACTCTTCCACCCAACTCTTGACTCTTCCAACTCAACTCTGACCCTTCCAAATCCAACTCTTCAAACTCGACTTTGACTCTTCCAACCCAACTCTTGACTCTTCTGACCCAACTTTGACTCCTCAAACTCAACTCTGACTCTTCCAACTCAACTCAAACCCAACTTTGATCCATCCAGCCCAACTCAAACTCAACTTTGACCCTTCCAAATCCAACTCCAACCCAACTCTGACCCATCCAACCCAACTTTGACTCATCCAACCCAACTCCAACCCAACTCTTGACTCTTCCAACCCAACTCAAACCCAACTTTGATTCATCCAACCCAACTGTGAGTCTTCAACTCTTAACTCTTCCAACCCAACTTTGACCCATCCAACCCAAATCCAAACTCAACTTTGACCCTTCCAACTCAACTCAAACCCAACTTTAACCCTTCCAACCCAACTCCAACCCAACTCTTGACTCTTCCAACCCAACTCAAACCCAACTTTGATCCATCCAACCCAACTCAAACTCAACTTTGACTCTTCCAACCCAACTTTGACCCTTCAAACCCAACTTTGATCCATCCAACCCAACTCCAACCCAACTTTGACCCTTCCAAATCCAACTCGTAATTCTTCAAACCCAACTTTGACTCTTCCAACCCAACTCCAACCCAACTCTGACTCTTCCAACTCCACTCCAACTCTTCAAACTCAACTTTGACTCTTCCAACCCAACTTTGACCCTTCCAACCCAACTCTTAACTCTTCAAACTCAACTTTGACTCTTCCAACCCAACTCTTGACTCTTCAGACCCAACTCTGACTCTTCCAACTCAATTCAAACCCAACTTTGATTCATCCAACCCAACTCAAACTAAACTTTGACTCTTCCAACCCAACTTTGACCCTTCAAACCCAACTTTGATCCATCCAACCCAACTCCAGCCCAACTCTGACCCTTCCAACCCAACTCTGACCCATCCAACCCAACTTTGACTCATCCAACCCAACTCCAACCCAACTCTTGACACTTCCAACCCAACTCTTGACTCTTCCAACCCAACCCAAACCCAACCCATCCAACCCAACTTTGGTCTTCAACTCAACTCAAACCCAACTTTGATCCAACCAACCCAACTTTTTCGAACTCAACTTTGACTCTTCCAACTCAACTCAAACCCAACTCTGACCCTTCCAACCCAACTTTGATTCATCCAACCCAACCCCAGCCCAACTCTGACCCTTCCAACCCAACCTTGACCCTTCAAACTGGCTTTGACCCTTCCAACCAACTCAAACCCAACTTTGATCCATCCAACCAACTCCAGGCGCTTCCGACCAACTCTTCAACCCAACTCTGAATTTGTCCAACCCAACTTTGACTCTTCCAACCTCAACTTTGACCCTTCAAACTTCAACTTTGGCCTTGTTCCAACCCAACTCAAACTCTTCCAACCCAACCAAACCCAACCCCAGGTTCATCCAACCCAGTCCCAGGGATGGGGGCACAACTCAACTCAAACTCAACTCTGACCCTTCCAAAGTGCCCCAAAATTACCCCAAAAAGCCCCAAAAATGACCCAAAAATTTCCCAAAGTGACCCAAAATGACCCTTTCCAACCCAAAACCCAAAATGACCCAAAATGACCCAAAGTGACCTTTGACCCCCAACCCAACCCAAAACCCCAAAATGACCCAAAAATTACCCAAAGTGACCCAAAATGACCCCAAAAAGCCCCAAAATGACCCAAAAATTTCCCACAGTGCCCCAAAATGACCCCGAAGGGAGCCAAAAAACCCAAAAATGACCCAAAAATTACCCAAAGTGACCCAAAATGACCCAAAGGAGCCCAAAAATGCCCCAAAGTGACCCAAAATGACCCCAAAGGGAGCCCAAAAAGCCCCAAAATGACCCAAAATTACCCAAAGTGACCCAAAATGACCCCGAAGGGAGCCCAAAAACCCAAAAATGACCCAAAAATGACCCAAAGTGACCCAAAAATTACCCAAAGTGCCCCAAAATGACCCCAAAGGGAGCCCAAAAAACCCAAAAATGACCCAAAAATTACCCAGAGTGACCCAAAATGACCCCAAAGGGAGCCCAAAAAACCCAAAAATGCCCCAAAAATTACCCAAAGTGACACAAAATGACCCCAAAGGGACCCCAAAAATGCCCCACAGAACCCCAAAATGACCTCATTAAACCCCATAAAAACCCCAAATGACCCAAAACAACCCCAAAGTGCCCCCAAAAAACCCCAAAATTACCCAAATGACCCCAAACTGACCCAAAATTACCCAAAGTAACACAAAATGACACCCAGGACCCCAAAATAACCCCACAAAATGATCTCATAAAAACCCCATAAAAACCAAAAAAAACCCCGAAATGATGCCATAAAAACCCTCACATGACCCAAAACAACCCCAAAGTGCCCCCAAAAAACCCAAAAATGACCCAAAACTGACCCAAAAATTACCCAAAGTGACCCCCAGGACCCCAAAGTGACCACCAGGACCCCAAAGTGACCCCATAAAAACCCCCAAATGACCCAAAACAACCCCAAAGTACCCCCAAAAATGCCCCGAGATGCCCCAAACTGACCCAAAAATTACCGAAAGTGACACAAAATGACCCCCAGGACCCCAAAGTGACCCCACAGAACCCAAGAATGACCTCATTAAACCCCATAAAAACCCCCAAATGACCCAAAAATGCCCCAAAATGACCCCAAACTGACGCCCCGGGACCCCAAAGTGACCCAAAATAACCCCACAGAACCCCAAAATGACCCCATAAAAACCCCATAAAAACCCCCAAATGACCCAAAATCACCCAAAATGACCCCCAGGAACCGTCACCTTCTCCAAAGGACCAAAAGCGTCAAAATGACCCCAAAAGTGACCCCAAATTCACCCAAAATCACCCAAAATGACCCCAAAACCTTAGAGGACCCCCACCTTCTCAGGACCCCAAAGCGTCACCCCATAAAACCCCCCAAATGACCCCAAAATCACCCAAAATGACCCAAAATCACCCAAAATGACCCCAAAATCTCAGAGGACCCCCACCTTCTCGTGGACGAGCAGCGTGACCGCCGGCAGCCCCCAAAATGACCCAAAATGACCCCAAAATCTCAGAGCATCCCCACCTTCTCACGGACGAGCAGCGTCACCGCCGGCAGCCCCCAGGGACCCAAAATGACCCCAAAATGACCCAAAATGTCCCCAAAATCTCAGAAGATCCCCACCTTCTCACGGACGAGCAGCGTCACCGCCGGCAGCCCCCAGGGACCCAAAATGACCCCAAAATGACCCAAAATGTCCCCAAAATCTCAGAAGATCCCCACCTTCTCGCGGACGAGCAGCGTCACCGCCGGCAGCCCCCAAAATGACCCAAATTCACCCAAAATGCCCCAAAATCTCAGAGGACCCCCACCTTCTCGCGGACGAGCAGCGTCACCGCCGGCAGCCCGTTGGCGCCGCCCTCGCCGCCCTTGCCCTGGGCCACCTGCTTGAGGAACTCGACCTTCTTGCGGCTGGCCAGGAACAGAGCGCGGTCCTCGCAGAACAGCATCACCGTGTCCGTCAGCTCGTAGCCAAACAGCCACGTCTGGGGGGAAAAATAACCCAAAAAGGGTTAAAAATAACCCAAAAAGGGTTAAAAACCCCAAAAAGGGTTAAAAACCCCGAAAACGCAAAAAAAACCCCACAGAAATTGACCCAGGAACCAAAAAACCCGACCAAAAAACCCCAAAAACTGAGCCAGGAACCCCAAAAACCACCAGAGCCAGACCAGCGTCACCGTGTCGGTCAGCTCGGAGCCAAAGAGCCACGTCTGGGGGCAAAAATAACCCAAAAAGGGTTAAAAATAACCCAAAAAGGGTTAAAAACCCCGAAAAGGGTTAAAAACCCCAAGAAAAGGTTAAAAACCCCAAAAACCCCGAAAAAACCCCACAAAAATTGACCCAGGAACAAAAAACCCGACCAAGAAACCTCCAAAAATGAGCCAGGAACCCCAAAAACCACCAGGGCCAGAACAGCGTCACCATTTCGGTGAGCTCAGAGCCAAAGAGCCACGGCTGGGGGGAAAAATAACCCAAAAAGGGTTAAAAATAACCCAAAAAGGGTTAAAAACCCCAAGAAGGGTTAAAAATAACCCCAAAAGGGTTAAAAACCCCAAAAACCCCCAAAAAAACCCACAAACCCCCACAAGAATTGACCCAGGAACCAAAAAACTACCAGAGCCAGAACAGCGTCAGCGTGTCCATCAGCTCAGGGCGAAAGAGCCAGGGCTGGGGGCAAAAATAACCCAAAAAGGGTTAAAAATAACCCAAAAAGGGTTAAAAACCCCAAAAAGGGTTAAAACCCCAAAAAGGGTTAAAACCCCCCCAAAAAAAGCCACAAAAATTGACCCAGGAACCAAAAAACTGAGCCAGGAACCCCAGAAACCACCAGGGCCAGAACAGCATCACCGTGTCGGTCAGCTCAGAGCCAAAGAGCCAGGGCTGGGGGCAAAAAATCACCCAAAAAGGGTTAAAAATAACCCAAAAAGGGTTAAAAACCCCAAAAACCCCGAAAAAACCCCACAAAAACTGACCCAGGAACAAAAAACCCGACCAAAAAACCCCAAAAACTGAGCCAGGAACCCCAGAAACCACCAGGGCCAGACCAGCATCACTGTGTCGGTCAGCTCAGAACCAAAGAGCCACATCTGGGGGCAAAAATAACCCAGAAAGGGTTAAAAATAACCCAAAAAGGGTTAAAAACCCCAAAAAGGGGTAAAAACCCCCCAAAAGGGTTAAAAACCCCAAAAAGGGTTAAAAACCCCACAGAAATGGAGCCAGGAACCCCCAAATTGACCCCGGAGGAACAGAAACCGGCGCTTCGGGGATTCGGGGAGCTGCTCAGGGATTATTTGAGAATTATTTGGGATTTTGGGGGGATTTGGGGATTTTATCAGGAATTCTGAGAGGTTTTGAGGGGATTTTTAGGATTAGATTTCAGGGATTTTGGGATTATTTGGGATTTTTTGAAGGGACTGATGGGATTTTTATCAGGAATTTTGGGATTATTTGGGATTTTTAACAGGAATTTGGAGATTTTTTTCAGGGATTTTCAGGACTATTTTTAGGGATTTGGGGATTATTTGGGATTTTTGAGGGGATTTTTGGGGATTTTTTCAGGATTTTTAGCATTTGGGGGATTTTTGGGATTTTGGGATTAATTGGGGATTTTTGGGGATTTGGTTTTTTTTTGGGATTTTTCTGTGATTTTTTTCAGGGATTTGGGGATTATTTGGGATTTTTGGGGAATTTGGGGTTTTGATCAGGAATTCTGAGATGTTTTGAGGGGATTTTGGGGATTTGATTTCAGGGATTTTGGGATTGTTTGGGATTTTTGGGGGGAATTTGGGGTTTGTATCAGGAATTCTGAGATGTTTTGAGGGGATTTTGGGGATTTGATTTCAGGGATTTTGGGATTGTTTGGGATTTTTGGGGGGAATTTGGGGTTTGTATCAGGAATTCTGAGAGGTTTAGAGGGGATTTTTGGGATTAGATTTCAGCAATTCTGGGATTATTTGGGATTTTTTGAAGGGACTGATAGGATTTTTATCAGGAATTTTGGGATTATTTGGGATTTCTAACAGGAATTTGGAGATTTTTTTCAGGGATTTTTAGGACTTTTTTTAGGGATTTGGGGATTATTTGGGATTTTTGAGGGGATTTTTGGGGATTTTTTCAGGAATTTTAGCATTTGGGGGGGATTTTTATCAGGGATTTTGGGATTAATTGGGGATTTTTTGGGGAATTTGGTTTTTTTATCAGGAATTTTGGGATTTTTCTGTGCATTTTATTTCAGGGATTTGGGGATTATTTGGGATTTTTGGGGAATTTGGGGTTTTGATCAGGAATTCTGAGATGTTTTGAGGGGATTTTGGGGACTTTATTTCAGTGATGTTGGGATTATTTGGGATTTTTTGAAGGGACTGATGGGATTTTTATCAGGAATTTTGGGATAATTTGGGATTTTTGGGGATTTTTAACAGGAATTTGGAGATTTTTTCCAGGGATCTTGGGATTATTTGGGGAATTCTGGGGATTTCTTTCAGGAATTTTGGCATTTGGGGGGGATTTTTGGGATTTTATTTCAGGTATTTGGGATCATTTGGGATTTTTGGGGGAATTTGGGGTTTTTATCGGGAATTCTGAGAGGTTTTGAGGGGATTTTGGGGATTTTATTTCAGCGATTCTGGGATTATTTGGGATTTCTTGAAGGGATTTTTAACAGGAATTTGGAGATTTTTTTCAGGGATTTTTAGGACTTTTTTCAGGGATTTTGGGATTATGTCAGATTTTTTTCAGGGATTTTTGGGATTTTTTTCAGGGATTTGGGGATTATTTGGGATTTTTTGGGGGAATTTGGGGATTTAATTTCAGCAATTTTGGGATTATTTGGGATTTTTTGAGGGGATTTTTATCAGGAATTCTGAGATTTTTTCAGGCATTTTGGGATTTTTTGGGGAATTTGGGTTTTTTATCAGGAATTTTGGGATTTTTTCTGGGGATTTTTTTCAGGAATTTTGGCATTTTGGGGCAGATTTTTGCGATTTTATTTCAGGGAATTGGGGATTTTTTTTGAGGTGATTTTTGGGGATTTTTATCAGAGATTTTGGGATTTTTGAGGTGATTTTTTTGGGATTATTTAGGATTTTTGAGGGGATTTTTATCAGGAATTTTGGGGGTTTTTGAGGTGATTTTTTTGGGATTATTTAGGATTTTTGAGGGGATTTTTATCAGGAATTTTGGGGGTTTTTGAGGTGATTTTGGGGATTATTTGGGATTTTTGAGGGGATTTTTATCAGGAATTTTGGGATCTTTTGAGGTGATTTTTTTTGGGATTTTGGAGGGGATTTTGGGGGATTTTATTTCAGGGATTTGGGGATTATTTGGGAATTTTGAGGGGATTTTCTTCAGGGATTTGGGGATTATTTGGGATTTTTGAGGGATTTTTGGGATTTTCTTCAGGGATTTTTATTTGGGATTTTTTGAGGTGATTTTTTTGGGATTATTTGGGATTTTGGAGGGGATTTTTGGGTTTTTTATCAGGAATTTTGGGTTTTTCTGGGGATTTTGGGACTCTCCCCTTTCGGGATGTTTCCCTCGCAGACTCTGGAATTTTTCCTGGAATTTTGGGATTTTTTTTAGGGATTTTATATTTTCCTTGAGCTTTCGGGATTCCCTCACAGCTTTTGGGATTTTTGGATTTTCCCCAGGGATTTTCAGATTTGGGGATTTTCCCTCGGGGATTTTGGGACCCTCCCCTCACAAACTTTGGGATTTTTGGGCGATTTTCCCTCGGGGATTTTGTTCATTTTTTGGGAAATTTTTAGGATTTTTCCCAGGAATTTTCCCTCAAGGATTTTGTTCATTTTTGGGGGAATTTCTAAGATTTTTTTTTTGTGATTTTCCCTCAGGGATATTATTTTATTTTATTTTGTTTTGTTTTATTTTGATTTATTTTATTTTATTTTATATTATTTTATTCTATTTTATTTTATTTTATTTTATTTTATTTTATTTTATTTTATTTTATTTTATTTTATTTTATTTTATTTTATTTTATTTTATTTTATTTTGTTGTTTTGCCTGGGGATTTCTGGAAGGTTTTCATTCAGGGATTTCATTTCTTTGTAGAGATTTTGGGATTTTTCCCAGGGACTTTCAGATTTTGGGATTTTCCCTCGGGGATTTTGGGACCCTCCCCTCAAAAACTTTGGGATTTTAGGGGATTTTCCCTCAAGGATTTTGTTCATTTTTGGGGAATTTTTAAGGGGTTTTTTTGGTGATTTTCCCTCACCGATTTCATTTTATTTTATTTTATTTTATTTTATTTTATTTTATTTTATTTTATTTTATTTTATTTATTTTATTTTATTTTATTGTTTTGCCTGGGCATTTCTGGAAGGTTTTCATTCAGGGATTTCATTTCTTTGTGGAGATTTTGGGATTTTCCCTCAGGGATTTTGGGACCCTCCCCTCACAAACTTTGGGATTTTTTGGTGATTTTCCCTCAGGGATTTTATTTTATTTTATTTTATTTTGTTTTATTTTATTTTATTTTATTTTGTTTTATTTTATTTTATGTTATTTTATTTTATGTTATTTTATTTTATCGTTTTGCCTGGGGATTTCTGGAAGGTTTTCATTCAGGGATTTCATTTTTTTGTGGGGATTTTGGGATTTTCCCCAGGGATTTCCAGGTTTCTCTCAGAGATTTTGGGACTCTCCCCTTACAGATTTTTGGGATTTTCCCTGTGGATTTGGGGATTTTTCTCAAAGATTTTTGAGATTTTGTTTTTTTTGGAATTTCAGATTTTGGCATTTTTCCCAGGGACTCGGGGACCCTCCCCTCCCAGATTTTGGGATTTTCCCTCCCAGATTTTGGGATTTTTCTGGAGATTTGGGGATTTTTGGGGGGATTTTCCCTCCCAGATTTTGGGATTTTCCTGGAGATTTGGGGATTTTTGGGGGCATTTTCCCTCGGGGATTTTGGGATTTTTTAGGGATTTCGGGATTTGTCTCATGGATTTCAGGACCCCCCCTCACGGATTTTGGGATTTTTCCCTCCGGGATTTTTTGGTGATTTTGGGATTTTTGGGATTTTCCCTGCGGATTTGGGGATTTTTCTCAAAGATTTTTGGATTTTTTTTTAAGGGAATTTGAGATTTTGGGATTTTTTTTTTTCCTGGGATTTTGGGATTTTTCTCAGAGAATTTGGGATTTTGGGATTTCTCCTCAGGGATTTGGGGATTTCTCTTCAGGGAATTTGGGATTTTGGGGTTTCTCCTCAGGGATTTGGGGATTTTCCTCAGGGAATTTGGGATTTTGGGGTTCCTCCTCAGGGATTTGGGGATTTCACTTCAGGGAATTTGGGATTTTGGGGTTCCTCCTCAGGGATTTGGGGATTTCACTTCAGGGAATTTGGGATTTTGGGGTTCCTCCTCAGGGATTTGGGATTTTCCTCAAAGATTTTTTTGGGGTTTTCTTTCAGGGAATTTGGGATTTTCCTCAGGAATTTTTTTTTTGGGGTTCCTCCTCAGGGATTTTCTCGGGGATTTTCCCTCCGGGATTTTGGGAATTTTTGGAGGATTTTTCTCAGGTATTTTCCCTCTGGGATTTTGGGAATTTTTGGGGATTTTGGGATTTGTCTCATGGATTTCAGGACCTCCCACCTCACAGTTTTTGGGGTTTTTCTCAGAGATTTTGGGATTTTTCCCTCCGGGATTTTTTGGTGATTTTGGTGATTTTTCCTGTGGATTTGGGGACTTTTCTCAAAGATTTTTCTATTTGTTTTTAGGGAATTTGATATTTTGGGAATTTTTTTTCCTGGGCTTTTGGGATTTCTCCTCAGGGATTTTGGGATTTTTTTCTGTGGATTTTGGGATTTTCCTCAGATAACTTGGTACTTTGGGATTTTTCTCAGGGACTTTGGGATTTCTCCTCAGGGATTTTGGGATTTCTCCTCAGGGACTTTGGGATTTTTTGGTTTCTCCTCAGGGATTTGGGGATTTTTTTCTGTGGATTTTGGGATTATCCTCAGATAACTTGGTATTTTGGGATTTTTCTCAGGGATTTTGGGAATTTTCTCAGGGATTTTGGGATTTTTTGGGCGTTTCCCCCCCTCACCTGCAGCGCCGTGGATTTGGCGTAGACGATCTCCTCGTCCACCCCCACGGCCACCACGATGGCATCGACGCCCCCGAACTCATCCTCCCCTTTCTGAGGGAAACAAAGGGTTAAAAAACCCCAAAATCCCCAAATTCACCCCAAAATTCACCCCCAACTCATCCTCCCCTTTCTGAGGGAAACAAAGGGTTAAAAACCCCCAAAATCACCCCAAAATTCACCCCCAACTCATCCTCCCCTTTCTGAGGGAAACAAAGGGTTAAAAACCCCCAAAATCACCCCAAAATAAACCCCTGAACTCATCCTCCCCTTTCTGAGGAAAACAAAGGGTTAAAAACCCCAAAATAATCCAAATTCACCCCAAAATAAACCCCTGAACTCATCCTCCCCTTTCTGAGGGAAACAAAGGGTTAAAAACCCCCAAATTCACCCCAAAATAGACCCCTGAACTCATCCTCCCCTTTCTGAAGGGAAACAAAGGGTTAAAAACCCCCAAAATAATCCAAATTCACCCCAAAATAGACTCCTGAACTCACCCTCCCCTTTCTGAGGGAAACAAAGGGTTAAAAACCCCCAAAATCACCCAAATTCACCCCCAACTCATCCTCCCCTTTCTGAGGGAAACAAAGGGTTAAAAACCCCCAAGTAATCCAAATTCAACCCAAAATAAACCCCCAACTCATCCTCCCCTTTCTGAGGGAAACAAAGGGTTAAAAACCCCCAAAATAATCCAAATTCAACCAAAATTCACCCCCAACTCATCCTCCCCTTTCTGAGGGAAACAAAGGGTTAAAAACCCCCAAAATCTGAATTCAACCCCATTTCAACCCAAATCCCCCCAAATTTATCTTGGGCCCTCAAAATCTACCTCAAATCCTCCAAAATTTCCCTCAGACCCCCAAATTTACCTCAAAGCCCCAAAATTTGCCTCAAAAACCCCCAAATTAACCAAACCCCCCCAAATTTACCTCAAACCCCCCAAATTAACTGAACCCCCCCAATTCACCTCAAATGTGGCACGTTCACCTCAGCCCCCCCAAATTTACCTCAAACGCCCCAAATTTACCTCAAACCTCCCAAATTCACCTCAACCTCCCCAAATTCACCTCAAACCTCCCAAATTTACCTCAAACCCACCAAATTTACCTCAAACGCCCCAAATTTACCTCAAACCTCCCAAATCTAATTTAGCCCCGCAAATTCACCTCAAATTTCCCAATTCCAAACCACCCCCCCCAAATTTTCCTCAGTCCCCCAAATTTACCTCAAACGCCCCAAATTTACCTCAAACCTCCCAAATTTACCTCAAACCCCCAAAATTTACCTTAAATCCCCCAAATTTGCCTCAAATCCCCCTAATTTACCTCAGTCCTCCCAAATTCACCTCAAAACCCCCAAATAATACCTCAAACCCCCCAAATTTACCTCAAACCTCCCAAATTTACCTCAAACCCCCAAATTTACCTCAAACCCCCAAATTTACCTCAAACCCCCAAATTTACCTCAAACCCCCAAATTTACCTTGAAACCTCCCAAATTTGCCTCAAACCCTCAAATTTACCTCAAACCCCCCAAATTTACCTCAAACCCCCAAAGTTTACCTCAAACCCCCCAATTTTACCTCAAACCCCCCAAATTTACCTCAAACCTCCCACATTTACCTCATACCTCCCAAATTTACCTCAAACCTCCCAAATTTACCTAAAACCTCCCAAATTTACCTCAAATCCCCCAAATTTGCCTCAAACCCCCCACATTTACCTCAAACCCCCAAAATTTACCTCAAACCCCCAAAATTTATCTCAAACCTCCCAAATTTACCTCACAACCCACCAAATTTACCTCAAACCCCCAAATTTACCTCAGTCCTCCCAAATTCACCTCACAACCCACCAAATTTACCTCAAACCCCCCAAATTTACCTCAAATCCCCCAAATTTACCTCAGTCCTCCCAAATTCACCTCACAACCCACCAAATATACCTCAAACCCCCCACATTTACTTGAATCCTCCCACATTTACCTCAAACCCCCAAAATTTACCTCAAACCTCCCAAATTTACTTGAAACCCCCCAAATTTACCTCAAACCTCCCAAATTTACCTCAGTCCTCCCAAATTTACCTCAACCCCCCCAAATAATACCTCAAACCCCCCAAATTTACCTCAAACCTCCCAAATTTACCTCAAACCTCCCAAATATACCTCAAATCCCCCAAATTTACCTCAAACCCCCAAATTTACCTCAAACCCCCCACATTTACCTCAAACCCCCGAAAATTTACCTCAGCCCAGCCAAATTTCTCCCCAAATCCCTCAAAGTCACTTCAAATCCCCTAAATTTCCCTTAAACCCCAAAAATTCACCTCAACTGCCTTAAACTTACTTCAGGCCCAACAAATTTACTTCAAACCCCCGAAGTTAATTCCAAATAAGACAAAATTACCTCACCCCCCCCAAAATTTACCTCAGATCTTCCGAATTCACCTCAACTCCTGCAAATTTACCTCAGCCCCCGCCAAATTTACCTCAAACCCCTCAAATTTACTTTAAATTCCCCAAATTTACCATATACTCCCCAAATTTCTCCCCGAAACCCCCAAATTCAATCCAAGTTTCGGAAATTCACTTCAAATCCTCCACATTTACCTCAAACCCCCCTCAATTTGCCTCAACCCCGCCATAATTTACCTCAAATCTGGGGAATTTCCCCCAGCCTCCCCCCCCCAAATTTCCCTCAGCCCCCTCCCCCCCCCCCCCTCAGGCCTCCCCCCCCCCCCCCCCCAAGGGCCCTCCCCCGCCCCTCCCCCACCTGCCAGCTGGCGTAGAGCCGCCGCAGCCGCCTCGAGAAGGCCTCGCGGTCCAGGCTCAGCGCCATCCCGGGGGCCCGCGCGGGGCCAGCGGCCCCTCCCGGGACCCTCGGCCTCCTCCGGGATCCGCGCCCTCGGCCGGGACTCCCCCGAGTTTTCTTCTTCTCCTTCTCCGCCGCCTCCTCCTCCTCCTCCTCCCGCGCCGCGGCGTTTCCCCCTCCCGGAAACGCGGCCTGAGGGGAACTTCCGCTTCCGGGGCGGCGGGAAAAGGGCGGGACGGGAGGGCTGAGGGGAGGGGGGCGTGTCACGTGACCCGCGGAGGCGGGAAAAGAACGCTGAGGGGGGACAGAGTCACGTGACCAGGAGAGGCGGGAAAAGGGCTCTGAGGGGGAAGAGGCCGCTTCTGGTAAAGGACAAAAAACGGCAAATGGAGGAAGGTGAGAAACGGGAAATACCGGCGGGGAAATCGGTAAAACCGGGCTGGGGAACGGTTCCTTCCTCACGTGAGGCGGGGATGCAGGAAAAAGGGGGGGCGTGCCGCCGGTTTCCAGCGTCACGTGATGGGGAGAGGCGGGAAGATGGCGCTGGGGGGGAAGGGGAAGCGGCCGCTTCTGGTGAAGGGGAGAAACGGGAAAAAGGCGAGGTGAGAAACGGGAAATACCGGGATAGGGGCGGGGAAATCGGTGAAACCGGGGTGGGGAACGGTTCCTTCCTCGCGTGAGGCGGGGATGCGTAAAGAGGAGGGGGCGTGGCAAAACTTTCCAGGGTCACGTGATGAGAGGCGGGAAAAGGGCTGTGAGGGGGAGAGGCGGCAAAATGGCGGCGGAGGGGGAAGGATGGAACGGCCGCTTCTCGTAAAAAACAAAAACGGTAAAAAGGAGGGTGAGAAACGGGAATTTCCGGGAGATGGTGCCAGGGAAATCGGTAAAACCGGGTGGGGGAGAAACGGTTCCTTCCCCACGTGAGGCGAGGATGCATAAAGAGGAGGGGGCGTGGCTGGAATTTATGCATAAATTATGAAGTGGCTGGAATTTATGCATAATTCATGAAGTCTATGAATATGCAACAGGATATTGTTTTTAAGGGTTACTTTTCTGTTAAAGTGTGTCCTTTTTAGGGCTTATTTTGCCCCGAAAGAGGTACCTGGACTGTCTGTAACTGTTTGTATTGCCTCATATTGTCCTAATCCTAATTGCACAAAACTATTAATTCTCCAATGACATTGCTATTTTTATAGCCATTTTGTTACTAATAAACTTTTGAATAAAAACAATTGAGTGGCGTTTTTGGGAGATTTGCTTTTACAAATAAAATTTAGGTTTGCTACTAAATGAAATGGGACATTGAAAGGTGACAGAAACAATGGGGAAGAAAAATCCCAAAATTCAGTAAGAATTAAAAATTAAAACGGATGGTTGTACATTGGAGAGGAATCTTTGGCATCAGGTGTTATGGGAAGTCTGTACCTCTCAAGTACCTCAGAAATGGGGAAAAAGGGAGGGAAATTGGGATAAAATGAAAAAGGGAAATTTGAATTAAAAAGGGGGCCGTGTCCTCCAAAAATTTGAGTGATCCCAGGGGAATGCCCCACTTATGCCGCTATTTTCAAATAAAGTAAAAGGACTCCTCTGTCTCATTTTGGAACAGAAATCTCTAGAGTTTGTGGATTAATTTTCCTGACAATTATGCAAAATAAAACATTATATACCAAAAAAAAATTAAAAAAAAAAAAAGGTGGGGGGAAAAATGGTGATGCTGCAGTGTCACGTGATGCGGGAAAGGCGGGAAATCGTGAGGGGGCGGGGTCACGTGACAAAAAGAGGCGGGAACTTTGTGAGGGGAGCTCGGCAGGGCCACCTGGTGGCGATAAATGGAATTGTGAGTGCGGACATCTTTAATTACCAGAAGTGTTTAATTGAAGGCGTTAATTAGGGAGCCCTAAAAATCAAGGGAGGCAAATGTAGCACTTAATTAGCAGGTAATTAGGAGAAAATCACTCACAGCAGGTGCTCCATTTGCAAACCTTTTATTAAAAAAAAACCCCCGCCAGGCCCCTCCCATCCCGCGAGCCCTGCCCACATTGACCCCGCCCCGCTCGGCCCTGCCCCGCTCAGCCCCGCCCCCCGCCCCGCCCCCCTATGACACAGAGACATTTTACATATTTATATAAATATGGGGAGGGGGGCGTGGCCCCGGCAGGAAAAGGGGCGGGGCTTAATCCGAGTCGGAAGTGGGTGGCAGCATGGGGTCGGCCAGCAGGGGGCAGCACCCACTTCCTGCTTCCGCTTCCTCTTCCGCCTCTGGCCGGAAGCGCGGGGGCGGGGCTAAGGAAGGAGAGGCCACGCCCCCTGTGCTGCTGGCTCCGCCCCCCATCAACGCCACCATCTTGGAAAGGTCCAAACCTGAGGGGGGGGAGGGGATGAACTGCAGGGGAGGAGAAAGAGAATTATTAATGAGGGGGCGGGGCTTAAATGGGTAACGTCAGGAAAAACCACACCCTCGCATTTACAAAATAAATATAAAATAATTTAAAGGTGCCTCAAAATTATTAAAAAACCCCAAATTTTTAGGCGTGCCCCACCCCTTGAAGTAGTGGGAGGGGCCAGGACCCCTCCAATGACAGGAGTGGGGTCTGACCCCGCCCCCAGCCCAATTTTTGGCTATTTTTGGGAATTTTGGCCGTTCCCAATTTACCTTTTTCCGGTGCCACTTTTCCCGCCGCTGCTCCACGAACTGAGGGGGGGGGGTGAGAAGAAAATTTGGGGTGAACTGGGGAGGGTTTGGGGCAGGCGCCGTGGTTTTGGGGTGAATTCCGGGGTTTTTGGGGCTCACCGGATGCAGCCGGGGGTCGGCGAATTCGGGGCCGTCTCCACGGTGAGGGGGAGGGGCCCCCATGGTGCCCTCGGGGTCCCCGGGGGGGTCCCGGAGCCCCTCGAGGCAGCGCAGCTCCAGCTTGGGGGGAAAAACAGGAGTTTTGGGAAAAAGCACCGAAAATCAGGGACAGAACCCAAACTGTGGCACGAAACCGCCCAAATTTGGGGTGAAAACGGCAGCAGCCCAAAATCTTGGGGGTTTTCGATGCTCTGAACCCCTCAGGGGCTCCCAAAAAACTCCCAGCAGGAAATGCCCAGATTTCGGTGAGAAACACCCAAAATCTGATGAAAAAGCCACAAATTTGGGTGGGAAACTTCAAAATCTGATGGGAAACACCCGAGTTTAGGAGGGAAACCCAAATTGTTATGGGAAATGCCCATATTTGGGTGGAAAACTTTCAAATCTGGGGGGAAACCCCCAAATTTGGGCACAAAACACTGAAAAACCCAAAACCTGATAGGAAACACCCAAATTTTGGTGGGAAACACCAAAATCTGGGCACAAACCCAAAAACTACCCAGAATCTGGTGGGAAGCTTCCTGATTTTGGCATCAACCCCAAAAACAATTCAAGAATTTGACAGAAACTCCCAAATTCTGATGGGAAACCCCAAATTTGGGCACAAAACCTTCAAAGAACCCAAAAATCTAATGAGAAACACCCAAATTTTGGCAAAAAATCCCCAAAACCTGATGGGAAGCTCCAAAATTCTGTCATCAACCCCAAAACCCAACACCAAACCCCAATTTCTGCTGTTTTCTGCCAAACCCTGTCGACAAATTTGAACACAAAGGAACCCAAACCTCCCAAAAATCCCATGGTGCCCTAAAACTCCCAAAACTGGGGGTTTTGCCCCAAAATCCCCTCACCTCCACCAGTTTCTTGCTGTTTTTCTTGGGAGGGTTGGGCGCTCGTTGGGCCCCATTGGGCCCCAGCCGATGTTTCTGGAAGGTCAATTTGAGCCCCTCTTCCTGCGGGGAAATCGTCAGGGGACAGAGTCACAAAATGGAGGAAGAGGAGGGAAAATTGTGAGGGAAAAGGTGGGAAAATCGTGAGGGAATGGGGTTACAAAATGGAGGAAAAGGAGGGAAAATTGTGAGGGAAAAGGTGGGAAAATTGTGAGGGAAAAGGTAGGAAAATCATGAGGGGAAAAGGTGGGAGAATCGTGAGGGAAAAGGTGGGAAAATCGTGAGGGAATGGGGTTACAAAATGGAGGAAAAGGAGGTTAAATTGTGAGGGAAAACGTGGGAAAATCATGAGGGAATGGGGTTATAAAATGGAGGAAAAGGAGGGTAAATTGTGAGGGAAAAGGTGGGAAAATCGTGAGGGGATGTGGTCACAAAATGGAGGAAAAGGAGGGCAAATGGAGGGGCAAAGGGAAAAGGGGGAAAAATCGTGAGGGGGTTGGAAAATCACAAGAAATGGAAAAAGAAAAAATCGTGAGGGAAAAGAAAAAAATCGTGAGGGGATGGGGTCACAAAATGGAGGAAAAGAAAGGGAAATCGTGAGGGGACGGGATCACAAGATGGAAGAAAAGGCAGGAAAATCGTGAGAGAAAAGGTGGAAAAATCAGGAGGGGAAAAAGTGGAAAAATCATGAGGGGCAAAGGTGGAAAAATCATGAGGGGAAATAATGGAAAAATGAGGGGCAAAGGTGGAAAAATCGTGAGTGGAACAGGATCACAGAATGGAGGAAAAGGCGGGAAAATTGTGAGGGGGTGAGGTCACAAAATGGAGGAGAGGCAGGAAAATTGTGAGAGGAAAAGGTGGGAAAATCGTGAGGGAAAAGGTGAGAAAATGGTGAGGGAAAAGGTGGGAAAATCGTGAGGGGACGAGATCACAAAATGGAGGAGAAAAAAATTGTGAGGGAAAGGGATCACAAAATGGAGGAGAGGCAGGAAAATCGTGAGGGAAAAGGCGGGAAAATTGTGAGGGGACGGGGTCACGTGACAGAAAAAGGCGGGAAAACTGTGAGGGGACGGCGTCACAAGATGGAGGACAGGCCGGAAAATCGTGAGGGGAAGAAATCGTGCGAAAAGAAAAAGGTAAGAAAATCGCGAAGGGAAGTCAAGGGGTTTGGGTAAAGAGATGAAGGTTTAATGGGGATGGGATTTTGGGGTGAAAAATGCTAGGTTTGGGTAAAGCACTGACAATTTCACGGGGATAGGATTTTGGGGTGAAAAACCCTGAATTTGGTTACAGTGCTGAGAGTTTAACAGGGATGGCTGAGAAGCCCCCGATTTAGGAGTTTGGGTAAAGCACCAAGGGTTTAACAGGGGGTGGGATTTTGGGGTGAAAACTGCTGGATTTGGGGGTTTGGGTAAAGCACCGATGAATGAACAGGGATAGGATTTTGCAGTGAAAAACACTGGGTTTCGGTAAAGCGCCAAGGGTTTAATAGATAGAATTTTGGCGTGAAATGCCCGAGATCTGGGGGTTTGGGTAAAGTGCCAAAAGTTTAACAGGGATGGGATTTTAGGGTGAAAAACCCCAGATTTGGGGGTTTGGGTAAAGCACCAAGGAATTAACAGGGATGGGATTTTAGGGTGAAAAGGGCCGGATTTGGAGGTTTGGGTAAAACACCGAGGGCTTCACAGGGGATGAGGTTTTGGGGAAAAAGCGGAGGTTTGGAAAAGCGAGGGCTGGGGAAAAGGTAAGGGTTTGGGGATAGGGGCGGGGTTTGGGGAGAGGAAAAGGTGGGGAAATCGGGAGGAAAAGGCGGAAAATCGGGAAGGGGCGGGGTGGTTTGGGGAAAAAGGGGCAAACCGTGGAGGGAAAGGGGTGGGGAGGGGACAGGCGGGGTTTGGGGAAGGGGGGGGCTTGGGGAAGGGGCGGTTTGGGAAAGGGCAGGGGTTTGGGAAAGGGGCAGGGGGTTTGGGGTGAGTGGCGGGGCTTGGGAAGGGCACGGGCTTGGGAAAAGGCACGTTTGGGAACTCCTTTCCGGAAATGGCAGAGTGAGAAAGGGGGGGCTTGGGAAGGGGCGGGGCTTGGGGATAGGGGCGGGGTTGGGGAAGGGCGGGGTTTGGGGAAAGGGGCAGGATTGGGAAAAGGGCAGGGTTTGGGGAAGGGGCGGGGTTTGGGGAAACAGCGGGGTTTGGGAAAGGGCTCAGGGTTGGGGGCAGGGCTTGGGAAGGGGGCGGGGGAAAAGGCAGGTTTGGGTTTGGGGGGCTTGGGAAAGAGTGGGAAAGGGAAAGGGCTTGGGATTGGGGGGGGCTTTGGGGAAAAGGCGGGGTTTGGGAAAGTGGGAGTTTGGGAAGGGGCGGGGTTTGGGGAAAGGGCGGTTTGGGAAAGGGGCGGGGTTTGGGAAAGGGCGGGGTTTGGGAAGGGGCGGGGCTTGGGGAAGGGGCGGGGTTTGGGGAAGGGGCGGGGTTTGGGGAAGGGACGGGGTTTGGGAAAGGGGTGGGGTTTGGGAAAGGGGCGGGGTTTGGGAAAGGGGTGGGGTTTGGGAAAGGGGCGGGGCTTGGGGAAAAGGCACGTTTGGGTTTGGGGAAAACGGCAGAGTGGAGAAAGGGGGGGTTTGGGATGGGCGGGGTTTGGGAAGGGGCGGGGCTTGGGAAAGTGGGAGTGGGAAAGGGGCGGGGCTTGGGAAGGGGCGGGACTTAGGAAAGGGGCGGGGATTGGGAAGGGGCGGGGTTTGGGGAAAGGGCGGGGTTTGGGGTAGGGGCGGGGTTTGGGAAAGGGGCGGGGTTTGGGAATGGGGCGGGGTTTGGGAATAGGGCGGGGTTTGGGAAAAGGGCGGGGTTTGGGAAAGGGGCGGGGTTTGGGAATGGGGCGGGGTTTGGAAAAGGGGCGGGGTTTGGGAAAGGGGTGGGGTTCACGTGGGGGAACCCTGGTTCAGGGCTTTGGGGGATTTTGAAGTATTTGGGGGTTTTTGGGTATTTGGGGCATTTTCTGGGGGTTTTGGGTTTTTTTGTTATTTTGGGGTCACTTGGGAATTTGGGGAAATTTTTGCATTTTTTAGGGATTTTTGTGTGGGTTTTTTTTTGCTTTTGAGGAATTTTTGGGGTTTTGGAGGTTTTAGGGTTTGGGTATTTTTGGGGCTTTTCATTTTTGTCTCTCTTTTGTTTTGAGGAAAATTTTTTGAGGGGGTATTGGGGTTTTTGGGGTATTTTTGGGTTATTTTTGGGGTATTTTGGGGTTACTTGGGAATTTAGGGGAATTTTTTAATTTTTTGGGCGATTTTTAGTGTGTTGTTTTTGGTTTTCGAGGAATTTTTGAGGTTTTGAGGAGTTTTTTAGGGTTTGGGTGTTTTGGGGTTTTTGAGGGGGCAGTTGGGTTTTTTGGGGGCATTTTTGGGATTTTTGGGGTATTTTGGGGTTCCTTGGGAATTTGGGGAAATGTTTGAATTTTTTGGGTTTTTTTGTTAATTTTTTTTTTTTTGAGGAAATTTTGGGGGTTTTAAGGAGTTTTTTTGGGTATTTGGGGTTTTTCTGGGGTTTTTTGAGGATTATTTGAGTGTTTTCTTGCTTTTGGAGATTTTTTGGGGTTTTTTTAGCATTTCCTGGGAATTTTTTGGGGCTATTTGGGTGGTTTTCGATTTTTTTGGGAGTTATTCGGGTGCTTTTTTTGAGGTTTTTAGAGGGTTTTTGTTTTGGTTTTTTTTCGGGTTTCTTGGGGGCTTTTTGGGGTTATTTGGGTTTTTTTTCTGGGTTTTTTGGGGTTATTTGGGCGCTTTTTGAAGGTGATTTTTTTTGAGCGTTTTGGAGGCTTTTGGGGATTTTGGGGGGTATTTGGGTGTCTTCTTAGGGTGGTTTTTTTGGATGTTTTTGGGGTTTCTTTTAGGGCTTTTTGGGGCTATTTGGGTTTTTTTATGGGTTTTTTGGGGCTATTTGGGTGGTTTTTTTGGGGTGGTTTTTTTGATGTTTTTGGAGCATTTTTGGAGTTTTTTTTTAGGGTTTTTTTGGGATTTTTGGGGCTATTTGGGTTTTTCCCAGGATTTTTATGGGATTTTCTGGGTGGGTTTTGAAGGTGGTTTTTTTGAGGGTTTTGGAGGATTTTTGTTTTGGTTTTTTTAGGTTTTTTTGGGGGATTTTTGGGGCTATTTGGGTGTTTTTTAAGGTGTTTTTTTGGATGTTTTTGGAGCATTTTTGGGGTTTTTTTTTTAGGGTTTCTTGGGGATTTTTGGGGCTATTTGGGGATTTTTCTGAGTTTTTTGGGGCTATTTGGGTGTTTTTTAAGGTGTTTTTTTTGGGTGTTTTTGGAGGATTTTTGGGGGTTTTTTGGGGATTTTTGGGGTTATTTGGGGATTTTTGGGGGCCATTTGGGTGTTTTTTAAGGTGGTTTTTTTGGATGTTTTTGGAGCACTTTTGGGGTTTCTTTAGGGTTTTTGGGGATTTTTGGGGCTATTTGGGGATTTTTCTGTTGTTTTTCGGGGTTCTTTGGGTGTTTTTTAAGGTGGCTTTTTTGGGTGTTTTTGGAGGATTTTTTGGGTTTTTTTTAGGGTTTCCTGGGAATTTTTGGGGCTATTTGGGTGTTTTTTTGGGGGTGGTTTTTTTGATGTTTTTGGAGAATATTTGGGGGTTTTTTTTCTGGGTTTTTTTGGGGATTTTTGGGGCTATTTGGGGATTTTTCTAGGGTTTTTCGGGGTTCTTTGGGTGCTTTTTTAAGGTGGCTTTTTTGGGTGTTTTTGGAGGATTTTTGGGAGTTTTTTTAGAGTTTCCTGGGAATTTTTGGGGCTATTTGGGTGTTTTGTTTGGGGTGGTTTTTTTGATGTTTTTGGAGCATTTTTGGGGGTTTTTTTTAGGGTTTTTTGGGGATTTTTGGGGCTATTTGGGGTTTTTTCCCAGGGTTTTTATGGGGTTATTTGGGTACTTTTTGAAGGTGGCTTTTTTGAGGATTTTTGGGGTTTTTTTTGGTTTTTTGGGGATTTTTGGGGCTATTTGGGTGGTTTTTAAGGTGGTTTTTTTGGATGTTTTTGGCGATTTTTTTCGGTTTTTTAGGATTTCTTGGGGATTTTTGGGGCTATTTGGGGATTTTTCTGAGGTTTTTCGGGGCTATTTGGGAGTTTTTTAAGGTGGCTTTTTTGGGTGTTTTTGGAGGATTTTTGGGAGTTTTTTTAGGGTTTCCTGGGAATTTTTGGGGCTATTTGGGTGGTTTTTTTGGGGGTGGTTTTTTTGGAGAATATTTGGGGTTTTTTTTTTAGGGTTTTTTTGGGGATTTTTGGGGCTATTTGGGGTTTTTTCCAGGGTTTTTATGGGATTATTTGGGTGCTTTTTGAAGGAGGTTTTTTTTGAGGGTTTTGGGGGATTTTTGTTTGGGTTTTTTTAGGATTTATTGGGGATTTTTGGGGTATTTGGGTTTTTTCCAGGGTTTTTATGGGGTTATTTGGGTGGTTTTTAAAGGTGGGGTTTTTTGAGGTTTTTGTTTCAGTTTTTTTATGGTTTCATGGGGTTTTTTGGGGCTATTTGGGTGTTTTTTAAGGTGGCTTTTTTTGGAGGTTTTTGGAGCACTTTTGGAGTTTTTTTTAGGGTTTTTTGGAGCTATTTGGGTTTTTTTCTGGGTTTTTTGGGGCTATTTGGGTGTTATTTAAGGTGGCTTTTTTTTGGTGTTTTTGGAGAATTTTTTGGGGGTTTTTTTTAGGGTTTTTTTTGGGATTTTTGGGGCTATTTGGGTTTTTTCAGGGTTTTTATTGGGTTATTTGGGTGCTTTTGAAGGTGGTTTTTTTGAGGATTTTTGGGGTTTTTTTTTTGGTTTTTTGGGGATTTTTGGGGCTATTTGGGTGTTTTTTAAGGTGGTTTTTTTGGGTGTTTTTGGAGATTTTTTTGGGGTTTTTTTTTAGGGTTTTTTTGGGATTTTTGGGGCTATTTGGGGATTTTTTCCAGGGTTTTTATGGGGTTATTTGGGTACTTTTTGAAGGTGGCTTTTTTTGAGGGTTTTGGAGGCTTTTTGGTTTTTTTAGGGTTTTTGGCGGATTTTTGGGGCTATTTGGGGATTTTTCCTGGGTTTTTCGGGGTTCTTTGGGTGTTATTTAAGGTGGCTTTTTTGGGTGTTTTTGGAGGATTTTTGGGAGTTTTTTTAGGGTTTCCTGGGGATTTTTGGGGCTATTTGGGTGTTTTTTTAAGGTGGTTTTTTTGGATGTTTTTGGAGCATATTTGGGGTTTTTTTTTAGGGTTTTTTGGGGATTTTTGGGGCTATTTGGGGATTTTTCTGGGATTTTTCGGGGTTATTTGGGTGCTTTTTGAAGGTGTTTTTTTTTGAGGGTTTTGGGGGTTTTTTGTTTGGGTTTTTTTTAGGATTTATTGAGGATTTTTGGGGTATTTGGGTTTTTCCCCGGGTTTTTATGGGGTTATTTGGGTGGTTTTTAAAGGTGGGGTTTTTTGAGGTTTTTGTTTCGGGTTTTTTAGGGTTTCTGGGGAATTTTTGGGACTATTTGGGTTTTTTCTGTGTTTTTTGGGGGACTATCTGGGTGTTATTTAAGGTGGCTTTTTTTTGATGTTTTTGGAGAATTTTTGGGTTTTTTTTTTAGGGTTTTTTGGGGCTATTTGGGTTTTTTTCTGGGTTTTTTGGGGCTATTTGGGTGTTATTTAAAAAATTTTGGATGTTTTGGAGGATTTTTGGTTTTTTTTAGGTTTTTTTTTTTTGGGGATTTTTAAATATTTGGGTGTTTTTTTTTTAGGTGGCTTTTTTTGGAGTGTTTTTGGAGGATTTTGGGAAAGCCCCCAAAACCTTTTTGGGGCTATTTGGGTGTTTTTTTTGGGGTGGTTTTTTTGATGTTTTTGGAGCATTTTGGGGTTTTTTTTTAAGGTTCTTGGGGATTTTTGGGGCTATTTGGGGATTTTTCTGGGGTTTTTCGGGGTTCTTTGGGTGTTATTTAAAAATCCCCAAGAATTTTTGGGGTTTTAGGGTTTCATGGGGATTTTTGGGGCTATTTGGGTTTTTTCCCAGGATTTTTTGGGGCTATTTGGGTGTTTTTTAAGGGTTTTTTTGGATGCTTTTGGAACATTTTTGGGGTTTTTTTTAGGGTTTTTTGGGGCTATTTGGGGATTTTTCTGGGGTTTTTTCTGAAATTTTTCCAAAAAATATTTGGGTGTTTTTAAATTTTTTGAAAAATTTTTGTTTGGGTTTTTAAATTGGGGAAAATGGGGTATTTGGGTTTCCCAGGTTTTATAGGGGTTATTTGGGTGGTTTTTTGTGGTGGGGTTTTTGAGGTTTTTGTTTCAAAATTATGGTTTCCCAAACCCCCAAAAATTTTTGGGAAATTTTTGGAGGTTTTGGAGAATTTTTTAGGGTTTTAGGGTTTTGGGGATTTTTGGGTGTTTTTTTCTGGGTTTTTGGGGGCTATTTGGATGTTTTTTGGTGGTTTTGGATGTTTTGGAGCATTTTTGGGGTTTTTAGGGTTTTTCCCCAATTTTGGGGCTATTTGGGACCCCCAAAGGTGGCTTTTTGGGTGTTTTGGAATTTTTTTAGGGTTTCCCCCAAATTTTTGGGCTATTTGGGTGGTTTTTGGGGTTTTTGGTGTTTTTGGAAAATTTTTGGGGTTTTAACCCTTTTTTGGGGATTTTTGGGACTATTTGGGGTTTTTTCCAGGGTTTTTATGGGGTTATTTGGGTACTTTTTGAAGGTGGTTTTTTTTTTAGGGTTTTTTGGGGATTTTTGGGGCTATTTGGGTGTTATTTAAGGTGGTTTTTTTGGATGTTTTTGGAGAATTTTTGGGGGTTTTTTAGCGTTTTTTGGGGATTTTTTGGGGCTATTTGGCGATTTTTCTGGGTTTTTTGGGGGCTATTTGGGTCCAATTTTTTCCCCCTTTTGGATGTTTTTGGCGATTTTTCCCCCAAATTTCTTGGGAATTTTTGGGGCAATTTTGGTTTTTTTTTGGTTTTTTGGGGAGGGTTATTTGGGTAGGTTTTTTTGAAACCCCCATTTTTGGTTTGGTTTTTGGGTTTTTGGGTTTTTCCTCCTTTTCCTCCTTTTGGCTTTTTGGATTTCAGGGGTTTTTTTAGGGTTTTTTGGGATTTTTCCCCAAATTTGAGACCCCAAACCCCCAAATTCCAGCTGCCCCAAACCCCCCCCCAAATTTTGCTTTTTCCTTCCTCCCAATTTCCCCAAATTTCCTCCCCCAAACCCCCCATTTCCCCAAATTTTTTGCCCCTGGGAACCCCATTTCCCCCAAATTTTCGACCCCCCCTCCCCCCTTTTTTTCCTCCCCAAACCCACCTCCTCCTCCTCCTCCTCCTCCTCCTCCTCCTTTCCCCCCCCAAAATCCCCCAAATTTCAGACCCCAAACCCCCCAATTCTCCCCAAATTTTTTACCCCCCCAAACCCCCAATTTCCCTCCAAATTTCAAACCCCCCCCAAACCCCCCCCCTCCTTCCTCCTCTTCCTCCTCCCTCCTCCTCTTTCCTTTCCCCAAAATTCAACCCTTTCCCCCAAATTTTGGATCCCTTTTCCCCTCTTTTCCCCCCAAATTCTGCCCCTCCAAACCCCAATTTCCCCCAAATTTCAGACCCCAAATCCCCCAATTTCCCCCCAAATTCTGCCCCTCCAAACCCCAATTTCCCCCCAAGTTTTGACCCAAAACCCCCAATTTCCCCAAATTTCTGACCCCAAACCCCCCATTTCCCTCCAAATTTTGCACCCCAAACCCCCAATTTTCCCCAAATTTCACACCCCAAACCCCTTAATTTCCCCCAAATTCCAGACCCCAAATCCCCCATTTTCTCCCCAAACCCACCTCCCTCCTCCTCCTCTTCCTCCTCCTCCTCCTCTTTCCTTTCCCCCCAAATTTTGGATCCCCCATTTCCCCAAATTTGCCCCCAAATTCTGCCCCTCCAAAGCCCCATTTCCCCCCATATTCCCCCCCCCAAACCCACCTCCCTCCTCCTCCTCCTCTTCCTCCTCCTCCTCCTCCTCCTCCTCTTTCCTTTCCCCCTTTTGCCCCCAAATCCTGCCCCTGCAAACTCCCATTTTTCCCCAATTTTGCACCCCAAACCCCCACCCCCAAACCCACCGCCCTCCTCCTCCTCTTCCTCCTCCTCCTCTTTCCTTTCCCCAATTTCCCCCCAAATTTCAGACCCCAAACCCCCAATTTCCCCCAAATTTTGCCCCAAAAACCCCCATTTTCCCCCAATTTCCGGACCCCAAACCCCCAAATTTTCCCCAAACCCACCTCCTCCTCCTCCTCCTCCTCTTTCCTTTCCCCCAAAAAATGGATCCAGTTTCCCACAGAAAGGGTTAAATTCTGCCCCCTCCCCACCCCAAATTTCCCCCCCAAACCCCAAATCCCCCAAAATGGGGTAAAAATGGGATAAAATGCCCCTCCAAATGGGATCAAAAAAAAAGGTAAAATGCAAAAATGGCAAAAAATGGGTTAAAATGGGTTAAAAATGGGGTAAAATTGTGATAAAAATGAAATAAAAATGGAGTAAAAATGGGATAAAAATGAGGTAAAATGGATTAAAAATGGGGTAAAAAGTGTGTAAAAATTGAGTAAAAAAGGGGTCAAAATGGGGTAAAAATGGGTAAAATATGGAGTAAAAATGGGATAAAAATGGGGTAAAAGCGGGGTAAAAATGGCATAAAAATGAGATAAAAATGGAGTAAAAATTGAGTAAAAATGGGGTAAAAATGGGTAAAAAACGGAGTAAAAATGGGATAAAAATGAGATAAAAACGGAGTAAAAATGGGATAAAAATGGAGAAAAAATGGAGCAAAAATAGGTAAAATATGGAGTAAAAATGGGGTAAAAATGGGTAAAAAATGGAGTAAAAATGAGATAAAAATGGAGAAAAATGGGATAAAAATGGAGTAAAAATGGGTAAAATATGGAGTAAAAATGGGATAAAAATGGGGTAAAAATGGGATAAAAACAGAGTAAAAATGGGGTAAAAATGGGGTAAAAATGGGTAAAAAATGGAGTAAAAATGGGATAAAAATGGAGCAAAAATGAGATAAAAATGGAGTAAAAATGGGTAAAAAATGGAGTAAAAATGGGTAAAAAATGGAGTAAAAATGGGATAAAAATGGGATAAAAATGGGGTAAAAAACAGAGTAAAAATGGGGTTAAAAGTCAGTAAAACTGGGTAAAGACTGGAGGCAAAGTGTGTGACAGTGGAGCGGGAGCGGTGGCAAGGGGCGGCCCAGGGCAGCAGCGAGCCCAGCGCCCGGGGCGGCAGCACGCGCTCCCGCAGGCAGCGCAGCAGCGCCAGGCGCCGCAGGCAGCGCAGCGCCAGCCACGGCGACACCGCCAGCGGGGCGGGGCACGGCGCCGGCGGAGCTGGGAGACAGAGAGAAATGGGGGAAAATGGGTTAAAATGGCGAAAAAACGGCGAAAATCGGGTTAAAATGGCGAAAAAACGGCGAAAATCGGCTCCGAAACGGCTGAAAACGGGGTAAAAATGGAGTCAATATGGCATAGAAAGGGTTAAATATGGACGGTGATAGCGGCACTGAAATAGAGGGAGTATGGGGAAAATGGGTTAAAAATGGAGTTAAAAATGGAGTAAAAATGGGGTAAAAATGGGTAAAAAATGGAGTAAAAATGGGTAAAATATGGAGTAAAAATGGGATAAAAATGGAGCAAAAATGGAGTAAAAATGGGGTAAAAATGAAGTAAAAATGGGTAAAATATGGAGTAAAAATGGGTAAAAAATGGAGTAAAAATCGAGTAAAAAATGGGTAAAATATGGAATAAAAATGGCTAAAAAATGGGGTAAAAATGGGTCAAAAATGGGATAAGAACTGAGTAAAAACGGGGTAAAAATGGGTAAAATATCGGGTGAAAATGGGATAAAAATGGGATAAAAATGCGTAAAATATGGAGTAAAAATGGGATAAAAATGGGGTAAAAATGGGTAAAATATGGAGTAAAAATGGGTAAAAAATTGAGTAAAAATGGGATAAAAATGGGGTAAAAATGGAGTAAAAATGGGATAAAAACGGAGTAAAAATGGGTAAAAAATGGAGTAAAAAGGGTGTAAAAATGGGATAAAAATTGAGCAAAAATGGCAAAAAATGGGTTAAAAATGGGCTAAAAAGGGGGTAAAATTGGGATAAAAATGAAATAAAAATGGAGTAAAAATGGGATAAAAATGGGGTAAAATGGATTAAAAATGGGGTAAAAAGTGTGTAAAAATTGAGTAAAAAAGGGGTCAAAATGGGGTAAAAATGGGTAAAATATGGAGTAAAAATGGGATAAAAATGGGGGGAAAATGGGATAAAAATGGAGTAAAAATTGAGTAAAAATGGGGTAAAAATGGGTAAAAATGGAGCAAAAATGGCAAAAAATGTATTAAAAATGGGATAAGAACTGAGTAAAAACAGGGTAAAAATGGGGTAAAAATGGGGTAAAAATGGGGTAAAAATGAGTAAAATATGGAGTAAAAATAGGACAAAAATAGGGTAAAAATGGGGTAAAAATGGGGTAAAAATGGGGTAAAAATGAGTAAAGAATAGGGTAAAAAGTGGGTAGAAATAGAGTAAAAATGGGGTAAAAATAGAGTAAAAATGGGTAAAAAACGGAGTAAAAATGGGATAAAAATGAAGTAAAAATTGAGTAAATATAGGTAAAATATGGAGTAAAAAGGGGGTAAAAACGGAGTAAAAATGGGTAAAAAATGGAGTAAAAATGGGTAAAAAATGGAGTAAAAATGGGATAAAAATGAAGTAAAAATTGAGTAAATATAGGTAAAATATGGAGTAAAAAGGGGGTAAAAACGGAGTAAAAATGGGTAAAAAATGGAGTAAAAATGGGTAAAAAATGGAGTAAAAATGGGGTAAAAATGGAGTAAAAATGGGTAAAAAATGGAGTAAAAATGGGGTAAAAATGGAGTAAAAATGGGGTAAAAATGGAGTAAAAATGGTGTAAAAATGGGGTAAAAATGGGATAAAAATGGGGTAAAAATGGGTAAAAAATGGAGCAAAAATGGGATAAAAATGGAGTAAAAATGGGATAAAAATGGGATAAAAATGGAGTAAAATATGGAGTAAAAATGGGATAAAAATGGGGTAAAAATGGGATAAAAATGGGTAAAAAATGGAGTAAAAATGGGGTAAAAATGGGATAAAAATGGGGTAAAAAGTGGGTAAAAACAGAGTAAAAATGGGGTAAAAATGGGTTAAAAAAGGGTAAAGAATGGAGGCAAAGTGTGTGACAGTGGAGCGGGAGCGGTGGCAAAATGGGTAAAAATGGAGGGCAGCAGGAAAAATGCCCAGCGCCGGGGCGGCAAACAGCCCCTCCCCTGAATTTGCAGCCCAACAGCGCCAGGTCGCCCCGCAGGCAGCCCAAAATTGCCAGCCATTTGCGACACCCGCCAGCGGGCGGGGCAAAATGGGAGAGAGAGAAACGGGAAAAACGGGTTAAAATGGGTCAAAAAAAAAACCGAAAAATCGGGTTAAAATGGTTAAAAAAACGGCGAAAAATCGGCTCCGAAACGGCTGAAAACGGGGTAAAAATGGAGTCAATATGGCATAGAAAGGGTTAAATATGGACGGTGATAGCAGCACTGAAATAGAGGGAGTATGGGGAAAAATGGGTTAAAAATGGAGTTAAAAATGGAGTAAAAATGGGGTAAAAATGGGTTAAAAATGGGTTAAAAATGGGATAAATATCAGTAAAGATAGTGGGTAAAAATGGAGTAAAAATGGACCAGAAATGGCAAAAAATGGGGTAAAAATGGGTCAAAAATGGGATAAGAACTGAGTAAAAACGGGGTAAAAATGGGTAAAATATCGGGTGAAAATGGGATAAAAATGGGATAAAAATGCGTAAAATATGGAGTAAAAATGGGATAAAAATGGGGTAAAAATGGGTAAAATATGGAGTAAAAATGGGTAAAAAATGGAGTTAAAATGGGATAAAAATGGGGTAAAAATGGAGTAAAAATGGGATAAAAACGGAGTAAAAATGGGTAAAAAATGGAGTAAAAAGGGTGTAAAAATGGGATAAAAATTGAGCAAAAATGGCAAAAAATGGGTTAAAAATGGGCTAAAAAGGGGGTAAAATTGGGATAAAAATGAAATAAATATGGAGTAAAAATGAGATAAAAATGGAGAAAAATGGGATAAAAATGGAGTAAAAATGGGTAAAAAATTGGGTAAAAATGGGGTAAAAATGGAGTAAAAATGGGATAAAAATGGGATAAAAATGGAGTAAAAATGGGGTAAAAATGGAGTAAAAATGGGTTAAAAAATGGAGTAAAAATGGGGTAAAAATGGAGTAAAAATGGGTTAAAAAATGGAGTAAAAATGGGTAAAAATGGAGTAAAAATGGGGTAAAAAATGGAGTAAAAATGGGATAAAACATGGAGTAAATATGGAGTAAAAATGGGACAGAAATGGAGTAAAAATGGGGTTAAAACGGGGTAAAAATGGGTAAAAAATGCAGTAAAAATGAGGTAAAAATGGGTAAAAAATGGAGTAAAAATGGGGTTAAAACTGAGTAAAAATGGGTAAAAAATGGAGTCAAAATGGGATAAAAATGGGGTAAAAAACAGTAAAAATGGGGCTAAAAGGCAGTAAAAATCGGTAAAAATGGAGTAAAAATGTGTAAAAAATGGAGTAAAAATAGGGTTAAAATGGGGTAAAAATGGGTAAAAAATGGAGTAAAAATGAGATAAAAATGGAGTAAAAATGGGGTAAAAATGGAGCAAAAATGAGATAAAATTAGAGTAAAAAATGGGTAAAATATGGAGTAAAAATGGGTTAAAAATGGGGTAAAAATGGGGTAAAAAATGGAGTAAAAATAGGGTTAAAATGGAGTAAAAATGGGGTAAAAACAGAGTAAAAGTAGGTTAAAAATTGAGTAAAAAGCAGGGTAAAAATGAGATTTAAATGGAGTAAAAATGAGATAAAAGTGGATTACAAATGGGGGAAAAAATGGCAAAAAAAAAAAACCCTAAACCCCCTGAAATCCACTCAATTTGGGTTCGAACCTCCCAGTTTTGGGTCAAATCCCCCCGAAACGCCCCAAAATTGCCCAAAATTGCCCAAAACCTTGGGAATTAGCCCCATTACCGTCTCCGGGCGCGGGCGGCAGGCGGCAGAGACTCCCTAAACCCCCTGAATTTGGGTTCAAACCTCCCGATTTGGGTTCAAACCTCCCGATTTTGGGTAAAACCGCCCCAAATCCCCCCGAAACGCCGCAAACACCCCAAAATTGCCCAAAATTGCCCAAAACCGCCAGAATTAGCCCCATTACCGTCTCCGGGCGCGGGCGGCAGGCGGCAGAGACTCCCTAAACCCTCTGAATTTGGGTTCAAACCTCCCGATTTGGGTTCAAACCTCCCGATTTTGGGTCAAACCGCCCCAAATCTCCCCGAAATGCCGCAAAAACCCCAAAATTGCCCAAAATTGCCCAAAATCCCCGGAATTAGCCCCATTACCGTCTCCGGGCGCGGGCGGCAGGCGGCAGAGACTCCCTAAACCCTCTGAATTTGGGTTCAAACTCCTCAATTTGGGTTCAAACCTCCCGATTTCGGGTCAAACCTCCCGATTTTGGGTCAAACCTCCCCAAATCCTCCCGAAACACCACAAAAACCCCAAAATTGCCCAAAATTGCCCAAAATCCCTGAATTGAACCCATTACCGTCTCCGGGGGCGGGCGGCAGGCGGCAGAGACTCCCTAAACCCCCTGAATTTGGGTTCAAAGCCCTCGATTTGGGTTCAAACCTCTCGATTTGGGTTCAAACCCCTCGATTTGGGTTCAAACCTCCCGATTTTGGGTAAAACCGCCCCAAATCCCCCCGAAACGCCGCAAAAACCCCAAAATTGCCCAAAATTGCCCAAAACCACAGGATTTGAGCCCATTACCGTCTCCGGGCGCGGGCGGCAGGCGGCAGAGACTCCCTAAACCCTCTGAATTTGGGTTCAAACCTCCCGATTTGGGTTCAAACCTCCCGATTTCGGGTCAAACCTCCCCAAATCCCCGGAAACGCCGCAAAAACCCCAAAATTGCCCAAAACCTTGGGAATTAGCCCCATTACCGTCTCCGGGGGCGGGCGGCAGGCGGCAGAGACTCCTTAAACCCTCTGAATTTGGGTTCAAACCTCCCGATTTTGGGTCAAACATGAGAATATTGAGTCAAATCCCCCGGAAACGCCGCAAAAACTCCAAAATTGCCCAAAATTTTGGGAATTAGCCCCATTACCGTCTCCGGGCGCGGGCGGCAGGCGGCAGAGACTCCTTAAACCCTCTGAATTTGGGTTCAAACCTCCCGATTTTGGGTTCAAACCTCCCGATTTTGAGTCAAATCCCCCCGAAACACCACAAACACCCCAAAATTGCCCAAAATTGCCCAAAATCCACAGGATTTGAGCCCATTACCGTCTCCGGGCGCGGGCGGCAGGCGGCAGACCTGGCGGCACATGGCCACGAAGCCGTGGTAGAAGCGCGTGAGCTCCTCGTCCGAGCGCCGCTCCAGGTTGGCCAAGGCGCGGAAGCGGCCCCAGCGGAACCGGCCCGAGCCCGGCTCCAGCTCCACCCCGAACGTGGAGGCCACGCGCAGGAAATCGGCCTGCTCGCGCCGCGTCCACCTGGAACGGGGAGAAACGGGGAGAAAACGGGAAAATGGTGAAAAACAGTGAAAAAATGGGGAAAAACGGTGAAAATCGGTGAAAAAACGGGGGAAAACGGTGAAAAAACGGCAAAAAACCGGCCAAAAACGCCCAGAAAACCCCAAAACGGCCACGCGGGAAAAATGTGAAAAGAAACAGGGAGAAAACAGGAAAAACGGGGAAAATCGGTGAAAAAACGACGAAAAACGGTGAAAAAACGGCAAAAAACGGCAAAAAACCAGCCAGAAACGCCTAGAAAACCCAAAACCAGCCCAAACCACCCCAAATGTGTGGGCAGACAGAGGAAAAGCCTGCTCGCGTTGCGTCCACCTGAAATGGGGAGAAAACGGGAAAAAATGGGGAAAAAACAGCGAAAAACGGTGAAAATTGGTGAAAAACGGTGAAAATCGTGAGAAAACGGCAAAAAACCAGCCAGAAATGCCCAGAAAACCCAAAACCGCCCTAAATGTGGAGGCCACGCGCAGGAAATCAGCCTGCTCGCCCGCGTCCACCTAAAATGGGGAGAAAATGGGGAAAAATGGGAAAAAATGGTGAAAAAACGGCGAAAAAAGGTGAAAAAACGGCAAAAAACCAGCCAGAAACGCCCAGAAAACCCCAAAACCACCCCAAATATGAGGGTAGATACAGGAAATCGGCCTGCTCGTGCCGCGTCCACCTGAAACGGGGAGAAAATGGGAAGAAAATGGTGAAAAACGGTGAAAAAATGATGAAAATCGGTGAAAAAACGGCGAAAAACGGTGAAAGAATGGTGAAAAACGGTGAAAAAACGGCGAAAAACCAGCCAGAAACGCCCAGAAAACCCAAAACCAGCCCAAAAAAATATGAGGGTAAATGCCAAAATCGCCTGCTCGGGGGCTCACCTGAAACGGGAGAAACGGGAGAAAAATGGGAAAAACGGGAAATCGTGAAAAACGGAAAACGGAAAAAACGTGAAAAAATGGCGAAAATCGGTGAAAACCCCAGCCAATCTGCCCCCAAAAACCCAAAACCAGCCCAAAGCACCCCAAATATTGGGCAAAAAAATGGTAAAAATTGGCCCAAAAACAGGGAGAAACCGGGAAAAAATGGTGAAAAAACAGGGAAAAACGGTGAAAAAACGGTGAAAAATGGTGAAAAAACGGCAAAAAACCAGCCAGAAACACCCAGAAAACCCAAAACTGCCCCTGTGGAGGCCCCCAGGAAATCGGCCCAAACCCCCCACCTGAAACTCCCAAACCAATGGTGAAAAACGGGGAAAATCGGTGAAAAAACGGCAAAAATCGGTGAAAAACGGTGAAACATAGCAAAAAATGGCAAAAAAACAGCAGAAAAGAGGCAAAAAAAAGACCCAAAAATCCCAAAATTGCCCCTGGGGGGTTTTCGGGGTGGCCGAACCCAAATTTGCCCCTCCCGACCCCCCCGGACGTCCCCAAACCCCCCAAATCTGTCCCCAAACCCCCAAATTCCCCCCAAGAACTCTGAAAAACAGAAAAATTGAAAAAAAGGGAGAAAATTCTAAAAAAAGGCAAAAAATGACAAAAAAAATCCCAAAATTTTCCCCTGGGGGGTTTTCGAGGCTCCCGAACCCGATTTTGCCCCTCCCGACCCCCCAGACGCCCCCAAACCCCCCAATTCTGCTCCCAAACCACTGACAACCAGAGAAAAACGGTGAAAACCTGGTGAAAAAAACGGCAAAAAATGGCAAAAAAAAGGCAAAAAAAACCCCAAAAATCCCCAAAATTCTCCTGGGGGGTTTTTGAGGCTCCCGAACCCGATTTTGCCCCTCCCGACCCCCCCGGACACCCCCAAACCCCCCAAATCTGCCCCCAAACCCACCAAGTCTGCCCCCAGAACTCTGAAAACCGCAAAAAATTGGAAAAAAAAAGTGAAAAAATTCTAAAAAATTGGCAAAAAATGACAAAAAAATCCCAAAATTTCCCCTGGGGGGTTTTCGAGGTGGCCAAACCCGAATCTGCCCCTGCCGACCCCCCCGGACGTCCCCAAAGCCCCCAAATCTCCCCACAAAACCCTGGAAAACAGAGAAAAACGGTGAAAACCTGGGGGAAAAAACGGCAAAAAAAGGCAAAAAACCGGCAAAAAATGGCAAAAAAAAGGAAAAAAAACCCCAAAAAATCCCCAAAATTCTCCTGGGGGGTTTTTAAGGCTGCTGAACCCGAATTTGCCCCTCCTGACCCCCCCAGACGTCCCCAAACCCCCAATTCTGCCCCCAAAGCCCGAATTTCCCCCCAGATCCAGAGAAAATTGGAAAAAAATGGTGAACAATTTTGAAAAAAATTCTAAAAAAAATGCAAAAAACGGCAAAAAAATCCCAAATTTTCCCCTGGGGGGTTTTCGAGGCTCCCGAACCCGATTTTGCCCCTCCCGACCCCCCCGGACACCCCCAAACCCCCAATTCTGCCCCCAAACCCACCAAGTTCGGCCCCAGAACTCTGAAAACCGCAAAAAATTGGAAAAAAAATGTGAGAAAATTCTAAAAAAATGGCAAAAAACCAAAAATTTTGGGGGTTTGGGGGTTTTGGGAGGCTTGGGGTGAATTTGCCCCCTCAGACCCCCCAGACGTCCCCAAACCCCCAAATCTCCCCACAAAACCCTGGAAAACAGAGAAAAACGGTGAAAAAGATTTGGGAAAAAACGCAAAACTCCAAATTTACCGAAAAAACCCTTTAAAATCCCAAAATTGCCCCTGGGGTTTTCAGATTTGGGGCTGAACTGGGGGTGCCCCTCCCGACCCTCGAGGGGAGTAAACCCCCAAATTTGGGGATTTGGGGTCACCGCTGCTGCTTGTCCACGCGCGGGGAGGAACAGGAGCCTGGGGGACACAGAGAGATTTGGGGTGAATTTGGGGGGCTGGGCCTGGGGCTCCCGGGGCTGGGCCTGGGGAGTTTGGGGGCTTTGGGGGTTGGGGTCTGGGGGTCCCATGCCCTGGGTCACTGCCCAGGAACAGGGGCCTGGGGACACAGAGCATTCAGAGTGAATTTGGGGGGGCCCAGGAATTTGGGGGTTTGGGGTCAGAGAGAAATTTGGGGTGAATTTGGGGTGAATTTGGGGGATTTGGGGTCAGAGCGGCGCCCGAGGGCCACGGCGAGGAGGCTGAGCCTGGGGGGACACAGAGAGATTTGGGGTGAATTTGGGGAATTTGGGGTCAGTCTGGGGGGTTTGGGGTGAATTTGGGGAGATTTGGGGGTTTGGGGTGAATTTGGGGGTTTGGGGTGAGTTGGGGTCAGTTTGGGGTGAATTTGGGGAATTTGGGGGTTTGGGGTGAATTTGGGGTTTTGGGGTCAGTTTGGGGTGAGTTTGGGGGTTTTGGGGTCAGTTTGGGGGTTTGAATTTGGGAGGAGAGGAGCCTGGGGACACAGAGAGAAATTTGGGGTGAATTTGGGGGGATTTGGGGTGAGTTTGGGGTGAATTTAGGGGGTTTGGGGTCAGTTTGGGGGGATTTGGGGTGAATTTGGGGGGATTTGGGGTGAATTTGGGGGGTTTGGGGTTAGTCTGGGGGGTTTGGGGTCAGTTTGGGGTTTTTGGGGTGAATTTGGGGGGTTTGGGGTCAGAGCGGCGCCCGAGGGCCACGGCGAGGAGGCTGAGCCTGGGGGGACACAGAGAGATTTGGGGTGAATTTGGGCTTTTTTGGGGTCGGTTTGGGGGGTTTGGGGTCAGAGCGGCCCCCCACGGCCATGGGGAGGAGGAGCACGGGGGGACACAGAGAGAGATTTGGGGTCAGTTTGGGGTGAACTGGGGAAATTTGGGGTGAATTTGGGGAGATTTGGGGTCAGTTTGGGGGGTTTGGGGTCAGTTTGGGGTGAATTTGGGGTGATTTGGGGTGAATTTGGGGGGATTGGGGTGAATTTGGGGTTTTTTGGGGCCAGTTTGGGGCTAAGGGCCACAAGGAGGAGGAGAATGAAGCTGAGCCTGGGGGGACAGAAAGATTTGGGGTGAATTTGGGGGGATTTGGGCTCAGTTTGGGGAATTTGGGGTCAGTTTGGGGGATTTGGGGTCAGTTTGGGGGGAATTGGGCTCAGTTTGGGGGATTTTGGGTCAGTTTGGGTGTTTGGGGTCACTTCAGAGCTCCCAGGGAGAAATTTCAGGGGATTTGGGAAACCCTGGGGAATCACAGCGAGAAATGGGAATTTTGGGGGAATTTTGGGGAATTTTGGGGGCAATTTGGGCGATTTTGGGGCATTTTGTGGGGTCTGTGGGAACCCCCGGTCCCTCGGGCTGGAATTTGGGGTCGTTTCAGTGAATCCCGGGACCTCGGAGCCCATTCCGGGGCAATTCCGGCCGATTTTGGGGATCTCGGGGAGCTCCGAGGGATTTTATCGGATTTGGGGGAATTTCGGGGGATTTTGGGGCGTTTTGGGCCCCCTTACCTTCGTCACCACCGAGATCTCCTCGTCCAGCCCGGCCAGGGCCATCAGTTTGGGGGCATTTGTCACCAGAGCCCCAGTTTGGGGAGCTTTGGGAAAAACCCCAAATTTGGGGAATTTGGGGAAAATTCGGGGGAAATTCGGGGAAAATTCGAGGAAATTCGGGGAAATTTGGGGAAAATTCCGATTTTTTACCTCCTCCCAGGGGGTTTGAAATTTGGGTCCTCGGGTCTTTGGGAAACCCTGGGGAAAATCCCAGAATTCAAAATGGGAATTTGGGGGGACCCAAACCCAGGGAATTTGAGGCCAAATTGGGCAGGGGGGGCATTTTGCCCGGGGTCTGTGGGAACCCCCGGTCCCTCATGGCTGGGTTTGGGGTCGTTTCAGTGAAAACCCGGGAAAAAAAAGTTTGGGGGAAAACCATTCCGGGGAAAACAATTTGGGGGAAAAATCCGATTTTGGGGAAACTCATTTGGGGGAAAAAACCGAGGGATTTGGGAAAAATGGATTTGGGGGAAAACAGAATTTGGGGAAAAAATGGATTTGGGGGGGAAAACCTGAATTTGGGGAAAAAATGGATTTGGGGGGAAAACCCTGAATTTGGGAAAAAATGGATTTGGGGGGAAAAACCTGGGTTTGGGGAAAATGGATTTGGGGGGAAAAAACCCGAATTTGGGAAAAACGGATTTGGGGGGAAAAACCTGGGTTTGGGGGGAAAAACCTGAATTTGGGGGAAAACCCCAATTTTTGGGAAAAAAATGGATTTGGGGGAAAAAACCCGAATTTGGGAAAAATGGATTTGGGGGGAAAAACCTGATTTGGGGGGAAAAACCCGAAATTGGGGAAAAAACGGACTTGGGGGGAAAAACACCGAATTTGGGGAAAACGGATTTGGGGGGAAAGACCCCCGATTTTGGGGGGAAAGAACCCAATTTGGGGGGAAAAACCTGATTTTGGGAAAAAATGGATTCCAAAAAAACTGAATTTGGGGGGAAAAAACCTGATTTTGGGGGAAACCCGAATTTGGGGAAAAACGTATTTGGGGGGAAAAACCCCGGTTTCGGGAAAAAATGGATTTGGGGGAAAAAACCCCAATTTTCAGGAAAAAACGGATTTGGGGGGAAAACGAATTTGGGGGAAAAACCCGGATTTTGGGGAAAAACCTGATTTTGGGAAAACCTGATTTGGGGGAAAAATCCCGATTTTGGGAAAAAAACAAATTGGGGGGAAAAACCCCGATTTTGGGAAAAAACCCTGGTTTCGGGAAAAAACGGATTTGGGGGGAAAAACCTGATTTGGGGGGAAAAACCCCGATTTTGGGAAAAAAGCCCGATTTGGGGGGAAAACCCCAATTTTGGGGAAAAATGGATTTGGGGAAAAACCCCGATTTGGGGGAAAAATGGATTTGGGAAAAAACCTGATTTGGGGGGAAAAACCTGATTTTGGGGAAAAATCACAATTTTGGGGGAAAACCCCGATTTTGGGGAAAAACCCCAATTTTGGGAAAAAAACAAATTTGGGGGGAAAAACCCCGATTTTGGGGAAAACCTGATTTTGGGGAAAAAATGAATTTGAGGGGAAAACCCAAATTTGGGGGGAAAACCCCCGATTTTAGGGGGAAAAACCCTGATTTTGGGGAAAAAACCTGATTTGGGGGGAAAAACCCGATTTTGGGGAAAATCCCCATTTTTGGGAAAAACCCGAATTTGGGGGGCAAAACCTGATATGGGGGAAAAACCCAAATTGGGGAAAAAACCCCAATTTGGGGGGAAAATTTCCTAAAATGCCCCAAAACCACCTTAAACCCACCCAAAATCGGCCCAAATCCCCCCAAACCCTCTGAAATACTGAAAACCCCAAAAAAACCTCCCAGAACCATCTCAAATCCCCAAAAATCCCCCCAAAATCGCTCCAAATTACCAAAACTCCCCAAAACCGCTTCCAAATTACCAAAATTCCCCAAAACCGCTTCAAATTACCAAAATTCCCCAAAATCCCCCCAAAACCTCCCCAAACCCACCCAAATGTGCCCCAAAATCCTCCCCAAACCCTCCCAAATTCCCCACAGAATCCCCCCCAAAATTCCCGAATTTGCCCAAATTTGCCCAAATTCCGCCTGAATTCGCCCCAAATTCGGCCCCGCTCACCCCTCGGGCCCCTCCAGGCGCTGCTCGGCCGCCACGGCCGCGGCGTCGGGACCCCCGGCCCGGGCCAGGAAACAGAGAGCGGGGTCTGCCCGCATGGTGTGGTAGCGCTCGTAGCCTGGAAATGGGGGAAAAAACCCCAAATTTGGGGTTTGTTAAAAAAAACAGCAAAAAAATCCATAAAAACAGCAAAAAACGGCAAAAAACCCCATGAAAACAGCCCAAATTGCACAGAAATCACCCAAAATAACCCCAAAAGTCTGCCTGCATCATGTGGTAGCGCTCGTAGCCTGGAAATGGGGGAAAAAACCCAAAATTTGGGTTTGTTAAAAAAAACGGCAAAAAAATCCATGAAAACAGGGCAAAAACCCCAAAAATAGCCCCATGAAAAACCCAAAATAACCCCAAAGGTCTGCCCATGGTTGGTAGCCACCTGAAATCAAAACCCCAAAATAAAAACAGCCAAAAAAAGCAAAATAGCCCAAATTACACCGAAATAACCCAAAATCACCCTAAAGGTCTGCCCGCATGGTGTGGTAGCGCTCGTAGCCTGGAAATGGGGGAAAAAACCCAAAATTTGGGTTTGTTAAAAAAAACTGCAAAAAAATCCATAAAAACAGCAAAAAACGGCAAAAAACTGCATTAAAATAGCCCAAATTACACCCAAATAACCCAAAATAACCCCAAAGGTCTGCCCGCATGGTGTGGTAGCGCTCGTAGCCTGGAAATGGGGGAAAAAACCCCAAATTTGGGTTTGTTAAAAAAAACGGCAAAAAAATCCATGAAAACGGCAAAAAACGGCAAAAAACCCCATGAAAACAGCCCAAATTACACCCAAAATAACCCCAAAGGTCTGTGCCCATGGTGTGGTAGCGCTCGTAGCCTGGAAATGGGGGAAAAAACCCCAAATTTGGGTTTGTTAAAAAAAACGGCAAAAAAATCTGAGAAAACAGCAAAAAATGGCAAAAAACGGCAAAAAACTGCATTAAAACAGCCCAAAATACACCCAAAATAACCCAAAATAACCCCAAAGGTCTGTGCCCATGGTGTGGTAGCGCTCGTAGCCTGGAAATGGGGGAAAAAACCCCAAATTTGGGGTTTGTTAAAAAAAACGCAAAAAAATCCATGAAAACAGCAAAAAACGGCAAAAATCCCATGAAAACAGCCCAAATTGCACCGAAATCACCCAAAATCACCCCAAAGGTCTGTGCCCATGGTGTGGTAGCAAAACAAACCCCAAAAAATCCAAAAAACCCCAAATTTGGGGTTTGTTAAAAAAAACGGCAAAAAAATGGGAGAAAACAGCAAAAAACAGCAAAAAACGGCAAAAAACTGCATTAAAACAGCCCAAATTGCACCGAAATCACCCAAAATCACCCCAAAGGTCTGTGCCCATGGTGTGGTAGCGCTCGTAGCCTGGAAATGGGGGAAAAAACCCAAAATTTGGGGTTTGTTAAAAAAAAGGCAAAAAAATGGGAGAAAACAGCAAAAAATGGCAAAAAAACGCCATTAAAACAGCCCTAAATACACCCAAATTACACCCAAAATGCACTGAAATAACCCCAAATTACCCCAAAACAAACCCCCACATAAATCCAAAAAATACCCCCAAAATGGGATTTTTTTAGCAAAAAATGGCAAAAAAACAGAGAAAATAGCAAAAAAAACCCCATTAAAATAGCCCTGAATACACCCAAAATTCACTGAAATAGCCCCAAATCAACCCCAAAAAAACCCAAAATAACCCCAAAATAAATCCCAATATAACCCCGAAAATGGGATTTTTATGCAAAAAAAAAAAACAGCCAAAAAATTGGAAAAAACACCAAAAAATGGCAAAAAGTCCCCTTAAAACAGCCATAAAAAAACCCAAAATACACTGAAATAACCCCAAAAAAATCCCAAAATAACCCCCAAAATAAATCCAAAAATAACCCCAAAAATGGGGTTTTTTAGCAAAAAAAAAAGGCAAAAAGTCCAATTAAAATAGCCCAAATTGCACCCAAAATTCACTGAAATAACCCCAAAATAAAGCCCAAAAATAAAACCCAAAATAACCCAAAACCAGGATTTTGGGGCAAAAAAATAAAATAGCAAAAAATTCCATTAAAATAACCCAAATTACACCTAAAACACCCAGAAATAACCCCACAAATCCCCAAAATTGCCCAAAATTTGGGTTTTTTGCCCCAATCCCGTGCTTGAAGCCCCCCAGGAGCACAGACCCTAAGTAATAAAATTTGAATTTGCCCAAAATTTGGGTTTTTTGCCCCAATCCCGTGCTTGAAGCCCCCCAGCAGCACAGACCCCAAACCCCCCAAACCCCACATTCTGAATTTGCCCAAAATTTGGGTTTTTTGCCCCAATACCGTGCTTGAAGCCCCCCAGGAGCACAGACCCCAAACACCCCAAATTCCACAATCCCAATTTGCCCAAAATCGCCGTTTTTTGCCCCAATCCCGTGCTTGAAGACCCCCAGCAGCACAGACCCCAATCCCCCCAAATTCCACATTCTGAATTTGCCCAAAATCGCCGTTTTTTGCCCCAATACCGTGCTTGAAGACCCCCAGGAGCACAGACCCCAAACCCCACATTCTGAATTTGCCCAAAATTTGGGTTTTTTGCCCCAATACCGTGCTTGAAGACCCCCAGGAGCACAGACCCCAAACAATAAAATTTGAATTTGCCCAAAATCGCCGTTTTTCGCCCCAATACCGTGCTTGAAGACCCCCAGGAGCACAGACCCCAATCCCCCCAAATTCCACATTCCGAATTTGCCCAAAATCGCCGTTTTTAGCCCCAATACCGTGCTTGAAGACCCCCAGGAGCACAGACCCCAATTCCACAATCCCAATTTGCCCAAAATCGCCGTTTTTTGCCCCAATACCGTGCTTGAAGACCCCAGGAGCACAGACCCCAAAATTGGGGTAATCCCAATTTGCCCAAAATTTGGGTTTTTGCCCCAATACCGTGCTTGAAGACCCCCAGCAGCACAGACCCCAAACCCCACATTCCGAATTTGCCCAAAATTTGGGTTTTTTGCCCCAATCCCGTGCTTGAAGACCCCCAGCAGCACAGACCCCAATCCCCCCAAACCCCACATCCCGAATTTGCCCAAAATTTGGGTTTTTTGCCCCAATCCCGTGCTTGAAGCCCCCCAGCAGCACAGACCCAAACCATAAAGTTGGAATTTGCCCAAAATCGCCGTTTTTTGCCCCAATCCCGTGCGTGAACCCCCCCAGGAGCACAGACCCCAAACCCCCCAAATTCCACAATCTCAAAATTGCCCAAAATCGGCCCAAAAAGGCCCCAAAAATCCCCGTGAACCCCCAGCAGCACAGACCCCAAACCCCCAAATTCCACAATCTCAAAATTGCCCAAAATCTGCCCCCAAAACCGCCCTTGAAGACCCCTAGCAGCACAGACCCCAAACCCCCAAACCCCACATTCCAAATTGCCCAAAAATTTGGGTTTTTGCCCCAATACTGAGCTGCTTGAAGCCCCCAGCAATCTCCCCCAATCCCCCCAAATTCCATCCCAAAACCCCAAAATCATCCCAAAATAGCCCCAATACCGTGCTTGAAGACCCCAGCAGCACAGACCCCAAACCCCACATCTGAAAATGCCCAAAATCGCCCCTTTTAAATACCGCCCAGAAATTTGCCGGCCAAACCCCACCAAAAATCATAAAAATCCCCAAAAAGCCAGATCTGAAAATTCCCCAAGGCAGAAAAATGGGGTGAAAACCCCAAAATTGGGTCCGGGAGCCCCGAAAAATCGGGACCCCAAAATGGGAGAGCAAACTCCCCAAAATGGCCCAAACCGCCCCAAAAATGGCCCAAACCGCCCCAAAAATGCCCCGAAAATGGCCCCAAACCCCCAAAATGCCCCGGTGCTGGCCCCAAACCGCCCCCCCGATGCCCCAAAATGCCCCAAAATGCCCCAAAACCCCAAAATGCCCCCAAAAATCCCCAAACCCCCCTAAAATGCCCCCAAAATGGCCCCAAATTTGCCCCAAAATGCCCCCCAAAATGGCCCCAAAACTGCCCCAAAATGCCCCAAAATGGCCCCAAACCCCCCCCCAAATTGCCCCAAACCACCCCAAAAATGCCCCGAAAATGGCCCCAAACCGCCCCAAAAATGCCCCAAAATGCCCCGAAAATGGCCCCAAAATGCCCCAAAATGCCCCAAAATGGCCCCAAACCCACCCCTAAAACCCCAAAATGGCCCCAAAAATGCCCCAAAAATGGCCCCAAAATGCCCCAAAATGCCCCGAAAATGGCCCCAAACTGCCCCAAACCGCCCCAAAAATGCCCCAAAAATGGCCCCAAACTGCCCCAAAAATGCCCCAAAAATGGCCCCAAACTGCCCCAAAAATGCCCCAAAATGGCCCCAAAATGCCCCAAAATGCCCCAAAATGGCCCCCAAACTGCCCCAAAATGCCCCAAAATGGCCCCAAACCCCCTAAACTGGTCCCCAAAATGCCCCCCCAAACCCCCAAAATGGCCCGAAAATGGCCCCAAACTGCCCCAAAAATGCCCCAAAAATGGCCCAATTTGCCCCAAAAATGCCCCAAAAATGCCCCAAAACTGCCCCAAAAAAATGGGCTCAAATGGCCCAAACTGCCCCAAAATGGTCCCGCCTGGCCCCAAACCGACCCTAAAATGCCAAAAATTCCACACTGAGCTCCTCAAACTGCCCCAAATCTCCCAAATTCCCCCCAAACCATCCCAAAAACCCCCAAAATCACCCCCAAAACCCCACAAAAACCCCAAAAATCCCCCCCCAAAATGTCCCAAACTGCCCCAAAAATGCCAAAATTGCACACTGAGCTCCTCAAACTGCCCCAAATCTCCCAAATCCTCCCCAAACCATCCCAAAAACCCCCAAAATCACCCCAAAAATGCCCAAAAATCCCCAAAATCATCCCAAAAACCCCCCAAAACCCCCAAAATCACCCCAAAAATCCCCCACAAAATGCCGTAAATTGTCCCAAAATCCCTGAAAATTGCCCCAAAACCTCCCCAAAAATCATAAAAATCCCCCAAAATTCCCAAAAAATCCCAAAAAAAATCCCCAAAATCTAAAAAAATAAAAAAAATCCCAAAATTCCCCCAAAAAATCCCCATAAAATGACCCAAATCCCCCAAAATCCCCCCAAAAAAATCACCGAAAATTCCCCAAAAAAAATCTGCTTTTCAAAACTGGCCCCAAAAATCCCAAAAATCCAAAAACCTCCCAAAACCCCAAAACCCCCAAAATCCTCCAAAATTCCCCCAAAAAATCCCCCTAAAATGACCCAAATCCCCCCAAAATCCCCCAATGACCCAAAATCGCCGTTTTTGGCCCCAAACCCGGGGCTCACCTGGCGCTGGCCCCGGCCAGGATGTGCCCAAAACCCCAATCAAAACCCCCAAACCCCAAAAATCCCCAAAATCCCCAAAATTCCCCAAAAATCCCTAAATGACCCAAAAATTCCCCAAATTCCAAAATGACCCCAAAATCCGCTTTTCAAATCCAAAAATGCCAAAAAAAAATCCCAAACCGCCTCACCTCCTAAAATCCCCAAAAACGCAAAAAAAATCCAACCTCCCAAAACCCCAAAAATCCCCAAAAATGCCCCAAAATGACCCAAAAATCCCCCAAAATCCCCCAAAGCCCCAAAATCCAAAAACTTCCAAAAAATTCACCCCAAAATCCCCAAAAATGGCCCCAAAATCTCAAAAATCCCCAAAAATCACCTGGCGCTCCCCGCCTGGTCCCCAATCACCTCCCCAAATCCCCCAAAACCCCAAAAATCCCCCCAAAATTCCCCAAAATCCCCCAAAATCCCCTAAAAATCCCAAAAATCCCAAAATCGCCCCAAAAATCCCCCAAAATCCAAAAAATCCCGCTGGCCCCGCCAGGACGCTGGCCCTGGTCCCCTGGCGACCCCCCAGGTGCCCCAAACCCGAGCAGCAGCCTGGGACGGACACACGGACACGGGAATGAGCCAAAACCCCCGGAATTCAACCCAAAACACAAAATCCCAAAAAAATCCAGAAAAAAACCCCAAAAAAATCCCCAAAAAATCCCAAAAATTAACAGAAAAAATCCCCAAATCCCTTAAATTCGGACTCGCTCCCCGCCGTGGCACTGGAGATGTTTTGGTGCCCCAAACCCCACGGGAATGACCCAAAACCCCCGGAATTCAACCCAAAACACAAAATCCCCAAAAAATCCAGAAAAAAAACCCAAAAAAATCCCCAAAAAATCCCAAAAAAATTCCAAAAATTAACAGAAAAAAAACCCAAATCCCCAAAAAAATCCCCCAAAAATCCCCCAAAAAATCCAAAAAAAATCCCAAAAAAATTCCCAAGAAATCCCAAAAAAATGCCAAGAAATTCCAAAAAAATCCCCAAAAATTCCAAAAAATCCCCAAAAATCCCCCAAAAAAATCCCAAAAATATCCCAAAAAATCCCCCAAAAATCCCAAAAAATCCCCCAAAAAATAAAAAAAAAATCCCCAAAAAATTCCCAAGAAATCCCAAAAAAATCCCAAGAAATTCCAAAAAAATAAAAAGAAAATCCCAAAAAAATCCCCCAAAAATTCCAAAAAATCACCAAAAATTCCCCCAAAATTCCAAAAAAATCCCAGAAAATTCCCAAAAAAATTCCCAAAAAATCCCCCAAAAATTCAAAAAAATCCCCAAAAAATCACAAAAAACCCCCAAAAAATCCCCCCAAAAATCCCAAAAAAATCCCAAAAAATCCCAAAAATTATCCCCAAAAACTCCCCAAAATCCCCAAAAACCCCAAAATTCCCCAAAATCCCCAAAATCCCGACCACTTGTCAAACCGCAAGATGAGCCCAAAACCCCAATAAAACCCCAAATCCATTTTTTAAAATCCTAAAAAAATCCCAAAAAAAATCCCCCAAAAAATCAAAAAAAACCCCAAAAAATCCAAAAAATTCCAAAAAAATTCCAAAAAAATCCCCCAAAAATCTCAAAAAATCCCGAAAAAATCCCAAAAAAATCCCCCAAAAAATCCCAAAAAATCCCAAACATATCCTAAAAAATCCCCAAAAATCCAAAAAAAAATCCAAAAAATCCCTAAAATATCCCCAAAAAATCCCCAAAAAAATCCCAAAAAAATCCCAAAAAAATCCCCCAAAAATCCAAAAAAACCCCAAAAAGTCCAAAAACTTCCAAAAAAATTCCAAAAAAATCCCCCAAAAATTTCAAAAAAATCCCCAAAAATCCTGAAAAAATCCCCCAAAAAATCCCCAAAATATCCCAAAAAATCCCAAAAATATCCCAAGAAATCCCCAAAAAATGCCAAAAAATCCCAAAAAAATCCCAAAAAATCCCTAAAAAATCCCCCAAAAATCCAAAAAAACCCCAAAAAAACCCAAAAAAATCCCCAAAAATCCCCAAAATCCCCCAAACTCCCCAAAATCCCCCAAACCCCCCCAAACCCGTGACTCACTTGCCGTGGTGAGCGCAGGTGGCGTAGCCCCTCGCCCTGCAGCAGCCACTGCCCCCAAACCTTCCGAAAATGACCCAAAATGACCCAAAATGACCCAAAATGACCCAAAATGGAAGTTTGGCTCACCCTGGGGCAGAGGTCAGGGGTCACTCAGGGGTCACTCGGGGTCACTCGGGGTCAATTTGGGGCAATTGAGATGAGCCAAAGTGACCCAAACCCACCCAAAGTGACCCAAACTGACCCAAACCCACCCAAAGTGACCCAAACTGACCCAAAATGACCCAAAACCCACCTGAGACGATTTCCACAACCCCAAGGTAACCCAAACCCATCCAAAGTGACCCAAACTCACCCAAGATGACCCAAAACCCACCCAAACTGACCCAAACCCACCCAAAGTGACCCAAACCTACCTGAGATGATCTCCAGAATCCTAAGGTGACCCAAACCCACCCAAAGTGACCCAAACCCACCCAAAATGACCCAAACTCACCCAAGATGACCCAAAACCCACCTGAGATGGTCCAAACCCACCTGAGATGATCTCCAGAACCCTAAGGTGATCCAAAATCACCCAAAGTGACCCAAACCACCCAAAGTTACCCAAACCCACCTGAGATATTCCCAAAGTCCTCCAAAATCTGAAACCCACCCAAAATGACCCAAACCTATCCCAAACCCACCCAAAATGACCCAAACCCACCCAAAATGACCCAAAATGGAGGTTTTCACTCACCCTGGTGCCCGGCCATGCTCTTGGCGCGCCCGTTGCCGTGCCCGGGGCTGAGCAGGGCGCAGGCGAAGGCGCGCGTGCCGTCGGTGACCCAAACCCACCCAAAGTGACCCAAAATGCCCCAAAATGACCCAAAATGCCGCAGGCAGAAGAGCACGATGGCGCGGCCCAGGCTTCCCCACGCCCCGTTGCCCGTGCCGCGGCGCTGAGAAGCCTGCCTGGCGGCCAGAACCCCAACGCCCCACCTGTAAAACCCACAGGTAGGGCCAGTCAGGGGACCGCGGGCCAGGCTTAAAGGGTCCCAAAACCCAGGGGGCTCAGCCCAAGGTCCCATTGGGGCCAGCCAAAGGGTCATTGGGGTCAGTGAAGGGGTCATTGGGGTCACTAAAGGGTCATTGGGGTCACTGAGAGGTCATTGGGGTCATTTAATGGTCATTGGGGTCAGTGGGGTGGTCCTTGAAGGGTCCCAGGGCAGGCAGCTCCCGCCAGCGGCCCCACCTGTGAGTGGGCAGGTAGGGGTCATTAAAGGGTCATTGGGGTCATTAAAGGGTCATTGGGGTCATTAAAGGGTCATTGGGGTCACTAAAGGGTCACAGGAATGGTCCTTGAAGCGGCCCTGGGCGGCCAGCTCCCGCCAGTGGCCCCACCTGTGGGCAGGGCCGGGGTCATTCAGGGGTCAGTGAGGTCACTCAGGGGTCACTCAGGGGTCACTCAGGGGTCAGCGTGGTCATTTGGATCAATGAGGAACCAAGGGGATCAATGAGAAACCAATGGAGTCAATGGGGAACCAATAGGATCAATGACGAACCAATGGGATCAATGAGGAACCAATGGGATCAATGAGAAGCCATTGGAGTCAATGGGGAACCAATAGGATCAATGAGGAACCAATGGGATCTATGAGGAACCAATGGGATCAATGAGAAGCCAATGGAGTCAATGGGGAACCAATGGGATCAATGCGGAAACAGTTGAGTCAAGCAGGGATCAATGAGATCAATAAAGGACCAATGGAGTCAATGAGGAGCCAATGGGATCAATAAGGAACCAATGGGGTCAGTGGGGAGCCAATGGGGTCAATGGGGGATCAATGGGGTCAATGCGAACTCAACAGGATCAATGGGTGGTCATTGGGATCAATAAGAAACCATTGGGATCAATGCCGAACCAACAGAATCAATTGGGGGATCAATGGAGCCAATGAGGGATCAATGGGGTCAATGAAGAGCCAATGGGGTCAATGAGGAACCAATGGGGTCAGTGGGGAATCAATAAGGTCAATGGAGGACCAATGGTGTCAATGAAGAGCCAATGGGGTCAATGAGGGATCAATGGGGCCAATGGAGAATCAACAGGGTCAATGGAGGATCAATAGAGTCAATAAGGAGTCAATGGGGTCAGTGAGGGATCAATGGGGTCAATGGAGAATCAATGGGAGCAATGAGGAATCAATGGTGTCAATGGAGGATCAATGGGGTCAATGAAAAACCAATGGAGTCAATGAGGGATCAATGGGGTCAATGGAGAATCAATAGAATCAATAAGGAGTCAATGCGGTCAAGGGAGGATCAATGGGGCCAATGGAGAATCAAAGGGGTCAATGGAGAATCAATGCAATCAATGAGGGATCAATGGGGTCAGCGGGGGATCAATGGGGTCAATGAAGAGCCAATGGTGTCAATGGAGAATCAATGCAATCAACGAGGCATCAATGGAGTCAATGAGGGATCAATGGGGCCAATGGAGAATCAATAGAGTCAATAAAAAGTCAATGGTGTCAATGGAGAATCAATGGGGTCAACGGAGAATCAATGGGGTCAATGAGGGATCAATGGGGTCAAAAAGAAATCAATGGGGTCAATGGAGAATCAACAGAGTCAATAAGAAATCAATAGGGTCAATGAGGGATCAATGGGGCCAATGGAGAATCAATGGGGTCAACAGAAGATCAATGGAGTCAATGAGGGATCAATGGGGCCAATGGAAGATCAATAGAGTCAATAAAAAGTCAATGGGGTCAATGAGGGATCAATGGTGTCAATGGAGAATCAATGGGGTCAATGAGGGATCAATGCAATCAATGAGGGATCAATGGGGTCAGCAGGGGATCAATGGGGTCAATGAAGAGCCAATGGTGTCAATGGAGGATCAATGGGGTCAACGGAGAATCAATGGGGTCAATGAGAGATCAGTGGGGCCAATGAGGGATCAATGGGGCCAATGGAGAATCAATGGGGTCAACAGAAGATCAATGGGGCCAATGGAGGATCAATAGTCAATAAGAAGTCAATGGGGTCAATGAGAGATCAATGGTGTCAATGGAGGATCAATGGGGTCAATGAGGGATCAATGGGGTCAATGGAGATTCAATGGGGTCAATGAAGAGCCAATGGCGTCAATGGAGGATCAATGGGGTCAACGGAGAATCAATGGGGTCAATGGAGAATCAATGGGGTCAACGGAAAATCAATGCAATCAATGAAGGATCAATGGGGTCAATGGGGGATCAATAGGGTCAATGAAGAGCCAATGGTGTCAATGGAGAATCAATGGGGCCAATGAGGGATCAATGGGGTCAATAGGAAATCAATGGGGTCAATGGAGAATCAAGGGGGTCAATGGAAAATCAATGGAGTCAATGAGGGATCAATGGGACCAATGGAGGATCAACAGAGTCAATAAGAAGTCAATGGGATCAATGAGGGATCAATGGTGTCAATGGAGAATCAATGGGGTCAATGAGGGATCAATGGGGTCAATGGGGAACCAATGGGGTCAATGCGGGATCAATGGGACCAATGCAGGATCAATGAGCCCAACCCGGGGCCACCGGGACCAACGGTCGATGGTGGTCAACAACATCTGCAGTGAGTCAATGGGGGCACCCCACCTGCCCACGCCAGGTGTCCCCAGGTGTCCCCCCACACCCACCCACAGACCATCAGGTGTTTCTCCAGGTGTGTCCCCAGATGTTCCCCAGGTGTCCCAGATGTTCCCCAGGTGTCCCCCCGTACCCACCCGTAGACCATCAGGTGTTTCTCCAGGTGTGTCCCAGATGTTCCCCAGGTGTCCCAGGTGTCCCCAGGTGTGTCCCCAGGTGTCTCCCCGTACCCACCCGTAGACCATCAGGTGTTTCTCCACCCTGACGCAGTCGCTCCTCCCGAAGGGCGTGGCCGGCGCCGCGGGGGCGGCCGGTGGGGCCTGGGGGCCTCCCTGGTGTCCCCCTTGGTGGCCATGCTGGTGGTGGTGGTGGCCGTGGCCGCCGCGGCGCGTCCTGGGCGTGGCCCTGTCCGGCCGCTCCAGGTCCTCGTCGCTCTCCAGGTCCGAGAACTCCACCAGGTCATCGTCGCGCAGCGTGCTGAAATGGCGGGTCTGCTTCCGCACACGGGGGGTGTCGATCACCAGCGTGTTCTGGGGGGACACGGGGGGACAGTGGTCACTCCAGGTGACCACCACCATGGTGACCACCACAGTGACCATCGCACCTGTCCACCCAACCCCACCCAGGTGCTGAAATGGCACGTCTGCTTCCGCACACGGGGGGTGTCGATCACCAGTGTGTTCTGCATGGACAGTGGTGGGTGGACAATGGTCAGGGACCACCACCATGGTGACCGCCACAGTGACCACCAGGTGACCACCACAGTGACCATGTCCAGGTGGTACCACCCAACCCCACCCAGGTGCTGAAATGGCGGGTCTGCTTCCGCACACGGGGGGTGTCGATCACCAGCGTGTTCTGGGGGGACACAGATGGACAATGGTCACTCCAGGTGACCACCAGAGTGACCACCAGGTGACCACCATGGTGACCATGTCCAGGTGGTACCACCCAACCCCACCCAGGTGCTGAAATGGCGCATCTGCTTCCGCACACGGGGGGTGTCAATCACCAGCGTGTTCTGGGGGGACACACGGGGACAATGGTCACTCCAGGTGACCACCAGAGTGACCACCAGGTGACCACCATGGTGACCACGTCCAGGTGGTACCACCCAACCCCACCCAGGTGCTGAAATGGCGCATCTGCTTCCGCACACGGGGGGTGTCAATCACCAGCGTGTTCTGGGGGGACACAGATGGGCAGTGGTCACTCCAGGTGACCACCAGGTGACCACCACGGTGACCATCGCACCTGTCCGCCCAACCCCACCCAGGTGCTGAAATGGCGCGTCTGCTTCCGCACACGGGGGGTGTCAATGACCAGCGTGTTCTGCATGGACAGTGGTGGATGGACAATGGTCAGGGACCACCACCATGGTGACCACCATGGTGACCATCAAACCTGTCCACCCAACCCCACCCAGGTGCTGAAATGGCGCGTCTGCTTCCGCACACGGGGGGTGTCGATCACCAGCGTGTTCTGCATGGACACAGATGAACAATGGTCACTCCAAGTGACCACCATGGTGACCATGTCCAGGTGATACCACCCAACCCCACCCAGGTGCTGCGGTGCCCAGTCTGCTTGTCCATGACCAGATGTTCTGGGTGGACAATGGTGGACAGTGCTCAGTGACCACCAAGTGACCACCAGGTGACCACCAGGTCACCTGTCCACCCAACCCCACCCAGGCACAGAAGTCGCACGTCCGTGACCAAATTGTTCTAAATGGTCAACAATCAACGGTCAGTGACCTTCAGGTGACCACCACAGTGACCACCATGGTGACCACGTCCAGGTGATACCACCCAACCCCACCCAGGTGCTGCGGTGCCCACTCTGCTTGTCCATGACCAGGTGTTCTGGGTGGACACAGGTGGACAATGCTCAGTGACCACCATGGTGACCATCGGACCTGTCCACCCAACCCCACCCAGGTGCAGAAGTGGCGCATCCGTGACCAAATTATTAAAAATGGCCATGGGTCAGTGACCTTCAGGTGACCACCAGGTGACCATCTGACCTGTCCACCCAGGTGACCCCACCCAGGTGCTGCAGTGCCCAGTCTGGTCGGGCACCTGCAGTGTGTCCATGACCAGCGTGTTCTGGGTGGACAATGATGGACAATGCTCAGTGACCACCACCATGGTGACCACCACGGTGACCATATCCAGGTGATACCACCCAACCCCACCCAGGTGCTGCGGTGCCCAGTCTGCCTGTCCATGACCAGGTATCCTGGGTGGACACAGGTGACCAATGCTCAGTGACCACCAGGTGACTGCCAGGTGACCACCAGGTCACCCTGTCCACCCAACCCCACCCAGGCGCAGAAGCGGCGCGTCCATGACCAAATTGTTCTAAATGGTCACAGGTCAGTGGTCAGTGACCACCAGGTGACCACCACAGTGACCACCACGGTGACCATCGCACCTGTCCACCCACGTGACCCCACCCAGGTGCTGCTATGGCCAATCTGCTTGTCCATGACCAGGTGTTCGAGGTGGACACCAGGTGGACAATGCTCAGTGACCATCTCCAGGTGACCACCACAGTGACCATCTGACCTGTCCACCCAGGTGGCCCCACCCAGGTGCTGAACTGGACGTGTCCATCGCCAGCCTGTTCTGAGTGGACGACGCCCAGCGACCGCACGGTGACCACGCCCACCTGACCACGCCCAGGTGACCACACCCAGGTATCTCCATCCAGGTGACCACACCCAGGTGACCACACTGAGATGCGTCCACCCAAGTGACCATGCCCACTCCAGTGACCCCGCCCACCCCGAGTCGGCCCCGCCCATCCCAGGTAGCCCCGCCCATCCCAGGTAGCCCCGCCCACCTTGCTGTTGAGCAGCTCCAGGTCCAGGTCGGCCTTCTTGGCCCATTTCTGCCAGAAGTTGGGGTCGTCCAGCGCGATGTCCGTGCGGTTCTCCGACGCCACGAAGCTCGCCTGGTGGGACGGGCGCGGTCACACACCTGGGGGCACCTGGAGCTGCTCCAGGGCACACCTGGGGGCACCTGGGGGCACCTGGAGCTGCTCCAGGGCACACCTGGGCACACCTGGGCGCACCTGGGGGCACCTGGAGATCCTCCAGGGCCACCAAAATCCACCTGGGCACACCTGGAGCTGCTCCAGGGCCACCAAAATCTACCTGGGCACACCTGGGCACACCTGGAGATCGCCCAGACCAACCCACATCCACCTGGAGCTGCTCCTGGGCCACCAAACCTCACCTGGACATACCTGGGCACACCTGGAGATCCTCCAGGACCACCAAAATCTACCTCGGCACACCTGGAGACACCTGGGGGCACCTGGAGATCACCCAGACCCACCTGGACCTGCTCCAGGGCCACCAACCCTCACCTGGACGCACCTGGGGGCACCTGGAGCTGCTCCAGGGCCACCAAAACCCACCCGGATCTTCTCCAGAACCACCAGAGACCATCTGAACCCGCCTAGACCCACCTGGACCTTCTCTAGGACCACCACACTGCACCCAGACCTTCTCCAGGACCACAGAACTCCACCTAAACCCACCCACCTGGACTTTCTCTAGGACCACCAAAGACCACCCAGACGCACCTTGATCTTCTCAAGGACCACCAGAAACCATCTGAAGCCACCTAAACCCACCTGGACCTTGTCTAGGACCACCACAGTGCACCTAGATCTTCTCCAGAACCACAGAACTCCATCTAAACCTACCCACATCTTCTCCAGGACCACTTAACACCACCTCAACCCACCCAGACCCACCTGGATCTTCTGTAGGACCACCATGGTGAACCTGGATCTTCTCCAGGACCACCAAACCCCACCCAGCCCCACGTGGACCTTCTCCAGCCCCATCCGGACCCACCTGGACCTTCTCCAGGACCACCAAACTCCACCTAAACCCACCTGGATCTCCTCAAGGACCACCAGAGATCATCTGAACCCACCTAGACCCACCTGGATCTTCTCCAGGACCACCAAAGCTCACCTAGACCTACTCAGATCTTCTCAACGACCTCCAAAGTCCATCTAGACCCACCTGGATCTTCTCAAGGACCACCAAAGACCATCTGAACCCTTCTCAAGGACCACCGAAGTCCACCTAGACCCATCTGGATCTTCTCTAAGACCACCAGAGACCACCTGAACCCACCTAATCCCACCTGCATCTCCTCAAGGACCACCAAACCCCACCCAGCCCCACCTGGACCTCCTCCAGCCCCACCCCACCCCACCTGGACCTCCTCCCACCCCACCCCAGCGCAGGTGGGGCTCACCTTGGCGAAGGTGGAGCCCTTGCCCTCGCTCTCAATGGTGATGGTGGTGGTGCGCCGCAGCAGGATCTGCTCGATGTCCTCCTCGCAGAACTTGGCGCCCTCGTCGTCCTCGTCCATGATGGCGGCGTAGGCGCCCTTGCGCAGGAGGTCCTCGATCTCCTTCTTGGAGAACTGCTGGATCTGGGGGGGACAACGGGGTTGGGACAGCCAGCATGGAGAACCCAAAACTGGAGAACCTGGAGAACCTGGAGAACCCAGAACTGGAGATCTCCTTCTTGGAGAACTGCTGGATCTGGGGGGGGGGAGACAATGGGACAGTGTTGGGACAGCCAGCATGAAGAACCCAAAACTGGAGAACCTGGAGAACCCCAGCTTGGAGAACCTGGAGAACCTGAGCTTGGAGAACTGCTGGATCTGGGGGGACAATGGGACAGGGTTGGGACAGCCAGCATGAAGAACCCAAAACTGGAGAACCTGGAGAACCTGAGCTCTGGAGAACCTGGAGAACCCAAAACTGGAGAATCTGGAGAACCTCAGCTTGGAGAACCTCAAACTGGAGATCTCCTTCTTGGAGAACTGCTGGATCTGGGGGGACAACGGGGGGACAGGGCTGGGACACCCAGCATGGAGAACCTGAGCTCTGGAGAACCTGGAGAACCTCAACTCTGGGGAACCTCAGCTTGGAGAACTGCTGGATCTGGGGGGACAACGGGGTTGGGACACCCAGCATGGAGAACCAAAACTGGAGAACCTGGAGAACCTCAGCTTGGAGAACCTCAGCTTGGAGAACTGCTGGATCTGGGGGTGACACAATGAGGGACAGGGTTGGGACACCCAGCCTGGAGAACCTCAACTCTGGAGAATCTCAGCTTGGACAACCTGGAGAACCTGGAGAACCTGGAGAACCCAAAACTGGAGAACCCCAGCTTGGAGAACTTGGAGAACCTGGAGGACCCAAAACTGGAGAACCTCAAACAGGAGAACCTCAGCTTGGAGAACTGCTGGATCTGGAGGGACAATGGGGGGACAGGGCTGGGACAGCCAGCCTGGAGAACCAAAACTGGAGAACCTGGATGGAGAACCTCAAACTGGAGAACCTGGAGAACCTCAGCTTGGAGAACCTGGAGAACCCAAAACTGGAGAACCTCAGCTTGGAGAACTGCTGGATCTGGAGGGACAATGGGGGACAGGGCTGGGACAGCCAGCAAGGAGAACCCAGAACTGGAGAACCTGGAGAACCCAAAACTGGAGAACCTCAACTTGGAGAACCTCAGCTTGGAGAACTGCTGGATCTGGGGGGACAACGGGGTTGGGACAGCCAGCCTGGGGAACCTGAGCTCTGGAGAACCAGGAGAACCTCAGCTCTGGAGAACTGCTGGATCTGGGGGTGGGGAACAATGGGACAGGGCTAGGACACCCAGCCTGGAGAACCAAAACTGGAGAACCTGGAGAACCTCAACTTGGAGAACCTCAACTTTGGAGAACTTGGAGAACTTAAACTTCGAAGAACATCAATTATGGAGAACCTCAACTTTGGAGAACTTGGAGAACCCCAACTTGGAGAACCTCAACTTTGGGGAACTTGGAGAACCTAGAGAACCTCTACTTGGAGAACCTCAATCTGGAGAATCTCAACGTTTGAAGACCACCAATTCTGGAGCACCTCAACCTTTGACCATCTCCGCTTTGAAGCAGCTCCTCCGTGGCTGTCCCCTGTCCCACCCCACCCCAGGTGAGGCTGACCCCGGCGATGGAGCCCTCGCGGCCGCTCATGGACTGCAGCACGGCCTTGTCCAGGCCCAGCTTCAGGCTGGCCTTGTCGAACATCTCGCGCTCGTACGAGTTCCTGGTGATCAGCCTGTAGACCTTGACCGCCTTGCTCTGCCCGATGCGGTGGCACCGCGCCTGCGCCTGCGGGGACGCGGGCACCTCAGGGGGGACGGAGCCACCCCGGGCCACCACAGCCCTGGTGGGACCCACCCAGTGACCTCAGAGCCCTGGTGGAACCCGTCCTGTGATCCCAGAACTTTGGTGGAACCCATCCCGTGATCCTAGAGCCCTGGTGGGACCCGTCCTGAGATCCCAAAGTCCTGGTGGGACCCACCCAGTGATCCCAGAGCCCTGGTGGGACCCCAAAGCTCTGGTGGGACCCACCCAGTGACCTCAAAGCCCTGGTGGAACCCGTCCTGAGATCCCACAGCCCTGGTGGGACCCATCCTGTGATCCCAGAGCTCTGGTGGGACCCCAAAGCCCTGGTGGAACCCATCCCGGGACCCCAAAGTCCTGGTGGGACCCACCCAGTGACCCCAAAGCCCACCCCAGGAGCCCAAACCCTTGGGAGATACCATCCCACCATCTCAAACCCCATCCTGTGATCTCAAACCCCTTGGTAGACCCCATCGCACCACCCCAAACCCTCGGTAGATCCCATCCCACCACCCCAAACCCCATCCCACCACTCCAAACTCCGCCCCATGACCCCCAAAACCCTTGGTAGATGCTGTCCCACCACCCCAAACCCCCTGCAGATCCCACCCCACCACCCCCAAATCCCATCCCACCACCCCAAACCCTTGGTAGACCCCACCTCACCACCCCCAAATCCCATCCCACCACCCCAAACCCTTTGCAGACCCCACCTCACCACCCCCAAACCCCATCCCACCACCCCAAACCCCTTGCAGACCCCATCCCACCACCCCAAACCCTCTGCAAACCCCATCCCACCACCCCAAACCCTTGGTAGATCCCATCCCACCACCCCAAACCCTCTGCAAACCCCATCCCACCACCCCAAACCCTTGGTAGATCCCATCCCACCACCCCAAACCCTTGGTAGACCCCACCCCACCACCCCCAGACCCCACCCCACCACCCCAAACCCTTTGCAGACCCCATCCCACCACCCAAAACCCCTGGTAGACCCCACCCCACCACCTCCAAACCCCATCCCACCACCCCAAACCCCTGGTAGATGCTGTCCCACCACACCAAACCCTTGGTAGACCCCACCCCACCACCTCCAAACCCCATCCCACCACCCCAAACCCCTGGTAGATGCTGTCCCACCACACCAAACCCTTGGTAGACCCCACCCCACCACCTCCAAACCCCATCCCACCACCCCAAACCTCTGGTAGATGCTGTCCCACCACCCCAAACCCTTCGTAGATGCTGTCCCACCACCCCAAACCCCCCTTGTTTCCCTCCCCACCCCCACACCATTTCACCACCCCAAACCCCACCCCATCACCCTTCTCCTTTTTCCCACCAAAACTCCTTTTTTTGCCCAAAATCCCATTTTTTCACCCAACCCCCGACCCCGCACCTGGAGGTTCCCCTGGGGTTCCAAAATCCCCTTTCCCCAAATGATGCAGGTGTCCTGGATGACTTCAGGTTGATGCCCAGGATGTCCCCGCTGAGTTTTCCCTGTTTTTCCCCAAAATCCCCATTTTTACCCAAAACTCCCATTTTTCCTGCTTCCGAGCCCCAAATCTGATTTTCCCATTTTTGGCGGCCTTTTCGCCATTTTCCCATCTTTTACTCAAAAACCCCACCACGAATGGAGAACGTTCTCAAGACCTCCGGGGGACATCCCATGTCCACCTCCTCCCTAATCCCCATTTTTTCCTCATTTTCCCCCGGGAGCTTTTTTTTTTTTTTCAATTTTTCCCCCTTTTTGGTGGTTTTCCCCGTTTTTCCCCAAATCCCCCTTTTTCCCCCCAAAGCCCGACCGTTTCTGGATCAGGTTGTCCTCCCGGATCTCCAGGTGGACCTCCAGGTCCCATGTTGTCCATTCCCTTTCCCAAAATCCCCATTTTCCCCACTTTTCCCACTTTTTTCCCATTTTCCCCAATATTTTCACGTTTTCCCCAAAACCCCTTTTTTCCTCCCAAAGCCCCACACCATTTCTGGACCAAGTTGTCCTCCAAGATCTCCTGGTGGACATCTCCATTTTCTCCTTTTTTCCCCCAAAACTCCTTTTTTTTTGCCCAAAATCCCATCTTTTCACCCAACACCCCCCGTTTTCCTGGCTTTTCCCCGTTTTTCCCAAAATCCCCGCTTTTCCCCCAAACCCAACCACGTCTGGACGATCTGGATGACTTCAAGGTCTTCAAGGATGTTCCACTTCTCTGAGGTTTCCCCTGTTTTTCCCCCCAAAATCCCTTTTTTTACCCAAAACTCCCATTTTTCCTGCTTTTGAGCCCCAAATCCCCATTTTTCCACCATTTTTTTCCAGATTTTCCCATTTTTTGGTGGTTTTTCCCCATTTTTCCCCATCTTTCCCTCCAAAACTCCACCATGAATGGAGAACGCTCTCCAAGATCTCCAGGTGGACTCCCGTGTCACGTTGCCTCCCCCTTTTTTCCCCCAGAACCCCATTTTTTGGCCCAAACCCCGTTTTTCCTCATTTTTCCCCTTTTTTTGCAGATTTTCCCATTTTTCTGTGGCTTTTCCCCATTTTTCCCCAATTTTTCCCCATTTTTTGGTGGTTTTACCCCATTTTCCCCATTTTTCCATCCAAAACCCCACCACGAATGGAGAACGTTCTCCAAGATCTCCAGGTGGGCTCCCATGTCCTATTTTCTCCCTCTTTTTCCCCCAGAACCCCATTTTTTGGCCCAAACCCCATTTTTCCTCATTTTCTCCCCATTTTTCTCCAATTTTTCCCATTTTTTTGTGATTTTACCCCATTTTTCCCCATCTTTTCCTCCAAAGCCCCACCATGAATGGAGAACGTTCTCCAACATCTCTAAGTGGACTCCCATGTCCCATTTTCTCCTCATTTTCTCCTACCAAAATCCTCATTTTTTTCCAGTTTTTCCCATTTTTTCCACTTTTTTCCCATTTTTTTCCTGTTTTCATCCTGGTTTTCCCAAAATCTCCATTTTTCCACCCCAAAGCCCGACCGTTTCTGGATCAGGTTGTCCTCCAGGATGTCCAGGTGGACCTCCAGACCTTCAGGTCCCCTTTTCTCCTCCAAACCCCCTTTTTTCTCCAATTTTTCCCCATTTTTTTTAAATTTTTCTCCATTTTTCGTTTTTTTTCTCATTTTCCCCCTTTTTCCCCCCAAACCCCAACCATTTCTGAACGAGGTTGTCCTCCATGACCTCCTGGTGGACATCTCCATTTTATCCTAATTTTTTCCCCCAAACCCCCATTTTTTGGGGTTTTTTACCCCAAAACCCCATTTTTCCCACCCAAACCCCGTTTTTTCCCAAATTCCCGGTTTTCGCCCCAAACGCCCGACCGTTTCTGGATCAGGTTGTCCTCCAGGATCTCCAGGTGGACCTTCAGGTCCCATTTTCTCCCCCAAATCCCCATTTTTGGGGTTTTTTTCCCCAAAACCCCATTTTTCCCACCCAAACCCCGTTTTTTTTTTTTTTCCAAAATCCCCACCCAAACCCCCATTTTTCCCAAATTCCCCGTTTTTCGCCCCAAATCCCGACCGTTTCTGGATGAGGTAGTCCTCCAGGATGTCCAGGCAGCGCACCATCTGCGAGAAGACCAGCACCTTGTGCCCGCCGGCGCGCAGCCGGGGCAGCAGCTTGTCCAGCAGCACCAGCTTGCCGGCCGAGCGCACCAGGGCCTGCAGCGCCAGCTCCGGCGCGGGCAGCGCGGGCAGCGAGGCCCTCAGCTCCGCCACGATCTGCTCCTCCGCGCCTGCGGGGACAGGTGGGACCTGAGGGGACAGGTGGGACCTAAAACCACCATTGACCACCCTGAGACCAGCCATCAACCACCCTGGTTCCATAAAACCACCACTGATCACTCATAGTTCCACAAAACATCCATAGGAACTCCCGAGGAACCTCAGGAGAACATCAACCACCATCCAAAGTTCCATCAAACAGTGGCTGAGAACTTCAGGACAACGTTGGTTACCATCACTGACCAACAAAGGTTCCACAAAACCACATTTGAGAACTTCGGGACAACATCCCTGACCACCACTGACCACCAATGGTTCCATCAAAACATCTCTGAGAACTTCATGAGAACATCAATAACCACCACTGACCACCCCTGGTTCCATAAAACCATCCAAAACCAACCATGGTTCCATAAAACGCCCATAAAAACCTCAGAAGAACCTCAGGAGAACATCAACCCCCACCAAAAGTTTCATCAAACCACCCCTGAGAACTTCAGGAGAACATTGCTTACCATCACTGACCTTTAAAGGTTCCATAAAACCACGTTTGAGAACTTCAGGAGAACATCCCTGATCATCACAGACCACCAATGGTTCCATCAAAATGTCTTTGAGAACTTCATGAGAACATCAGTAACCACCACTGACCACCCCTGGTTCCATAAAACCACCACTGATCACTCATAGTTCCACAAAACATCCATAGGAACCTCACAAGAACCTCAGGAAAACATCAACCACCATCCAAAGTTCCATCAAAAAGTGGCTGAGAACTTCAGGAGAAAGTTGGTTACCATCACTGACCACCAAAGGTTCCACAAAACCACATTTGAGAACTTCAGGGACAACATCCCTGACCACCACTGACCACCAATGGTTCCATCAAAACATCTCTGAGAACTCCATGAGAACATCAATAACCATCCCTGACCACCCCTGATTCCATAAAACCATCCAAAACCAACCATGGTTCCATAAAACGCCCATAAGAACCTCAGGAGAACATCAACCACCACCAAAAGTTCCATCAAACCACCCCCGAGAACTTCAGGAGAACATTGGTTACCATCATTGCTCACCAAGGGTTCCATAGAGCCACCTGTGAGAACTTCAGGAGAACATCCCTCATCACCATTGACCACCAATGGTTCCACCAAACCATCTCTGAGCACTCCAGGTGACCACCAGTGACTACCAAAGGTTCTATAAAACCACCACTGATCCACCGCTGTTCCAAAACATCCATAAGAACCTCAGGTGACCATCAACCACCATCAAAAGTTCCATCAGGGTGAACTTGGAGCAGGTTACCATCACAGGTGTACCTAAGGTTCCACCCAGGTGTGAACTGTGTGAGAACATCCCTCATCACCATTGACCGACCACCAATGGTTCCATCAAAACATCTCCAGAGAACTCACCATCAGTAACCACCACTGACCACCCCTGGTTCCAGCAAACCATCCAAAACCAACCATCCATCATGGTGAACCTTGAGCAGGGAGTGTCAACCCCCATCAAAAGTTCCATCAAACATGGATGAGAACCAGGTGTGCCCAGGTTACCCCCAGGTGTGCCCAAGGGTTCCATAAAACACCTGTGAGAACCCAGGTGAACATCCCTGATCATCACAGACCACCAATGGTTCCATCAAAACATCTCTGAGAACTCCATAAGAGCATCGATAACCATCACTGACCACCTCTGGTTCCATAAAACCACCACTGACCACTCAAAGTTCCATAAAACGTCCATAAGAACTCCAGAGGAACCTCAGGAGAACATCAACCACCATCAGAAGTTCCATCAAACCACCCCTGAGAACTTCAGGACAACGTTGGTTACCATCACTGACCACCAAAGGTTCCATAAAACTACGTTTGAGAACTTCAGGAGAACATCCCTCATCATCATTGACCACCAATGGTTCCATCAAAACATCTCTGAGAACTCCATGAGAACATCAATACTGAACCATCACTGACCACCCCCGGTTCCATAAATCCACCACTGACCGCTCATAGTTCCATAAAACGTCCTTAGGAACCTCAGGAGAACATCAACCACCATCCAAAGTTCCATCAAACCACCCTGAGAACTTGGGACACAGGTTCTTCTCCACCAAAGGTCCTTGAGGCGAACTTCAGGACAGCATCATGGGCTTCAGCAGCGCCTGCAGCTTCTGCACCTGTACAGGTGAGACAGGTGAGACAGGTGAGATAAGGGACAGCATCGTGGGCTTCAGCAGCGCCTGCAGCTTCTGCACCTGCACAGGTGAGACAGGTGAGACAGGTGAGATAAACCAGCATCATGGGCTTCAGCAGCGCCTGCAGCTTCTGCACCTGCGCAGGTGAGATAAGGGACAGGTGAGATAAGGGACAGGTGAGATAAACCAGCATCGTGGGCTTCAGCAGCGCCTGCAGCTTCTGCACCTGCGCAGGTGAGACAGGTGAGACAGGTGAGATAAATCAATATGGGCTTCAGCAGCGCCTGCAGCTTCTGCACCTGGACAGGTGAGGAACAGGTGAGACAGGTAAATGGGACAGGTGAGACAGGTGAGATAAAGGACAGCATCATGGGCTTCAGCAGCGCCTGCAGCTTCTGCACCTGTACAGGTGAGACAGGTAAATGGGACAGGTGAGACAGGTAAATGGGACAGGTGAGATAAGGGACAGCATCGTGGGCTTCAGCAGCACCTGCAGCTTCTGCACCTGTACAGGTGAGACAGGTGAGACAGGTGAGATAAACCAGCATCATGGGCTTCAGCAGCGCCTGCAGCTTCTGCACCTGCGACAGGTGAGATAAGGGACAGGTGAGATAAACCAGCGTCATGGGCTTCAGCAGCGCCTGCAGCTTCTGCACCTGGACAGGTAAATGGGACAGGTGAGACAGGTGAGATAAACCAGCATCATGGGCTTCAGCAGCGCCTGCAGCTTCTGCACCTGCGCAGGTAAATGGGACAGGTGAGACACAGGTAAGGGACAGCATCATGGGCTTCAGCAGCGCCTGCAGCTTCTGCACCTGTACAGGTAAATCAGACAGGTGAGATAAACCAGCATCATGGGCTTCAGCAGCGCCTGCAGCTTCTGCACCTGTACAGGTGAGACAGGTAAATGGGACAGGTGAGATAAACCAGCATCATGGGCTTCAGCAGCGCCTGCAGCTTCTGCACCTGCGCAGGTGAGACAGGTGAGACAGGTGAGATAAATCAATATGGGCTTCAGCAGCGCCTGCAGCTTCTGCACCTGGACAGGTGAGGAACAGGTGAGACAGGTAAATGGGACAGGTGAGACAGGTGAGATAAAGGACAGCATCATGGGCTTCAGCAGCGCCTGCAGCTTCTGCACCTGTACAGGTGAGACAGGTAAATGGGACAGGTGAGACAGGTAAATGGGACAGGTGAGATAAGGGACAGCATCGTGGGCTTCAGCAGCACCTGCAGCTTCTGCACCTGTACAGGTGAGACAGGTGAGACAGGTGAGATAAACCAGCATCATGGGCTTCAGCAGCGCCTGCAGCTTCTGCACCTGTACAGGTGAGACAGGTAAATGGGACAGGTGAGACAGGTAAATGGGACAGGTGAGATAAGGGACAGCATCGTGGGCTTCAGCAGCACCTGCAGCTTCTGCACCTGTACAGGTGAGACAGGTGAGACAGGTGAGATAAACCAGCGTCATGGGCTTCAGCAGCGCTTGCAGCTTCTGCACCTGCGACAGGTAAATGGGACAGGTGAGGTAAGGGACAGCATCGTGGGCTTCAGCAGCGCTTGCAGCTTCTGCACCTGGGACAGGTGAATGGGACAGGTGAGACAGGTGAGACAGGTGAGATAAACCGGAATGGGCTTCAGCAGCGCCTGCAGCTTCTGCACCTGTGCAGGTAAGGGACAGGTAAATGGGACAGGTGAGATAAACCAGCATCATGGGCTTCAGCAGCGCCTGCAGCTTCTGCACCTGCGCAGGTGAGACAGGTGAGACAGGTGAGACAGGTGAGACAGGTAAATGGGACAGGTGAGATAAGGAACAGCATCGTGGGCTTCAGCAGCGCCTGCAGCTTCTGCACCTGGGACAGGTAGATCAGACAGGTGAGATACAGGTAAGGGACAGCATCATGGGCTTCAGCAGCGCCTGCAGCTTCTGCACCTGTGCAGGTAAATCAGACAGGTGAGATAAACCAGCATCATGGGCTTCAGCAGCGCCTGCAGCTTCTGCACCTGTGCAGGTAAATCAGACAGGTGAGATAAACCAGCATCATGGGCTTCAGCAGCGCCTGCAGCTTCTGCACCTGTACAGGTGAGACAGGTAAATGGGACAGGTGAGATAAGGGACAGCAGCGTGGGCTTCAGCAGCGCCTGCAGCTTCTGCACCTGTGCAGGTAAATCAGACAGGTGAGACAGGTAAATGGGACAGGTGAGACAGGTGAGATAAGGGACAGCATCATGGGCTTCAGCAGCGCCTGCAGCTTCTGCACCTGAGACAGGTGAGACAGGTGAGACAGGTGAGACAGGTGAGACAGGTGAGATAAACCAGCACCGTGGGCTTCAGCAGCGCCTGCAGCTTCTGCACCTGGGACAGGTAAATGGGACAGGTGAGATAGGTGAGATAAGGGACAGCATCATGGGCTTCAGCAGCGCCTGCAGCTTCTGCACCTGTGCAGGTAAATGGGACAGGTGAGACAGGTAAGGGACAGGTAAATGGGACAGGTAAATGGGACAGGTGAGATAGGGGACAGCACCATGAGCTTCAGCAGCGCCTGCAGCTTCTGCACCTGTGCAGGTAAATCAGACAGGTGAGACAGGTGAGACAGGTGAGACAGGTAAGGAACAGGTAAGAGACAAGTGAGAAAAGTAAATAAAACAGGTGAGACAGGTGAGGCAGGTGAAACAGGTAAGGGACAGGTAAGGGACAGGTAAGGGACAGCATCATGGGCTTCAGCAGCGCCTGCAGCTTCTGCACCTGTGCAGGTAAATCAGACAGGCGAGAGACAGGTGAGACAGGTGAGGCAGGTAAGGGACAGGTAAGGGACAGCTCAATGAGCTTCAGCAGCACCTGCAGCTCCTGCACCTGTGACCAAGGAAACGCACCTGTCACCCTCCCTGAGCGCCTCCCTTGGAACCCCCAACCTGCCCAGGTGTGCCCAGGTGTGCCCAGGTGTGCCCAGGTGAGCCCAAAACTCTTCTCCGAGACCATCCAATGACCTCAAACCCCTCCCAAACCCTGCCCAGGTGTGCCCAGGTGTGCCCAGGTGTGCCCAGGTGTGCCCAGGTGCGCACAGGTGAGCCCAAAACTCCTCTCCGAGACCCTCCAATGAGCTCAAACCCCTCCCAAACCCTCCCCAGGTGTGCCCAGGTGTGCCCAGGTGCGCCCAGGTGTGCCCAGGTGTGCCCCTCACCTGCTCCTCGGTCTTGAGGTCGCCGAAGTCCTTGAGGAACTCGGCCTCGGACGGGAACTGGGACGGCTCCAGGAAGTGCAGGAGGCTGAAGAGCTCCTCGACCGTGTTCTGCAAAGGTGTGCCCGTCAATAACACCTTGTGCTCCTGCAGGTGAGACAGGTGAGACAGGTGAGACAGGTAAGGGACAGGTACTGAGAGATAACACAGGTAAAATAACTGATACAGGTGATATGGAACTGGGACAGGTGAGGCTGGGCAGCTCCTCGACCGTGTTCTGCACAGGTGTGCCGGTCAATAACACCTTGTGCTCCTGCAGGTGAGACAGGTGAGACAGGTGAGACAGGTAAGGGAAAATAACAGATAAAATGGGTGATACAGGTGAGATAACTGGGACAGGTGAGGCTGGGGAGCTCCTCGACCGTGTTCTGCAAAGGTGTGCCCGTCAGTAACACCTTGTGCTCCTGCAGGTGAGATACAGACAGGTGAGACAGGTGAGACAGGTACTGAGATATAACACAGGTAAAATAACTGATACAGGTGATATGGAACTGGGACAGGTGAGGCTGGGGAGCTCCTCGACCGTGTTCTGCAAAGGTGTGCCCGTGAGCAACACCTTGTGCTCCTGCAGGTGAGACAGGTGAGACAGGTGAGACAGGTGAGACAGGTGAGACAGGACAGGTAACACAGGTAAAATGGGTCAATAACTGGGACAGGTGAGGCTGGGGAGCTCCTCGACCGTGTTCTGCAAAGGTGTGCCCGTGAGCAGCACCTTGTGCTCCTGCAGGTGAGATACAGACAGGGGAGGCAGGTGAGACAGGTAAGGGACAGGTGAGACAGGTAAGGGACAGGTGAGACAGGTAATGACAGATAACACAGGTAAAATGGGTAAATAACTGGGACAGGTGAGGCTGAAGAGCTCCTCGACCGTGTTCTGCACAGGTGTGCCCGTCAGTAACACCTTGTGCTCCTGCAGGTGAGACAGGTGAGACAGGTGAGACAGGTAATGAGAGATAATAGATATAACACAGGTAAAACAGGTCAATAACTGGGACAGGTGAGGCTGGGCAGCTCCTCGACCGTGTTCTGCACAGGTGTGCCCATCAGCAACACCTTGTGCTCCTGCAGGTGAGATACAGACAGGTGAGACAGGTGAGACAGGTGAGACAGGTGAGACAAGTAAAACATAAATAACCCATAGAACAAATTGTACAGGTGAGATAAAACTGGGACAGGTGAGGCTGGGCAGCTCCTTGACCGTGTTCTGCACAGGTGTGCCCGTCAGCAGGTGACACAGGTGAGGCTCAGGTGAGACAGCTAATGAGAGACAGCACAGGTAAAATGGCTGGAATAACTGATACAGGTGAGATAGAACTGGGACAGGTGAGACAGGTAAGGGACAGGTAAGGGACAGGTGAAACACATAAAAAAAACAAACATGGAAATAACTGGTACAGGTGCGACAGGTGAGCCACAGGTAAAGCACAGGTAACGAGAGAAATAACGGAGGAAATAACTTCATACAGGTGAGGTATAGGTAAGGAATAACCGACATACAGGTGAGACAGGTGAGGGGCGGCACAGGTGAGACACCTTGCCGTGACCCCAAACCGCACAGGTGTGATCGCTACCTGTGCCCAGGTGTGCCCAGGTAACCCAAAACCCCCCAAAATCCCCATTTTTTACCCTATTTTCACCCCGTTTTTTTTGCTCCTCCCCCTCCCAGGTGTGCCCAGGTGTGTGCCCAGGTGTGCCCAGGTGTGCCCAGGTGTGCCACCCACCAGGTCCATGTGCTTGAGGCTGTCCAGCACCCTGCAGTGGCGGCTCTTAACCCCGTCTATAACCCCAAAATCCCCATTTTTTACCCGATTTTCACCCCGTTTTTTGTGTCCCTCCCCTCCCAGGTGTGCCCAGGTGTGTGCCCAGGTGTGTGCCCAGGTGTGCCACCCACCAGGTCCATGTGCTTGAGGCTGTCCAGCACCTTGCAGTGGCGGTTCTTAACCCCGTCTATAACCCCAAAATCCCCGTTTTTTACCCGATTTTCACCCCGTTTTTTTTGCTCCCCCTCTCAGGTGTGCCCAGGTGTGTGCCCAGGTGTGCCACCCACCAGGTCCATGTGCTTGAGGCTGTCCAGCAGCTTGCAGTGGCGGTTCTTGAGGCCATGTATAACCCAGGTGTATATCCCATGTATCTCTACCTGTACCCAGGTGTGCCCAGGTGTGCCCAGGTGTGTGCCCAGGTGTGCCACCCACCAGGTCCATGTGCTTGAGGCTGTCCAGCACCTTGCAGTGGCGGTTCTTAACCCCGTCTATAACCCCAAAATCCCCGTTTTTTACCCGATTTTCACCCCGTTTTTTTTGCTCCCCCTCTCAGGTGTGCCCAGGTGTGTGCCCAGGTGTGCCCAGGTGTGCCACCCACCAGGTCCATGTGCTTGAGGCTGTCCAGCAGCTTGCAGTGGCGGTTCTTGAGGCGGTGTGTAACCCCAAAATCTCCGATTTTCACCCCGTTTTTTGTGTCCCTCCCCTCCCAGGTGTGCCCAGGTGTGCCCAGGTGTGCCACCCACCAGGTCCATGTGTTTCAGGCTGTCCAGCAGCTTGCAGTGGCGGTTCTTGAGGCGGTGCGCCTCGTCGATGACCACGCAGCGCCACTGCACCTCGCGCAGCTCGGGGCAGTCCGACAGGATCATCTCGAACGTCGTGATCAGCGCGTCGAACTTGTACGCGCCCGGGATCAGCCGCCCCTGCAGGTGAGACAGGTGAGCACAGGTGAGCACAGGTGAACACACCTGGGTGTCATATGAGAGTGTTTGTGACTCCTGGATCACCTGACAGGTAGCCACGGTACACCTTGGTGTGAGTACAGGTGTGCCAGTACCCCCATACAGGTGTACTACAGGTGTGTATAAATGAGACAGGTAAGACACGTGAGCACAGGTGAGCACACCTGGATGTCGTCTGAGAGTGTTTTATGATGCTGGATCACCTGATACGTTGCCATGGTACACCCTGTTACGAGTACAGGTGCACACAGGTGTGCACAGGTGAGCACAGGTGAGACAGATGAGACAGGTGAGCACAGGTGAGCACACCTGGATGTCATTTGAGGGTGTTTTATGGTGCTGGGTCACCTGACAGGTTGTGATGCTGCACCTTGGTGTGCACAGGTGTGTCAGTACCCCCATACAGGTGTATTACAGGTGTGTATAAATGAGACAGGTGAGACAGGTGAGCACACCTGGGTGTCATTTGAGAGTGTTTTATGGTGCTGGATCACCTGACAGGTTGCTGTGGTACACCCTGTTAGGAGTACAGGTGTGCACAGGTGAGAGAGGTGAGCACAGGTGAGCACAGGTGAGCACACCTGGCTGCCATCTGAGGGTGTTTTATGGTGCTGGGTCACCTGACAGGTTGCCATGTTACACCTTGGTGTGAGCATAGGTGTGCCAGTAACCCCATACAGGTGTACTAGAGGTGAGGCAGGTGAGCACAGGTGAGACAGGTGAGCACACCTGGGTGTCATATGACAGTCTTTGTGGCTGCTGGGTCACCTGACACGTTGCCATGTTACACCCTGTTGCGAGTACAGGTGAGCACAGGTGAGTACAGGTGAGACAGGTAAGCACAGGTGAGCACACCTGGTTGTCATCTGAGGGTGTGTTGTGGTGCAGGGTCACCTGACAGGTTGCCATGGTACACCTTGGTGTGAGCACAGGTGAGCACAGGTGAGCACAGGTGAGCACAGGTGAGCACACCTGGCTGCCATCCGAGGGCGTTTGTGACTCCTGAATCACCTGACAAATTGCTATGGTACACCCTGTTACAAGTACAGGTGTGCACAAGTATGCACAGATGACCACAGGTGAGACAAGTGAGACAGGTGAGCACAGGTGAGCACACCTGGGTGTCATATGAGAACGTTTGTGGCGGCTGGATCACCTGACAGGTTACCACGACACACCCTGGTGTGAGTACAGGTGTGCACAGGTGTGCACAGGTGAGACAGGTGACACAGGTGAGCACACCTGGGTGTCATATGAGGGTGTTTTATGCTGCTGGGTCACCTGACAGGTTGCCATGGTACACCCTGGTGTGAGTACAGGTGTGTCAGTACCCCCATACAGGTGTACTACAAGTGTGTATAAATGAGACAGGTGAGACAGGTGAGCACACCTGGCTGCCATCCGAGGATGTTTTATGGTGCTGGGTCACCTGACACGTTGCCATTGTTCACCCTGGTGTGAGTACAGGTGAGTACAGGTGTGCACAGGTGTGTACAGGTGAGCACAGGTGAGCACACCTGGGGGTCATTTGAGGGTGTTTGTGGCTGCTGGGTCACCTGACAGGTTGCCATGGTACACCTTGGTGTGAGTACAGGTGAGTACAGGTGTGGACAGGTGAGCACAGGTGAGCACAGGTGAGCACACCTGGCTGCCATCTGAGGGTGTTTGTAACCCCTGGATCACCTGACAGGTTGCCATGGCACACCCCGGTGTGAGTACAGGTGTACTACAGGTGTGTATAGGTGAGACAAGTGAGACAGGTAAGCACAGGTGAGCACAGGTGAGCTCACCTGGGGGTCATTTGAGAGTGTGTTGTGGTGCTGGGTCACCTGACAGGTTGCCATGGTACACCCTGTTGTGAGTACAGGTGTGCACAGGTGTGTTACAGGTCAGACAAGTGAGCACAGGTGAGCACAGGTGAGACAGGTGAGCACACCTGGATGTCATTTGAGGGTGTTTTATGCTGCTGGGTCACCCAACTGATTAGCATTGTACACCCTGGAGTGAGTACAGGTGTGCACAACTGTCTACAGGTGTGAAACATGTATACAGGTGAGCACAGGTGAGACAGGTGAGCACACCTGGGTGTCATTTGAGGGTGTTTGTGGCTGCTGGGTCACCTGACAGGTTGCCATGGCACACCTTGGTGTGCACAGGTGTGCCAGTACCCCCATACAGGTGTACTACAAGTGTGTATAAATGAGACAGGTAAGACAAGTGAGCACAGGTGAGCACACCTGGATGTCGTCTGAGAGTGTTTTATGATGCTGGATCACCTGATACGTTGCCATGGTACACCCTGTTACGAGTACAGGTGCACACAGGTGTGCACAGGTGAGCACAGGTGAGACAGATGAGACAGGTGAGCACAGGTGAGCACACCTGGATGTCATTTGAGAGTGTTTTATGGTGCTGGGTCACCTGACAGGTTGCCATGGTACACCCTGTAACGAGTACAGGTGCACACAAGTGTGCACAGCTGAGCACAGGTGAGCACAGGTGAGCACAGGTGAGCACAGGTGAGCACACCTGGCTGCCATCTGAGGGTGTTTGTGACTCCTGAATCACCTGACAGGTTGCCATTTGCCATGGTACACCCTGGTGCGAGTACAGGTGTGCACAGGTGAGCACAGGTGAGCACACCTGGATGTCATATGAGAATGTTTGTGGCTGCTGGGTCACCTGACAGGTTGCCACGGTACACCTTGGTGTGAGTACAGGAGTGTATAGATGTGTTACAGGTGAGACAGGTGAGCACAGGTGAGCTCACCTGGGGGTCATTTGAGAGTGTGTTGTGGTGCTGGGTCACCTGACAGGTTGCCATGGTACACCCTGGTGTGAGTACAGGTGAGCACAGGTGAGTACAGGTGAGTACAGGTGAGACAGGTGAGCACAGGTGAGCTCACCTGGTTGCCATCTGAGGGTGTGTTGTGGTGCTGGGTCACCTGCCAGGTTGTGATGCTGCACCTTGGTGTGCACAGGTGTGTCAGTAACCCCACACAGGTGTATCACAAGTGTGTTACCTGCCCAGGTGTGCCCAGGTGAGCTCACCTTGCCGTCCTTGCAGTACATCTCGTACTGCTGGATCACCTGCCGGCTGGCCAGGCTGCACAGGTGTGTCACAGGTGTGTCACAGGTGTGCACAGGTGTGTCCCTAACTCCATACAGGTGTATCCCAGACCCCATACAGGTGTATTACAGGTGCGTTACCTGCCCAGGTGAGCTCACCTTGCCGTCCTTGCAGTACATCTCGTACTGCTGGATCACCTGCCGGCTGGCCAGGCTGCACAGGTGCGTCAGTGCCCCCATACAGGTGTATCACAGGTGTGTCAGTGCCCCTGTACAGGTGTATCAGGGATCCCATACAGGTGTATATCACACACACAGGTGTGCCCAGGTGCGCTCACCTTGCCGTCCTTGCAGTATATCTCGTACTGCTGGATCACCTGCCGGCTGGCCAGGCTGCACAGGTGTGTCACTACCCCCATACAGGTGTGTCACAGGTGTATCAGGGATCCCATACAGGTGTATTACAGGTGTGTTACCTGCCCAGGTGAGCTCACCTTGCCGTCCTTGCAGTACATCTCGTACTGCTGGATCATCTGCCGGCTGGCCAGGCTGCACAGGTGTATCACAGGTGTGTCCCTAACCCCATACAGGTGTGCCACAGACCCCATACAGGTGTGTCAATGCCCCCATACAGGTATATCACGCACACAGGTGTGCCCAGGTGCGCTCACCTTGCCGTCCTTGCAGTACATCTCGTACTGCTGGATCATCTGCCGGCTGGCCAGGCTGCACAGGTGTGTCAATAACCCCATACAGGTGTGTCAGTAACCCCATACAGGTGTATCACCTGCCCAGGTGCGCTCACCTTGCCGTCCTTGCAGTACATCTCGTACTGCTGGATCATCTGCCGGCTGGCCAGGCTGCCGTGGTACACGATGGTGTTCAGGTGCGTCCAGGTGCCGAACTCGCGCTCCCAGTTGGCGATGGTGGAGAGCGGCGCGATCACCAGGTAAGGGCCGCGCACACCTGCGCCGTGCACCTCCTGCAGGAACGCGATCGACTGGATCGTCTTGCCCAGCCCCATCTCGTCCGCCAGGATGCAGTTCTGCCTGTACAGGGACAGGTGCGACAGGTGAGACACACCTGGGACAGGTAAGGTACACCTGGGACAGGTAAGGGACACCTGGGATACACCTGAGACAGGTAAGGGACACCTGGGATGCCCCTGGGACAGGTGAGGGACACCTGGGACAGGTAACATACACCTGGTATACACCTGGGACAGGTAACATACACCTGGGACAGGTGAAGTACACCTGGGATACACCTGGGACAGGTGAGGGACACCTAGGACAGGTAACATACACCTGAGGTACACCTGGGACAGGTGAGGGACACCTGGGATACACCTGAGGGACAGGTAACATACACATGGGATTTACCTGGGACAGGTAACATACACCTGGGACAGGTAAGGGACACCTGGGATACACCTGGGACAGGTGAAGGACACCTGAGGTACACCTGGGACAGATGAGGGACACCTGGGATACACCTGAGGGACAGGGGTTGGTCTTGCCCAGCCCCATCTCATCCGCCAGGATGCAGTTCTGCCTGTACAGGGACAGGTGGGGCACAGGTGAGACACACCTGGGACAGGTGAGGGATACCTGAGATACACCTGGGACAGGTGACGTACACCTGGGATACACCTGGGACAGGTAAGGGACACCTGGGATGCACCTGGGACAGGTAAGGGACACCTGGGATACACCTGAGACAGGTAAGGGACACCTGGGATACACCTGGGACAGGTGAGATACACCTGGAATACACCTGGGACAGGTAAGGGACACCTGAGATACACCTGAGACAGGTGAGGTACGCCTGAGATGAATAAAGTACACCTCCAATATACCTGGGACAGGTAAGGGACACCTGGGATGCACCTGGGACAGGTAAGGGACACCTGGGATACACCTGGGACAGGTGAGGTACACCTGAGATGAATAAAGTACACCTCCAATATACCTGGGACAGGTAAGGGACACCTGGGACAGATGAGGTACACCTGGGATACACCTGGGATGGGTAAGGGACACCTGGGATGCACCTGGGACAGGTGAGGTACACCTGGGAGACACCTGGGACAGGTAAGGCACACCTAAGATACACCTGGGACAAGTAAGGCACACCTCGGGTACACCTGAGACAGGTAACTTGCACCTGGAACCCAGGACATGTAACACACCAGGTGTTCTCACCTGTCCCAGGTGTGTTTACCTGTCCCAGGTGTGTTTACCTGTCCCAGGTGTGTTTACCTGTCCCCCAGGTGTATTTACCTGTTGTACCACTTGAAGAGCAGCCAGTTCACCCCCTCCAGCTGGTATTCCCGCAGCCGGTGCCCTCACCTGTCCCAGGTGTGCCCAGGTGTGTTTACCTGTCCCAGGTGTGTTTACCTGTCCCCCAGGTGTGTTTACCTGTCCCCCAGGTGTGTTTACCTGTCCCAGGTGTGCCCAGGTGAGCTCACCTGTTGTACCAGTTGAAGAGCAGCCAGTTCACCCCCTCCAGCTGGTATTCCTGCAGCCGGTACCCTCACCTGTCCCAGGTGTTCCCAGGTGTGTTTACCTGTCCCAGGTGTGTTTACCTGTGCCCAGGTGAGCTCACCTGTTGTACCAGTTGAAGAGCAGCCAGTTGACGCCCTCCAGCTGGTATTCCCGCAGCCGGTACCCTCACCTGTCCCAGGTGTTCCCCAGCCCCTCAGCCGTTCCCAGGTGTGTTTACCTGTGCCAGGTGTGCCCAGGTGAGCTCACCTGTTGTACCAGTTGAAGAGCAGCCAGTTCACGCCCTCCAGCTGGTATTCCCGCAGCCGGTGCCCTCACCTGTCCCAGGTGTTCCCAGGTGTGTTTACCTGTCCCAGGTGTGTTTACCTGTCCCAGGTGTGCCCAGGTGAGCTCACCTGTTGTACCAGTTGAAGAGCAGCCAGTTCACCCCCTCCAGCTGGTATTCCCGCAGTGAGTTGTGGTTCTTACTGGTGACGCCTCAGCTTCTTCCAGGCCAGCCTGGGGTGACACTGACAAGACACAGGTGAGATACAGGTGAGATGCACAGGTGAGATACACAGGTGAGATACAGGTGAGATAACTTATACAGGTCAGATATACAGGTGAGGCACAGATGAGATACAGATGAGATATACAGGTGAGATATACGGATAACTTACACAGGTGAGACACACAGGTGAGGCACAGGTGAGATAACTTATACAGATAAGACACACAGGTGAGACACAGGTGAGACATACAGGTGAGACACACAGGTGAGACACACAGGTAAGATATACAGGTGAGATAACTTATACAGGTGAGACATACAGGTGAGACACACAGGTGAGACACACAGGTGAGTGACAGGTGAGACATACAGGTGAGGCACAAGTGAGATAACTTATACAGATAAGACACACAGGTGAGACACAGGTGAGACATACAGGTGAGACATACAAATGAGACACACAGATAAGATACACAGGTGAGATAACTTACACAGGTGAGACATACAGGTGAGGCACAGGTGAGACACACAGGTGAGATACAGGTGAGATAACTTATACAGGTGAGACACACAGGTGAGACACAGGTGAGACACACAGGTGAGATATACAGATGAGACACACAGATAAGATACACAGGTGAGATAACTTATACAGGTGAGACATACAGGTGAGATACACAGGTGAGACACACAGGTGAGCTAACACACAGGTGAGATGCACAGGTGAGACAGGTAAGATAACTTATACAGGTGAGATATACAGGTGAGACATACAGATAAGATAACTGACACAGGTGAGACACACAGGTGAGGCACAGGTGAGATATACAGGTGAGACATACAGGTGAGATAACTTATACAGGTGAGACACACAGGTGAGACATACAGGTGAGATATACAGGTGAGACACACAGGTAAGATATACAGGTGAGATAACTTATACAGGTGAGACATACAGGTGAGATAACATCCAGGTGAGATAACTTATACAGGTGAGACACACAGGTGAGACATACAGGTGAGATATACAGGTGAGACGCACAGGTAAGGTACAGGTGAGACACAGGTGACATAACATACAGGTGACATACAGGTGACACACAGGTGAGACACAAGTGAGCCAGGTGAGATGAAAGTGGGACAGGTGAGATACAGGTGAGATACAGGTAAGACACATGAAATAAGTCATACAGGTGAGACACAGGTGAGGGACAGGTGAGGGACAGGTGAGCCAGGTGAGATCAAAGTAGGACAGGTGAGATACAGGTGAGGAGCAGGTGAGGTAAGTCATACAGGTAAGTCATACAGGTGGGACACAGGTGGGCCAGGTGAGACACAGGTGCACAGGTAACTGCCAGGTGGGAGGGTCCGGATCACCTGTACAGGTCAAGGCCCACAGTGTGGGCGTGGCCTCACCTTGGGGTTTCATTCCCGTGGCCTCACCTGTGTGCAAAAAAAACCTCACCTGTCTCAAAAGCTCACAAAACCCCGCCTGGATCCCTTGAACAAAATCCACCTTGGCCCACAAAATCCCTCCTGCAGCTCCCAGGTTCTGTTCTCGTAAACCCCAAAATCCCCAATTTCACCAGGTAAACCCCAAATCTGCATTTTCTGAGACAGGTGAGACAGGTAACCCCCTGTACAGGTAACTCCCCCACCTGGGTTACAGGTAAATGACACCTTCACCCATTTAACCCCTCCCCAGCTCCCAGGTGCTTTCCCCAATTTTGGTTCCTGAACACCAAATGACCAGGTTTTTGTTTCCCGGGCTGGGGAGATCCCACCTGGACAGGTGAGACACACCTGGGCAAACCCCAAAATCCAGGTTTTCCTGCACAGGTAACCCCTCCTGCAGCTCCCAAACCCTGTCCCCATTTTGGTAATGAGCACCCCAAAATCCCAGGTAATACACCACGGGCTGTGCAGGTGAGACAGGTTTGGTCAGGTAAAATCACCTGGGCACACCTGGATACAGGTAAAATGTACAGGTAACCCCAATTTGCAGCTCCCAGGTGCTGTCCTCATATGGTAATGAGCACCATTTCACCAGGTAATACACCACGGGCTGCACAGGTGAGAGCACACCTGGTCAGGTGAGTGATCATACACCTGTACAGGTAACTGACACCTGGGCACAGGTCAGTTCCTGAACACCTGCACAGGTAATTTCCTGCCCTCCCAGGTGCTGTCCTCGTTTCCCACACCAAAATCACCAGGTAATACACCACGGGCTGGGGAGAGACACACCTGGACAGGTGAGACACACCTGGGACAGGTAACTGACACCTGCACAGGTAACCCCTCCTGCAGCTCCCAGGTTTGTCCTCACCCCAAAATCCCCCACCCATTTCACCAGGTTCCACCACCCAAAAGACCTGTTTTTTTTTCCCACACAGGTAACTGACACCTGGGCCCAATTTCATTTCCCCCAAAAATCCCCAATTGCTGTCCTCCTAAACCCCAAAATCCCCAATTTTTGACCAGGTAAACCCCAAAATGCACAGGTTTTTGGTGAGACAGGTTGTTTCCCACCCCACAAATCCCCAATTTTCACCTGCCAGGTAACCCCCCTGCAAATCCCAATTTTTGCCCCTGTTCCCCAAACCCCAAAATCCCCACCATTTCACCAGGTTCCTAAACCCCAAATGTGCCATTTGAGAGCAACCTGGTCAGGTCTAACACCCAAAATAACCCCCTGGGTACCCAACCCCCTGCCCCTTTTTCCCCAGGTTTTGGTTTCTCGCCCCAAAATCCCCATTTCACCAAACCCCCAAATCCCCATTTTTGCCCAATTTTTGGTTGAGACAGGTAAATCCCCATTTTGGTTTTACCTGGGTACAAATCCCCTGTTTCCCCAATTTTGGTTTCCCTCCTGCAGCTCCCAGGTTTTGGTCCCCTACACCCAAAAATGAGCACCATTTTTGGGTAATACACCACGGGCTTTTTCCCAGGTGAGACAGGTGAGACAGGTAAAACACCTGGGCACACCTTTTTTTCCTAAACCCACAAAACCCCTCCTTTCCCTCCCAGGTGCTGTCCCCGTATTTCCCATGAGCACCATTTCAAAATCCCAGGTTTCACCACGGGCTGCACCCCCAAAATCCCACCTGGTCAGGTGAGTGATCAAAACCTGGACAGGTTCCCAGGTAACTGACACCTGCATTTTCCTGGACAGGTAACTGACCTCACACCTGGATAATCCCATTTTTTTTTTCAGGTCCCACTGCCAGGTAAGTGACACCCCAATTTTGGGCACCCCTGGATACACCTGGGCAGGTTTTTTTTCCAGCTTTTGTCACCCTGGATACACCTGGGCACACCTGGATACAGGTAACTGACAGCCAACTCACACCTGCATACACCTGGACAGGTAACTGACCTCAAACCTTTTCCCCAATATTGCCTGGGCAGGTTTGGCCCCACCCTGGGTTCCCTGGATACACCTGGATACACCTGGATTTCACCTGCAGGTAACCACCCCAAATTCTGGGCACCCCAATTTGGCCTACACCTGGGCCCTGGTCAAGGCCCAATTTAGGTTTCACCAAAATCCCCAATTTTGGGGTTTCACTCCCACAAAAATCCACAAAAACCCCACAAAATCCCCAATTTTTTCCCCCAATTTCAGTTTCTAACACCCAAAATCCCCATTTTTTGGTTCCCACACCCCAAAATCCCCATTTTTTTCCCCAATTTTGGTTTCTAACACCCAAAATCCCCAATTTTTGGTTCCCACACCCCAAATCCCCGTTTTTCCCCTTAATTCTGGTTTCTAACACCCAAAATCCCCACTTTCAGTTCCTAAACCCCAAAATCCCCAATTTCGTTTCCCACACCCAAAATCCCCGTTTTTCCCCCCAATTCCGGTTCCCACACCCAAAATCCCCAATTTCAGTTTCTAACACCCAAATTCCCAATTTCATTTCCCACACCCCAAATCCCCGTTTTTCCCCCAATTTTGGTTTCTAACACCCCAAATCCCCAATTTTCGTTTCCCACCCCCAAAATCCCCGGTTTTTTCCCAATTTTCGTTTCCCACACCCAAAATCCCCAATTTTTGGTTTCTAACACCCCAAAATCCCCCTTTTTCCCCCCAATTTCAGTTTCTAACACCCAAAACCCAATTTCGGTTCCTAAACCCCAAAATCCCCAATTTTCAGTTCCTAAACCCCAAAATCCCCATTTTTTGCCCCTATTTTGGTTCCCAAACCCCAAAATCCCCAATTTCGGTTCCTAAACCCCCAAATCCGCATTTTCTGCTCCATTCCGGTTCCCACACCCAAAATCCCCGTTTTTTTCCCCAATTTCAGTTCCTAACACCCCAAATCCCCATTTTTTGCCCCTATTTCGGTTCCCAAACCCCAAAATCCCCAATTTTGGTTCCCAAACCCAAAAATCCCCATTTTTCGTTTTCCACACCCAAAATCCCCGTTTTTTCCCCCAATTTCATTTCCTAACATCCAAAATTCCTATTTTTGGGTTCCCACCCCCAAAATCCCCGTTTTTTCCCCAATTTCAGTTCCCAAACCCCAAAATCCCCGTTTTTTTCCCAATTTCAGTTTCCCACCCCCAAAATCCCCGTTTTTCGCCCCGTTCCGGGCCCACCTCGCCGTTGTCCTTGTCCACGCTGTGCGACTCGTCCAGGATGCGATCGACCTCCACGTAGTCGGGGTTGAAGGGCTCCTCATCCTGCCAGGAACCCCAAAATCCTCGCGTTTGGCCCCAAATTCTGCTCCCCCCGCAACTCCGCGCTCGTGACCCCCAAAATCCACAGCGCTTGCCCAAAAATCCACAATTTCCCCCCAAAAATTCCCAATTTTTCCCCCCAAAAATCCCAATTTTTTCCCTCAAAAATCTCCAATTTTTCCATATCAAAAATCCCCAAATATTTCCCAAAAATCCCCAATTTTTTCCCTCAAAAATCCCCATTTTTCCCCTCAAAAATCCACAGCATTTTCCCAAAAATCCCCAATTTTTCCCCTCAAAAATCTCCAATTTTTCCCCCCAAAAATCCCAATTTTTCCCCTCAAAAATCCACAATTTCCCCCTCAAAAATCCACAATTTCCCCCCAAAATCCTCAATTTTTTCCCTCAAAAATCCCCATTTTTCCCCTCAAAAATCCCCAGGATTTTCCCAAAAATCCCCAATTTTTTTCCCCTCAAAAATCCCCAATTTTTCCCCCCCAAAATCCCAATTTTTTCCCTCAAAAATCCCCAATTTCCTCCCCAAAATCCACAGCATTTTCCCAAAAATCCACAATTTCCCCTTCAAAAATCCCTAATTTTTTTTCCTCAAAAATCCCAAATTTTTCCCCTCAAAAATCTCCAATTTTTCCCCTCAAAAATCCCCAATTTTTTTTCCTCAAAAATCCCCAACTTCCCCCCAAAAATCCCCAATTTTTCCCCTCAAAAGTCCCCAATTTTCCCCCCCCAAAAAACCCCAATTTTTGCCCCCAAAACCCCCAATTTTCCCCCCAAAACCCCAATTTTTCCCCCCAATTTTTTCCCCAAAATCCCCAATTTTTCCCCCCAAAAACCCCAATTTTTCCCCAAAAACCCCAATTTTCCCAACCCCAATTTTCTCCCCCCAAATCCCTTTCCCCAAAAACCCCAAATTTTTTTGATAAAAATCCCAATTTTTCCCCAAAAAACCCAAATTTTCCCCATAAAAACCCCAATTTTCCCCTTAAAAACCCCAATTTTTTGAGCACCCCAAATTTTCCCCCAAACCCCGAATTTTTTCCCATAAAAACCCCAATTTTTCCCCAAAACCCCAAATTTTCCCAAAAAAAATTTCCCCCCCCCCCCCAGGTAAATTTTTCCCAAAATCCCCAATTTTTCCCCGAACCTGAGGAAGAAATGCCCCACAGGTTCATCTTGGTCTTGAAGTTCCAGCTTCTGGTGGATGCGTTTGTCCTTCTCCAGCTGCCCCATTTTCCCAAAAAACCCACCGCAGTGCAGGTGCGGACCCCTGGGACAGGGGAGATCAGGGACAGCCCCCAGATAGGAATGACCCCAGACTGCCGCCCCCAAAATGGGCAAAACGGGTTGGAAATGGGATAAAAAAGACCCAAACTGCCCCAAATGCCCCAAATCTCCCCAGGTGCCCGAAAGCCGCCGTGGTGCTGCCCACTCGCCCCAGTGCAGGTACGAGCTGGGGGCGGGGCCGCGTCAGGGACACGCCCCCAGAGATAGCCAATCGCAGAGCTGCCCCCAAAATGGGCAAAAACTGCCCCAAAAACGAACCCAAACTGGGCAAAAACGGCCCCAAACTGCCCCAAAGCCGCCCCTCTCCCCAAATGGCCATCGGGCATGCCCCACTGCGGTGCAGGGGTGAGCTGGGGGGGCCACATCCAAAATGGGAAACGCCCCAAATGCCCCCAAAACGACCCAAAATGAATCCCCAACATGTCCCCAAAATGGGCAAAACAACCAAAACGGCCCCAAAAATGGGCAAAATGGCCCCAAACCCCCCCCAAAGAGAAAAACCGACCCAGCTGCCCAAAATCCGCCCACTGCCATGTGCAGGTATGCCCAGGGCCCAAACCCCCAATGCCCAGGGACACGCCCCCAGATAGCCAATCACGGAGGGAACCCAAAATGGGCAAAACACCAAAGGCCCCAAAATGTGCCCCTAACCAGCGGCCCCCAAATGCCCCAAACCGCATCAAACTGGGCCAAAACTGGCCAAAAACGACCCCGCCCACCTGTGCAGGCAACCCCCTTTGGTAGACAGGTAAATGTCAGGGACACCCCCATCCCCCGGGACAGCCAAACCGCAGGTCCCAAATGACCCAAAAATGGGCAAACCGCCCAAAAACAGCTCAAACTGCCAAAATGGGCCCTAAAATGGAATGTCCCCAAAATGGGCAAAAACGACCCCAAAATGGACCCAAAACGGGCAAAAATGATCCCAAAACCACCCCAAAATCAGGAAAAACCGACCCCAAACTGGGCAAAAACGACCCCAAAATGGCCCCAAAACCACCCCAAAATCAGGAAAAACCGACACCAAAATGGGCAAAAATGACCCCAAAAAACTGCCCCAAAATGAGCCCAAAATGCCCCAAAACCTCCTCAAAATGGTGCAAAAATGACCCAAAAACCACCTCCAAATGCCCCAAATTGGATAAAAATGACCCCAAAATGAGCCCAAAAACTGCCCCAAAATGAGCCCAAAATGCCCCAAAAACTGCCCCAAAATGCCCCCAAAAACTGCCCCCAAATGAGCCCAAAATGCCCCAAAAGCCCCCCTGGGTGCCCCTGCCAAACCACCTCAAAATTTTTGACCCCAAAACCAAAAACCACCCAAAACCGGAGGTGAAAAAACACCCCAAATGGCCCCTAAAATGGGTGCCCAAAATGACCCCAAACCACCCCCAACCAGGGCAAATGGTGGACAAGGTGAAAATGGGCAAAAACGGCCCCAAAATGGGATGAGGAGGCGGCAAAACGGCCCCAAAATGGCCCAAACCAAAATGACCCCAAAAAATTCACCCCAAATGGCCCCCAACCTCCCAAATGGGACAAAACGACCCAAAACAAAATGGGCAAGAACTGACCCCAAAACCGGTCCCAAAATGGGGCAAATGGCCCCAAAATGGCCCCAAAGTGTCCCCAAATGTCCCCAAAATGACCCCAAACCCCAAAAGTGTCCCCAAATGTCCCCAAACCACCCCAAATGCCCCCAAAGTGTCCCCTGCCACTGCCCCAAACTCCCCAAAATGCCCCAAATGTCCCCAAACCCCAAATGCCCCCTAAACTAACCCCAAACAGAGCCCAAATGTCCCCTAAATGCCCTCTGCCCCAAATGTCCCCAAATGCCCCAAACTGTCCCCAACTGTGGGAAAACTGTGGCCCTAACCCCAAAATGTCCCCAAATGTCCCCAAATGACCCCAAATGCCCCAAGGGACTTGAAATGAACCCCCCTTTGACCATAAATGACCAGGAACTGACCAAAAACCCTGTCCCCAAATGTGGGAACTGACCCCAAATGTGCCCAACCAGGTCCAAATGTTTGGATGAGGAAACCAAATGTCCCTAAATGACCCCAAAACTGACCCCAAATGTGACCAAAAATGACCATAAATGACCCCCAAAAATGCCCCCAAATGTCCCTAAATGTCCCCAAAACTGCCCCCCAAACTGTGCCCCCAACTGCCCAGGTGACCCCAAACTGTCCCCCAAATGACCCCAGGATGTGGAAAGGGTGAGGATGTCCATGGGAGCCCCCAAATGGTCCCCAAACTGACCCCAAAACCCAAATGACCATAAACAGCCCCAAATGTGAAGGTTAACCAGGACCCCAAAACTGACCATAAATGTCCCCAAAATGAGGATGAGGGAGGGTGAGGATCCCCAAACTGACCCCAAATGTGACCTAAATGAGGACCAGGTGAGGAGGGTGTCACCAAAATGACCCTAAAAAATGACCAGGATGACCAATGTCCCCTGTAAATGTCCCCAAATGGGTGAAACCTGAAGCCCCTGAGGACCCTAAATGCCCCTGTGCCAACTGAAATGCCCCCAAATGAGGAGGAGTGACCAAAACCGACCCAGGATGACCATAAATGACCAGGGATGACCCCAAACTGTCCAAACTCCCCAAACCTGCCCAAAGTGACCCCAAAAAGGATGAGGACTGTGGGAAAAATGCCCCCTAAATGTGCCCCAAACTGAGGAGGTCCCCTGGAACGCCCCAAACTGGTAAAATGTCCCCAAATGCCCCCCAGACTGAGACCCCAAATGAGGATGAGGCATCAGGGAGGGCTTCCAGGAAATGACCCCAACTGACCCCAAATGTGAGGAAGATGACCCTGAGGGAGGAGTGTGAATTTAAAACCCTGTCCCAAATGGGGAAGGGAACTGTCCCCAAATGTGGAAATGAGAACTGGTGGGCAGGAGGGTCAAATGGGGGGTGAGGAGGATGAGGGAGGATGAGGACAGAGGAGGAGGAGGTGAGGAAGGTGGAGGAAGGTGAGGAGGCTGGGGGCGAGGGAAGGAGGAGGAGGAGGGTGAGGAGGGTGAGGAGGGTGAGGAGGGTGAGGTGAGGGGTCAGGAGGGTGAGGAGGATGAGGAGGGTGAGGAGGGTGGGAGAGGAGGTGGGTGAGGAGGTGAGGAGGGTGAGGAGGATGAGGAGGGTGAGGAGGATGAGGAGGAGGTGAGGAGGATGAGGAGGGTGAGGGAGGAAGGTGAGGAGGAGGAGAGGTGAGGAGGATGAGGAAGGTGAGGAGGATGAGGGAAGGAGGTGGAGGAGGGGGTGAGGAGGTGGGGGAGGATGGAGGAGGATGAGGAGGATGAGGAGGGTGAGGAGGGTGAGGAGGGTGAGGAGGGTGAGGAGGGTGAGGAGGGTGAGGAGGGTGAGGAGGGTGAGGAGGGTGAGGAAGGTGAGGAGGATGAGGAGGATGAGGAGAATGAGGAGGGTGAGGAAGGTGAGGAGGATGAGGAGGGTGAGGAGGGTGAGGAAGGTGAGGAGGGTGAGGAGGGTGAGGGGGGTGAGGAGGGTGAGGAGGGTGAGGAAGGCCCCCAGCCCCACCCCCACCAGCACTGACCTCCTTCTTGACCACGCGCATGGACAGCACCTTGTCCACGATGGCCGCGTCCTCCTCGCTCGGGTTCTCCTGCCGGGACAACCGGGATGGAGGAGGTGAGGAGGAGGAGGGTGGGGATGAAGGTCATGGACATGGAGGAGGTGAGGAGGAGGAGGACGGGGATGAAGGTCAGGGGATGGGGATGAAGGTGATGATGGGGATGAAGGTCATGGGGTAGGGATGAAGGTCGTGGGGTGGGGATGAAGGTCGTGGAGATGGAGGAGATGAGGAGGAGGATGGGGATGAAGGTCAGGGGGTGGGGAGGAAGATGATGATGGGGATGAAGGTCATGGGGTGAGGATGAAGGTCATGGACATGGAGGAGGTCAGGAGGAGGAGAATGGGGATGAAGGTCACGGGGTGGGGATGAAGGTCATGTGGATGGGGATGAAGGTCATGGAGATGGAGGAGGTGAGGAAGAGGATGGAGATGAAGGTCAGGGGGTGGGGAGGAAGGTGATGGACACGGAGGAGGTGAGGAGGAGGATGGGGATGAAGGTCAGGAGGTGGGGATGAAGGTGATGGGGATAGGGATGAAGATAATGGGGGACGAAGGTCGCGGACATGGAGGAGGTGAGGAGGAGGATGGGGATGAAGGTTGTGGGGATGGAGAGCTTGAGGAAGAGCATAGGGATGGAGAAGGTGATGAAGATGATGATGAAGATGAAGGAGATTAAGATGACCCACCACTAAGAACTGCACGGAGAACGGGAATATGACAGAGATAAAGATGACAATGAAGAAAAAGCAGATGATGAAGAAGATGAAGATGAAGGAGATGAAGAAAATGAAGATGATGAAGATGAAGATGAAGACGACCCACCACAAAGAACTGCATGGAGGGCAGGAAGATGACAGAGATAAAGATGACAATGAAGATGAAGGAGATGAAGGAGATGAAGAAGATGAAAATGAAGATGGAGACCCACCACGAAGAACTGCATGGAGGGCAGGAATGTGACAGAGATAAAGATGACAATGATGATGATGATGATGATGATGATGATGAAGATGAAGGCCACCCACCACGAAGAACTGCATGGAGGGCAGGAACATGACAGAAATAAAGCTGACAATGATGATGAAGATGGAGACCCACCACGAAGAACTGCATGGAGGGCAGGAATGTGACAGAGATAAAGATGACAATGACAATGAAGATGATGATGATGATGATGAAGAACATGAAGATGGAGACCCACCACGAAGAACTGCATGGAGGGCAGGAAGATGACAGAAATACAGATGACAATGAAGATAAAGAAGATGAAGGAGACAAAGGTGATGATGAAGATGAAGATGGAGACCCACCACGAAGAACTGCATGGAGGGCAGGAACATGACAGAGATAAAGATGACAATAATGATGAAGATGAAGAACATGAAGATGGAGACCCACCACGAAGAACTGCATGGAGGGCAGGAATATGACTGAGATAAAGATGACGATGATGATGAAGATGAAGATGAAGAAGATGAAGATGATGAAGATGAAGATGGTGACCCACCACGAAGAACTGCATGGAGGGCAGGAATGTGACAGAAATAAAGATAACAATGATGATGATGATGATGAAGATGAAGGCCACCCACCACGAAGAACTGCATGGAGGGCAGGAACATGACAGAGATAAAGATGACAATGAAGATGGAGACAAGATGAAGAGGGCAGGAAGACAGGTGGTGAAGATGATGAAGATGGAGACAGGTGTGGACATGGAGGGCAGGGAACAGACAAAGATGAAGATGAAGATGAAGATGAGACCCACATGGAAGAAGGCATGGAGGCCATCTGAGGGACACAGATACAGATGAAGATGATGGATGAAGATGAAGAACAGGAAGATGGAGACCACCACGAAGAACTGCATGGAGGGAGTACAGGTGTGCACAGGTGACCAGGAGATGAGGTGAGACAGGTGAGCACACCTGGGGTCCATTTGAGAGTGTTTTATGGTGCTGGGTCACCCGACAGGCGCCCGGCGCCATGGTACACCCTGCTGTGTGAGTACAGGTGTGCACAGGTGTGGACAGGTGAGCACAGGTGAGATAGATGAGACAGGTGAGACAGGTGACACACCTGGCTGCCATCATGGAGGGTGTTTTGTGACCTGCCAGGTCACCTGACAGGTTGCCATGGCGGTTGAGCACACCTTTTTGGGGTGTTTAGGTGTGTCCAGGTGTGCCCAGGTGTGTGCCCAGGTGTGACACAGGTGTGCACAGGTGAGACAGGTGAGACAGGTGACCACACCTGGCTGTCATCCGAGGGTGTTTGTGGCTGCTGGATCACCTGCCAAGGTCTCATGGTACACCACAATGTGAGTACAGGTGGGCACAGGTGTGTTACAGGTCAGACAGATGAGCACAGGTGAGACAGGTGAGCACACCTGGGTGTCATTTGAGGGTCTTTGTGGCTGCTGGGTCACCTGACACGTTGCCATGGTACACCCTGGTGTGAGTACAGGTGTGCACAGGTGTGTTACAGGTCAGACAAGTGAGCACAGGTGAGCACAGGTGTGGACAGGTGAGCACAGGTGAGCACACCTGGGTGTCATATGAGGATGTTTTATGGTGCTGGATCACCTGCCAGGTTGTGATGCTGCAGCTTGGTGTGCACAGGTGTCAGTAACAGGTGAGCACAGGTGTAGACAGATACAGGTGAGCACAGGTGAGCCTCAGGGGTGTCATTTGAGAGTGCGCCAAACCTGGTCACCTGACAGGGCCATGGTACACCCTGTTGAGATCAGATGTGCACAGGTGTATACAGGTGCACACAGGTGTGCACAGGTGAGACAGGTAAGCACAGGTGAGCTCACCTGGCTGCCATCTGAGGGTGTTTTCACCCGCTGGGTCACCTGTCACAGGTGAGCGAGGTGCTGCACCTGGTGTGCACAGGTGTGTCAGGGGGGGTCACCACAGGTGTATTACAGGTGTATAGTACAGCCCTGGTGTGCCCAGGTGAGCTCACCTTGGGGCACAGGTGAGTACATCCTGGGGGCTGCTGGATCATCTGGTGCGGGTCACCTGACACGCCAGGCTGGCCAGGTGTGAGTACAGGTGAGCACAGGTGAGTACAGGTGATTTCACAGGTGTGGTGACAGGGGGTGCCACACAGGTGACACCAGGTGATCACCCTTGGGGCCCCATACATTTTGGGGGTTTTTTATGCTGCTGGCCAGGCTGCACAGGTGCCATGGCACAGGTGTTTCAGGGGAGATACAGGTGTGTTGCAGGTGTGTCAGGTGCCCCCTGGGGACAGGTGTGTCAGTGCCCCCCAGGTGTGTGTTACCTGCCCAGGTGAGCACACCTTGGTGCCATCCCCAGGATGTTTCGTGGTGCTGGATCACCTGACCGGGCTGGCCAGGGTTCACCCGTGAGTACAGGTGTGTCAGTAACCCCACACAGGTGTGTTGGGATCCCACAGGTGTGTATCACACATACAGGTGGTGTGTTACCTGTCCAGGTGAGCTCACCTTGGCTGGCCTTGCAGTACATCTCGTGACAGGTGCTGGGATCACCTGGTGATGCCCAGGCTGACCATTGGTGTGTGTCAGGACCCCCCATACAGGTGTGGATCAGGGAACCCATTTTGGGTGTCCATAACCCCATACAGGTGTGTTACAGGTGTGCCCAGGGTGAGTGACACCAGGAGACAGGTGTTTTTCTCGACTGCTGGATCATCTGCCGGCTGGCCAGGCTGCCGTGGTGACAGGTAACTGGGGGTGTTCAGGTGCGACCAGGTGCCACAACTCGCCAGCTCCCAGTTGGCGATGGTGGAGACAGGTGCGAAACACCCTGAGGTACTGGTGACACACCTGAGACAGGTGACCTCCTGCAGGAACGCCGGGTGGATGGTTTTGCCCAGCCCCATCTCGTCCGCCAGGATGCAGTTCTGCCTGTGGGACAGGTGGGGCACAGGTGAGACACACCTGGGACAGGTTACATACACCTGAGGGACAGGTAACGTGCACCTGGGACAGGTGAGGTACACCTGGGATACACCTGGGACAAGTAAGGGATACCTGGGGTATACCTGGGATAGATAAAGTACACCTTAGATGCACTTGGGACAGGTAACTTACACCTGGGATACACCTGGGACAGGTGAGGTACACCTGAGATGGATAAAGTACACCTCCAATATACCTGGGACAGGTAAGGAACACCTGGGACAGGTGAGGTACACATGAGATACACCTGGGACAGGTGAGGCACACCTAGAATACACCTGAAATGCACCTAGGACAGGTAACTTAAATCTGGGATACACTTGGGACAGGTAAGGGACACCTGACATAGATAAAGTACACCTCTGATACACCTGGGACAGGTAAGGTACACCTAAGATACACCTGGGACAGGTAACTTATCTCTGAGATACACCTGGGACAGGTGAGGTACACCTGACATCGATAAAGTACACCTCGGATACACCTGAGACAGGTAAAGGACACCTTGGATACACCTGGGACAGGTAACTTGCACCTGGAACCCAGGACATGTAACACACCAGGTGTTCTCACCTGTCCCAGGTGTGCCCAGGTGTGTTTAACTGTCCCAGGTGTGCCCAGGTGAGCTCACCTGTTGTACCAGTTGAAGAGCAGCCAGTTGACGCCCTCCAGCTGGTATTCCCGCAGCCGGTACCCTCACCTGTCCCAGGTGTTCCCAGGTGTGTTTACCTGCCCCAGGTGTGTTTACCTGTCCCAGGTGTGCCCAGGTGAGCTCACCTGTTGTACCAGTTGAAGAGCAGCCAGTTGACCCCCTCCAGCTGGTATTCCCGCAGCCGGTACCCTCACCTGTCCCAGGTGTGCCCAGGTGTGTTTACCTGTCCCAGGTGTGTTTACCTGTCCCCCAGGTGAGCTCACCTGTTGGTGAAGGAGCAGCCAGTTCACCCCTCCAGGCTGGTATTGGCCCAGCATACACCTTGTGGTTCTTGTACTGGGCACCCCAGCTTTTTGACCAGGCACCGCCTGGGGACCTGCAACAGGTGAGACACAGGTGAGATACAGGTGAGATACACGTGAGACATACAGGTGAGATAACTTATACAGGTGAAACACAGGTGAGACATACAGGTGAGACACACAGGTGAGACACAGGTGAGACATACAGGTGAGTGACAGGTGAGATAACTTATACAGGTGAGGCACAGGTGAGACACACAGGTAAGACAACTTATACAGGTGAGGCATACAGGTGAGATATACAGGTGAGACACACAGGTGAGCTACACACAGGTGAGATGTACAGGTGAGACAGGTAAGATAATTTATACAGGTGAGATATACAGGTGAGACATACAGATGAGATAACTGACACAGATAAGGCACACAGGTGAGACACAGGTGAGACATACAGGTGAGATATACAGGTGAGACACACAGGTAAGATATACAGGTGAGATAACTCATACAGGTGAGACATACAGGTGAGATAACATCCAGGTGAGATAACATCCAGGTGAGATAACTTATACAGGTGAGACACACAGGTGAGGCACAGGTGAGATATACAGGTGAGACATACAGGTGAGACACACAGGTAAGATATACAGGTGAGATAACTTATACAGGTGAGACACACAGGTGAGACACACAGGTGAGGCACAGGTGAAATATACAGGTGAGACATACAGGTAAGATATACAGGTGAGATAACTTATACAGGTGAGACACACAGGTGAGATACACAGGTGAGACACACAGGTAAGATAACTTATACAGGTGAGACACAGGTGAGACGCACAGGTAAGGTACAGGTGAGACACAGGTGAGACACAGCTGAGACACAGGTGAGACACACAGGTGAGGCACAGGTGAGACACAGGTGAGATAACATACAGGTGAGACACAGGTGAGACACAGACAAGGTACAGGTGAGACACAGGTGAGACACACAGGTGAGACATACAGGTAAGGTAAAGGTGAGATACCGGTGAGACACAGGTGAGATAACATACACGTGAGACACAGGTGAGACATACAGGTAAAGTACAGGTGAGACACAGGTGAGACACAGGTGAGCCAAGTGAGATGAAAGTGGGACAGGTGAGACACAGGTGAGATACAGGTAAGACACATGAAATAAGTCATACACGTGAGACACAGGTGAGACACAGGTGGGCCAGGTGAGCCAGGTGGGAGGGTCCGGCTCACCTGTATGGGGGCACCTGCCCAGGTGAGGGGCGTGGCCTCACCTGGACACACGGGCCTCACCTGTCACAGGAGACACACAGGTGAGACATCCGGAGAGAACCGTACCTTAGCCCGTCCACGCCCCTCCTGCAGCTCCCAGGTGCTGTCCTCATATGGTAATGAGCACCACTTGACCAGGTAATACACCACAGGCTGCACAGGTGAGACAGGTGAGACAGGTAACACACCTGGGCACACCTGGGTACAGGTAACTGACCAGGTAACCCCTCCTGCAGCTCCCAGGTGCTGTCCTCATATGGTAATGAGCACCATTTCACCAGGTAATACACCACGGGCTGCACAGGTGAGACAGGTGAGACAGATAACACACCTGGGCACACCTGGGTACAGGTAACTGCCAGGTAACCCCTCCTGCAGCTCCCAGGTGCTGTCCTCATATGGTAATGAGCACCATTTCACCAGGTAATACACCACGGGCTGCACAGGTGAGACAGGTGAGACAGATAACACACCTGGGCACACCTGGGTACAGGTAACTGCCAGGTAACCCCTCCTGCAGCTCCCAGGTGCTGTCCTCGTATGGTAATGAGCACCACTTGACCAGGTAATACACCACGGGCTGCACAGGTGAGAGCACACCTGGTCAGGTGAGTGATCATACACCTGGATACAGGTAACTGTCAGGTAACTGCCACCTGGGTACACCTGGGTACACCTGGGTACAGGTAACTGCCAGGTAACTGACACCTGGGTACACCTGGGCACACCTGGATACACCTGGGCAGGTAACTGCCAGCTAACTCACACCTGGATACACCTGGGCACACCTGGGTACAGGTAACTGCCAGGTAACTCACACCTGCATACACCTGGACAGGTAACTGACCTCACACCTGGGCACACCTGGGTACACCTGGGCAGGTAACTGACAGCTAACTCACACCTGGATACACCTGGGCACACCTGGATACAGGTAATTGCCAGGTAACTCACACCTGCATACACCTGGACAGGTAACTGACCTCACACCTGGGTATACCTGGGCAGGTAACTGACCTCACACCTGGATACACCTGGATACACCTGGATACACCTGCACAGGTAACTGACACCACACCTGGGTACACCTGGATACACCTGCATACACCTGCATACAGCTGCACAGGTAACTGACCCCACACCTGGATACACCTGGATACACCTGGACAGGTCAAGGCACCACAGCAAAATCACCAAGAATCCCAAATTTTGGGGTTTCATTCCCACAAAAATCCACAAAAATCAAAAAAATCCACAAAAATTCACAAAAATTCACAAAACCCCCAAAAAACGCCACAAAAATCCACAAAAACCCCACAAAATCCCTGTTTTTTCCCCAATTTCAGTTCCTAAACCCCAAAATCCCCAATTTTCGGTTCCTAAACCCCCAAATCCCCATTTTCTGCCCCATTCCGGTTCCCAAAGCCCCAAAATCCCCGTTTTTCCCCCAATTCCGGTTTCTAACACCAAAATCCCCATTTTTCCCCCCATTTCAGTTCCCACACCCCAAATCCCCATTTTTTTCCCCAATTTTGGTTCCTAAACCCCAAAATCCCCGTTTTTCCCCAATTTTTGTTTCCCACACCCCAAATCCCCGTTTTTTCCCCCAATTTCATTTCCTAAACCCCAAAATCCCCAGGTTTCCCCACATTTGACGCTAACCCGCAAAATCCCCCCCCAGTTCCCTCCCCTGTCCCCATTTTTCGGTTCCTAACACCCCAAAATCCCCATTTTTCCCCCCAATTTCGGTTTCTAACACCCAAAATCCCCAATTTTTGGTTCCCGCACCCAAAATCCCCGTTTTTTCCCCAATTTCGGTTCCTACACCCAAAATTCCCGGTTTTTTTCCCCAATTTTGGTTTGTAAATCCCTGTCCCATTTTGTGTTTCCCCACACCCAAAATCCCTTTTTTCCCCACCTGGTTCCTACACCCCAAATCCCCTGACCCCAATTCCATTTCCCACACCCCAAAACCCCCATTTTTTTCCCCAATTTTTGGTTTCTAACACCCAAAATCCCCACTTTCAGTTCCTAAACCCCAAAATCCCCAATTTCAGTTCCCACACCCAAAATCCCCAATTTCGGTTCCCACACCCCAAAATCCCCATTTTTTTCCCCAATTTTCGGTTTCTAACACCCCAAATCCCCGTTTTTCCCCCAAATTTTGGTTCCTACACCCCAAATTCGCATTCTTCCCCCCAATTTTGGTTCTCACACCCCAAAATCCCCGTTTTCCCCCCAATTTCGGTTCCTACACCCAAAATCCCTGGTTTTTTCCCCAATGAGTTTCTGTCCCACCCAAAACCCCCAATTTCATTTCCCACACCCAAAATCCCCAATTTCGGTTCCTAAACCCCAAAATCCCCAATTTTCGGTTCCTAAACCCCAAAATCCCGGTTTTCTGCCCCAATTTTTGGTTCCCACACCCCAAAATCCCCAATTTTCGGTTCCTAACACCCAAAATCCCAATTTTTTGCCCCTATTTCAGTTCCCAAACCCCAAAATCCCCAATTTTGGTTCCTAAACCCCCAAATTCCCATTTTTCCCCCAATTTTGGTTTCTAACACCCAAAATCCCCAATTTCGGTTCCCACACCCCAAAATCCCCCTTTTTTCCCCAAGTTTTGGTTTCTAACACCCAAAATCCCCAAATTTCGGTTCCTAAACCCCCAAATCCCCATTTTTCCCCCAATTTTGGTTTCTAACACCCCCTGCCCCCCCAAAGGTTTTACCACACCCAAATCCCCACCATTTCAATTTGGTTTCTAACACCCCAAATCCCCAATTTTTGGTTCCTACACCCAAAATCCCCAATTTTTGGTTCCTACACCCAAAATCCCCATTTTTCCCCCCAATTCCATTTCCCACACCCCAAAATCCCCCTTTTTTCCCCAATTTTCGGTTCCTAAACCCCAAAATCCCCATTTTTCGTTTCCCACCCCCAAAATCCCCGTTTTTTTCCCAATTTTCGTTTCCCGCACCCAAAATCCCCATTTTTTCCCCCTATTTCGGGTCCCAAACCCCAAAATCCCCAAATTTCGGTTTCTAACACCCAAAATCCCCAATTCCGGTTCCCACACCCAAAATCCCCATTTTTCCTCCAATTTCCATTTCTAACTCCCCAAATCCCCATTTTTTTTTCCCCAATTTCAGTTCCCACACCCCAAAATCCCCGTTTTCTGACCCAATTTTCAGTTCCCACACCCCAAAATCCCCATTTTTTTCCCCAATTTTGGTCCCTACACCCCAAATCCCCATTTTTCCCCCAATTTCAGTTCCTAACACCCCAAAATCCCCGTTTTCCCCCCAATTTTTGGTTCCCACTCCCAAAATCACCATTTTTCCCCCCAATTTTGGTATCTAACACCCAAAATCCCCAATTTCGGTTCCTAAACCCCCAAAATCCCCATTTTTCCCCCCAATTTCAGTTCCCACACCCCAAATTCCCCGTTTTCCCCCCAATTTCGGTTCCTACACCCAAAATCCCTGGTTTTTTTCCCCAATTTCGGTTTCTAACACCCAAAACCCCCAATTTCATTTCCCACACCCAAAATCCCCAATTTCGGTTCCTAAACCCCAAAATCCCCAATTTTCGGTTCCTAACACCCAAAATCCCAATTTTTTGCCCCTATTTCAGTTCCCAAACCCCAAAATCCCCAATTTTTGGTTCCCAAACCCAAAATCCCCGTTTTTTTCCCAATTTCGGTTCCCAAACCCCCAAAATCCCCAATTTTTGGTTCCCAAACCCCAAAATCCCCATTTTTTTCCCAATTTCGGTTCCCAAACCCCCAAAATCCCCATTTTTCCCCCCAATTTCGGTTTCTAACACCCAAAATCCCCACTTTCAGTTCCTAAACCCCCAAATCCCCAATTCGCTTCCCACACCCAAAATCCCCTGCTTTTCCCAATTCCGGTTCCCACACCCAAAATCCCCAATTTCAGTTTCTAACACCCAAATTCCCAATTTCACATTTCCCACACCCCAAATCCCCCCAGCTTCCCCCAATTTTGGTTTCTAACACCCCAAATCCCCAATTTTCGCTTTCCCACCCCAAAAAATCCCCGGGTTTTTTCCCAATTTTCGCTTCCCACACCCAAAATCCCCAATTTTGGTTTCTAACACCCCAAAATCCCCCTTTTCCCCCTGGGACAGTTTCTAACACCCAAAACCCAATTTCAAGTTCCTAAACCCCAAAATCCCCAATTTTCAGTTCCTAAACCCCAAAATCCCCATTTTTGGCCCCTATTTTGGTTCCCAAACCCCAAAATCCCCAATTTTTCCTAAACCCCAAAATCCATTTTCTGCTCCATTCCGGTTCCCACACCCAAAATCCCCGTTTTTTTCCCCAATTTCAGTTCCTAACACCCCAAATCATTTTTGCCCCTATTTCGGGTTCCCAAACCCCAAAATCCCCAATTTTGGTTCCCAAACCCAAAATCCCCATTTTTCGCTTTCCACACCCAAAATCCCTTTTTCCCCAATTTCATTTCCTAACATCCAAAATTCTATTTTGGGTTCCCACCCCAAAATCCCCAGGTTTTCCCACCACGGGCTTCCCACCCCCAAATCCAGGTTTCCCCCAATTTTCGGTTCCCAAACCCCCAAAATCCCCGGTTTTTCCAATTTCAGTTTCCCCACCCCAAAATCCCCTTTTGCTCCACAAAAAGGCCCACCTCGTTGTCCAAGTCCACGCCAGCACTCGTCCAGGATGCACGACCTCCACGTAGTCGGGGGCTGAAGGGCCCTCATCCTGCCAGGAACCCCAAAATCCTCGGGGTTTCTAAATTCTGCTCCCCGGGACTCTCGCTGCCCCCAAATCCACGGCATTTGCCCAAAATCCACAATTTCCCAAAATCCACAGGCCTCCCAAAATCCACAATTTCCCCAAAAATTCCCAATTTTTCCCCAAAATCCCAATTTTCCCCTAAAAACCCCAATTTCCCCAAAAATCCCATTTTTCCCCTAAAACTCCACAATTTCCCCCTCAAAAATCCAGAATTTCCCCCCAAAATCCCCAATTTCCCCTCAAAAAATCCCCATTTCCCTCAAAATCCCCATTTTTTCCTCAAAAATCCCCAGGATTTTCCCAAAAATCCCCAATTTTTTTCCCTCAAAAATCCCCATTTTTTCCCTCAAAACTCCCCAATGTTTTCCCAAAAATCCCCAATTTCCTCCCCAAAATCCACAGCATTTTCCCAAAACTCCACAATTCTTTCCCTCAAAAATCCCCAATTTTTCCCCTCAAAAATCTCCAATTTTTTTTCCTCAAAAATCCCCAATGTTTTCCCAAAAATCCCCAATTTCCCGCCCAAAATGCTCAGGATTTTCCCAAAAATCCCAATTTTTTTAACTCAAAAATCCGCAACTTCCCCCCAAAAATCCCCAAATTTTTCCCTCAAAAATCCCCAATTTTTCCCCCCCAAAAATTCCCAATTTTTCCCCTCAAAAATCCCCAATTTTTCCCCTCAAAAATCCACAATTTCCACCCCAAAATCCACAGCGCTTTCCCAAAAATCCACAATTTCCTCCCCAAAATCCCCAGCATTTTCCCAAAAATCCACAATTTCCTCCTCAAAATCCACAGCATTTTCCCAAAAATCCACAATTTCCCCCCAAAATCCACAGCATTTCCCCCAAAACCCCAATTTTCCCCCCAAAATCCCCAAACTTTCCCCCCAAAAACCCCAATTTTTCCCTCCAAAATCCCCAAATTTTCCCCATAAAAACCCCAATTTTTCCCCCCAAAACCCCCAATTTTTCCCCCCAAAATCCCCAATTTTTCCCCCCAAAAACCCCAATTTCCCCCCCAAAAACCCCAATTTTCCTCAAAATCCCCAATTTTCCCCCCCAAAACCCCCAATTTTCCCCCTTAAAAACCCCAATTTTTCCCCATAAAAAACCCCAAATTTTCTCCATAAAAACCCCAATTTTTCCCCATAAAAAAACCCAAATTTTCCCCATAAAAACACCCAATTTTCCCCACAAAAACCCCAATTTTCCCCATAAAAAACCCCAATTTTCTCCCGCAAAATCCCCAATTTTTCCCCTCAAAAACCTCCAATTTTTTTTCCACAAAAATCCCCAATTTTTCCCTCCAAAATCCCCAAATTTTCCCCATTAAAAACCCCAATTTTTCCCCATAAAAACCACAATTTTTCCCCACAAAAAACCCCAAATTTTCCCCCCAAAACCCCCAATTTTTCCCCATAAAAAACCCCATTTTTCCCCATAAAAAACCCCAATTTTTCCCCCCAAAAACCCCAAATTTTCCCCAAAAAACCCCCAAATTTCCCCCCCACCCCCCGTTTTTCCCAAAATCCCGGTTTTTCGGCCCGAACCTCGTGGAAGAAATGCCGCATTTGGTTCATCTTGGTCTTGAAGCGCTTCAGCTTCTGGTGGATGCGTTTGTCCTTCTCCAGCTGCGCGATCGTCGCCCACTCGCAGTGCAGGTACGAGCTGGGGGCGGGGCCATGTCAGGGACACGCCCCCATCCCACGGGACAGCCAATCGCAGAGACCCACCCAAAATGGGCAAAAACGACCCCAAAATGGGCAAAAATGGCCCCAAACTGGCCCAAAGCCGCCCCTCTCCAGCTGCGCCATCGTCGCCCACTCGCAGTGCAGGTACGAGCTGGGGGCGGGGTCACGTCAGGGACACGCCCTCCCGGATAGCCAATCACAGAGACATACCCAAAATGGGCAAAAACCGCCCCAAAAACGGCCCCAAAATGGGCAAAAATGGCCCCAAAGTGCCCCAAAGCCGCCCCTCTCCAGCTGCGCCATCACCCCACCGCAGTGCAGGTACCCCTGGGGCTGGACACGCCCAGATAGCCAATCACAGAGCCACACCCCAAAATGGGCAAAAACCGCCCCAAAACCGACCCCAAAATGGGCAAAAACGGCCCCAAAATGGCCCAAAGCCGCCCCTCTCCAGCTGGGGTGCAAAAATCACAGGGCCCCACACGCCCCCCAACAGCCAATCACAGAGACACATCCAAAATGGGCAAAAACGGCCCCAAAATGGCCCAAAAACCACCCCAAAATGGCCCCAAAATGGGCAAAAACGACCCCAAAATGGGCAAGAACTACCCCAAAACCGACCCCAAAATGGGCAAAAACGACCCCAAAACCAACCCCAAAATGGGCAAAAATGACTCCAAAATGCCCCCAAAAACGACCCCAAAATGAGCCCAAAATGCCCCAAAACCTCCTCAAAATGGTGCAAAAATGACCCAAAAACCACCTCCACATGCCCCAAAATGGGCAAAAATGACCCCAAAATGGCCCAAAACCCACCCCAAATTGGATAAAAATGACCCCAAAATGGCCCCCAAAAACCGCCCCCAAATGAGCCCAAAAACCGCCCCCAAATGAGCCCAAAATGCCCAAAAAGCCGCCCTGGAATGCCCCAAAACCACCTCAAAATGGTGCAAAAATGACCCAAAAACCACCTCCAAATGCCCCAAAATGGGCAAAAATTACCCCAAAATGGCCCAAAAACCGCCCCAAATTGGATAAAAATGACCCCAAAATGCCCCCAAAAACTGCCCCCAAATGAGCCCAAAATGCCCCAAATTGAGCCCAAAATGCCCCAAAAAGCCACCCTGGAATGCCCCAAAACCACCTCAAAATGGTGCAAAAATGACCCAAAAACCACCTCAAAAACCACCCCAAAGTGGCCCCCTTTTTTACCCAAATGACCCCTGCAAAACCGCCCCCAAAACCCAAAACGAATCCCAAAATGGGCAAAACCCCCAAAATGGGCAAAAATCCAAATGGGCCCCAAAGCCCCAAATCCTTTCCAGGGGCGCCCCATTTTCCCACTGCAGTGCAGGTAATTGCCCCCCCCAATCACAGAGACACACCCAAAAATGGGCAAAAACGGCCCCAAAAACGACCCCAAAATGGGCAAAAATGGCCCCAAAATGGGCAAAAACGGCCCCAAAATGGGCAAAAATGGCCCCAAAATGGCCCAAAAACTGCCCCAAAATGGCCCCAAAATGCCCCAAAACCTCCTCAAAATGGTGCAAAAATGACCCAGAAACCACCTCCAAATGCCCCAAAATGGGCAAAATGACCCAAATGGCCAAAACCGCCCCCAAAAAACCCCAAAATGAGCCCAAAACTGCCCCAAATGAGCCCAAATGCCCCAAATGAGCCCAAATGCCCCAAAAATACACCCTGAATGCCCCAAACCACCCAAAATGGTGCAAAATGACCCCAAATGCCCCCCAAATTTTCCCCAAATGACCCCAAATTACCCCAAAACCACCCCAAAATGGGCAAAAATTACCTCAAAATGGGCCAAAAACCACCCCAAAACTGGGTTCATGACCCCAAATTTTACCCCAAAAATCCCCCAAATGAGCCCAATGAGCCCAAAACCTCCTCAAAATGGTGCAAAAATGACCCAAAACCACCCCAAACCATTCCAAAATAGGCAAAATGACCCCAAAAAAATTCCCCCAAAACGACCCTAAATGGCCCCAAAACCCCAAAAATGGTGCCAAATGGCCCAAAACCACCTCAAAACCACCCCAAAGTGGCCCCTCAAATGGGGAAAATTACCCCAAACCCCCCAAAAAACTGCCCCAAATGGCCCCCAAAATGTCCAAAACCACCCTGATGCAAAAATGACCCAAAAACCACCTCCAAATGCCCCAAAATGGACAAAAATTAACCCAAAAATGACCCCAAAAATGACCCCAAACTGCCCCCAAATGCCCCCAAACGTCCCCAAATGTCCCCAAATGCCCCCAAACGTCCCCAAGTGTCCCCAAATGCCCCCAAATGTCCCCAAACTGCTCCCAAATGTCCCCAAATGCCCCCAAACTGACCCAAACCCAACCCCAAAATGTCCCCAAATTTCCCCAAACTGACCCCAAAAATTCCCTAAAATGCAACCCCAAATGTCCCCAAACTGCCCCCAAATGTCCCCAAATGCCCCCAACCGACCTCCCCAAACTGACCCCATGACCAGGAGTGACCAAAAACTGTCCCCAAATGTCCCCAAACTGACCCCAAGTGACCCCAAATGTCCCCAAACTGACCATAAATGACCAGGAGTGACCAAAAACTGTCCCCAAATGTCCCCAAACTGACCCCAAATGCCCCCAAATGTCCCCAAATGTCCCCAAAATGTCCCCAAAATGTCCCCAAACTGACCCCAAACTGACCCCAAGTGACCATAAATGACCATAAACAGCCCCAAATGTCCCCAAATTGCCCCCAAAATGTCCCCAAATGTCCCCAAATGCCCCCAAAGTGCCCCCAAATGTCCCCAAACTGACCCCAAACCGACCCTAAACTGACCAGGAGTGACCCCAAATAACCATGAGTGACCCCAAACTGACCCCAAATGTCCCCAAAGTGCCCCCAAATGTCCCCAAACTGACCCCAAGTGACCATAAATGACCATAAACAGCCCCAAAACAACCCAAAATGACCCCAAACTGACCCCAAACCGACCCCAAATGTCACCAAACCGACCCCAAACGCCCCCAAATGTCCCCAAACTGCCCCCAAATGTCCCCAAATGCCCCCAACTGCCCCCCCAAGTGACCCCAAATGTCCCCAAACTGACCCCAAATGACCAGGAGTGACCAAAAACTGACCATGGATGACCATAAATGACCCCAAACCGACCCCAAACCTGCCCCAAGTGTCCCCAAATGCCCCCAAATGTCCCCAAACTGCCCCCAAATGTCCCCAAACTGACCCCAAATGCCCCCAAACTGCCCCCAAATGCCCCCAAAGTGTCCCCAAACATCCCCAAATGCCCCCAAACGTCCCCAAATTCCCCCAAAATGAACCCAAACTGCCCCAAAATGTCCCCAAATGCCCCCAAATGCCCCCAAATGTCCCCAAAATGTCCCCAAAATGTCCCCAAACTAACCCCAAAGTGACCCCAAATGCCCCCAAATGTCCCCAAATGCCCCCAAACTGCCCCCAAAGTGTCCCCAAATGACCAGGAGTGACCAAAAACTGACCATGGATGACCATAAATGACCCCAACCCGACCCCAAAATGTCCCCAAATGCCCCCAAATGTCCCCAAACTGACCCAAAATTACCCCAAACTGACCCCAACCCAACCCCAAACTGCCCCAAATGACCAGGAGGACCACAAAATGCCCCCAAATGTCCCCAAATGTCCCCCAAATGTCCCCAAACCGACCCCAAACTGACCATAAACTGCCCCCAAATGCCCCCAAATGCCCCCAAATGTCCCCAAATGTCCCCAAATGTCCCCAAACTGCCCCCAAATGTCCCCAAATGCCCCCAAACCGACCCCAAACTGACCATAAATGACCAGGAGTGACCAAAAACTGTCCCCAAACTGCCCCCAAACTGACCCCAAGTGCCCCCAAATGTCCCCAAACTGACCCCAAACCGACCCCAAATGTCCCCAAACTGACCCCAAATGCCCCCAAAGTGACCCCAAACCGACCCCAAACCAACCAATTTTGACCAGGAGGACCACAACTGACCCCAACCCCCACCCCAAACTGCCCCCAAAGTGCCCCCAAATGCCCCCAAACTGCCCCCAAATGTCCCCAAATGTCCCCAAATGCCCCCAAACTGCCCCCAAGTGACCCCAAATGTCCCCAAACACCCCCAAATGTCCCCAAAATGCCCCAAAACCAAAGCCCCCTGCACTTTGGAGTTCTTGTAAATTGAACTCCCCAAACCACCTGTCCCGAGGGCAGCTGGGGGCGCAGGACGGAGGATGAGGAGGGTGAGGAGGATGAGGAGGGTGAGGAAGGTGAGGAAGGTGAGGAAGGTGAGGGGGGTGAGGAGGGTGAGGATGAGGAGGGTGAGGAGGGTGAGGAGGGTGAGGAGGATGAGGAGGGTGAGGAGGGTGAGGAGGATGAGGAGGGTGAGGAGGATGAGGAGGGTGAGGAGGGTGAGGAAGGTGAGGAGGGTGAGGAGGGTGAGGAGGATGAGGAGGGTGAGGAGGGTGAGGAGGATGAGGAGGGTGAGGAGGGTGAGGAGGATGAGGAGGATGAGGAGGGTGAGGAGGGTGAGGAGGGTGAGGAAGGTGAGGAGGATGAGGAGGGTGAGGAGGGTGAGGAGGGTGAGGATGAGGAGGGTGAGGAGGGTGAGGAGGGTGAGGAGGATGAGGAGGGTGAGGAGGATGAGGAGGGTGAGGAGGATGAGGAGGGTGAGGAGGGTGAGGAGGGTGAGGAGGATGAGGAAGGTGAGGAGGGTGAGGAGGGCGATGAAGGTGAGGAGGGTGAGGAGGGTGAGGAGGATGAGGAGGGTGAGGAGGGTGAGGAGGATGAGGAGGATGAGGAGGGTGAGGAGGGTGAGGAGGGTGAGGAGGATGAGGAGGATGAGGAGGGTGAGGAGGATGAGGAGGGTGAGGAGGGTGAGGAGGGTGAGGAGGATGAGGAGGATGAGGAGGGTGAGGAGGGTGAGGAGGATGAGGAGGGGTGAGGGGGTGAGGAGGTGAGGGGGGTGAGGAGGGTGAGGAGGGTGAGGAAGGTGAGGAGGATGAGGAGGATGAGGAGGGTGAGGAGGGGGAGGAGGGTGAGGAGGGTGAGGAGGGTGAGGAGGATGAGGAAGGTGAGGAGGGTGAGGAGGGCGATGAAGGTGAGGAGGGTGAGGAGGGTGAGGAGGATGAGGAGGGTGAGGAGGGTGAGGAGGGTGAGGAGGATGAGGAGGGTGAGGAGGGTGAGGAGGGTGAGGAGGGTGAGGAGGGTGAGGAGGGTGAGGAAGGTGAGGAAGGTGAGGAGGATGAGGAGGGTGAGGAGGGTGAGGAGGGTGAGGGAGGATGAGGAGGGGTGAGGAGGGGTGAGGAGGGTGAGGAGGGTGGGGAGGGTGAGGAGGTGAGGAGGGTGAGGAGGATGAGGAGGGGTGAGGAGGGTGAGGGAGGATGGGAGGAGGATGAGGAGGGTGAGGAGGGTGAGGAGGGGTGAGGAGGGTGAGGAAGGTGAGGAGGATGAGGAGGGTGAGGAGGATGAGGAGGGTGAGGAGGGTGAGGAGGGTGAGGAGGGTGAGGAGGATGAGGAGGGTGAGGAGGGTGAGGAGGGTGAGGAGGATGAGGAGGATGAGGAGGGTGAGGAGGGTGAGGAGGAGGATGAGGAGGAGGGGAGGGTGAGGAGGGTGAGGAGGATGGGAGGGTGAGGAGGGTGGGAGGAGGGTGAGGAAGGTGAGGAGGGTGAGGAGGGTGAGGAGGGTGAGGAGGGTGAGGAGGGTGAGGAGGATGAGGAGGGTGAGGAGGGTGAGGAGGGTGAGGAGGGTGAGGAGGGTGAGGAGGATGAGGAGGTGGAGGAGGGGGAGGAGGTGAGGAGGATGAGGAGGAGGGAGGAGGATGAGGAGGTGAGGAGGGTGAGGGAAGGTGAGGAGGGTGAGGAAGGTGGGAGGGAGGGGTGGGAGGGTGAGGAGGATGAGGAGGGTGAGGAGGGTGAGGAGGGTGAGGAAGGTGAGGAGGATGAGGAGGGTGAGGAGGATGAGGAGGGTGAGGAGGATGAGGAGGGTGAGGAGGATGAGGAGGGTGAGGAGGATGAGGAGGGTGAGGAGGATGAGGAGGGTGAGGAGGGTGAGGAGGATGAGGAGGATGAGGAAGGTGAGGAGGGTGAGGAGGGTGAGGAGGATGAGGAAGGTGAGGAGGGTGAGGTGGGTGAGGAAGGTGAGGAAGGTGAGGAGGATGAGGAGGGTGAGGAGGATGAGGAAGGTGAGGAGGGTGAGGAAGGTGAGGAGGATGAGGAGGGTGAGGAGGATGAGGAAGGTGAGGAAGGTGAGGAGGGTGAGGAAGGTGAGGAAGGTGAGGAGGGTGAGGAGGATGAGGAGGGTGAGGAGGGTGAGGAAGGTGAGGAGGATGAGGAGGGTGAGGAGGGTGAGGAGGGTGAGGAAGGTGAGGAGGGTGAGGAGGGTGAGGAAGGTGAGGAGGGTGAGGAAGGTGAGGAAGGTGAGGAGGGTGAGGAGGATGAGGAGGGTGAGGAGGGTGAGGAAGGTGAGGAGGATGAGGAGGGTGAGGGGGTGAGGAGGTGAGGAGGAGGAGGAAGGTGAGGAGGGTGAGGAAGGGAGGAGGGTGAGGAGGGTGAGGAGGGTGAGGAGGTTGAGGAGGGTGAGGAGGGTGAGGAGGATGAGGAGGATGAGGAAGGTGAGGAGGATGAGGAGGGTGATGAAGGTGAGGAGGGTGAGGAGGATGAGGAGGGTGAGGAGGGTGAGGAGGGTGAGGAGGATGAGGAGGAGGAGGAGGGTGAGGAAGGTGAGGAAGGTGAGGAGGGTGAGGAGGGTGAGGAAGGTGAGGAAGGTGAGGAGGGTGAGGAGGGTGAGGAGGATGAGGAGGGTGAGGAGGATGAGGAGGGTGAGGAGGGTGAGGAAGGTGAGGAGGGTGAGGAAGGTGAGGGGGTGAGGAGGGTGAGGAGGGCGAGGAAGGTGAGGAGGATGAGGAGGGTGAGGAGGGTGAGGAGGGTGAGGAGGATGAGGAGGGTGAGGAGGGTGAGGAAGGTGAGGAGGATGAGGAGGGTGAGGAGGGTGAGGAGGGTGAGGAGGATGAGGAGGATGAGGAGGATGAGGAGGGTGAGGAGGGTGAGGAGGATGAGGAGGGTGAGGAAGGCCCCAGCCCCACCCCCCCCAGCACTGACCTCCTTCTTGACCACGCGCATGGACAGCACCTTGTCCACGATGGCCGCGTCCTCCTCGCTCGGGTTCTCCTGCCGGGACAACCGGGATGGAGGGGGTGAGGAGGAGGAGGATGGGGAGGAAGGTCAGGGGGATGGAGGAGGTGAGGAGGAGGAGGATGGGGATGAAGGTCAGGGGATGGGGATGAAGATCAGGGGGTGGGGAGGAAGGTCGTGGAGATGGAGGAGGTGAGGAGGAGGATGGGGATGAAGGTCATGGGGATGGGGAGGACGATGATGATGGAGATGAAGGTCATGGGATGGGGATGAAGGTCAGGGGGTGGGGATGAAGGTCATGGACATGGAGGAGGTGAGGAGGAGGATGGGGATGAAGGTCATGGGATGGGGATGAAGGTCGTGGGGTGGGGATGAAGATAATGGGGGACGAAGGTCGCGGACATGGAGGAGGTGAGGAGGATGAAGGTGGCGAAGGTGGTGGAGAAGGTGAAGAACGTCAGGAAGGTGGTGATGAAGATGATGGGGATGAAGGTCATGGGAGTGGAGGAGGACGGGGATGAAGAAGGTGATGAAGATGATGGGAACGGGATGAGGATGAAGGTGATGGGGATAGAGGAGGTGAGGAGGAGGATGGGGATGAAGGTTGTGGGGATGGAGAGCTTGAGGAAGAGCATAGGGATGGAGAAGGAGATGAAGATGATGATGAAGATGAAGGAGATTAAGATGACCCACCACTAAGAACTGCACGGAGAACGGGAAGATGACAGAGATAAAGATGACAATGATGATGATGATGATGATGAAGATGAAGATGGAGACCCACCACGAAGAACTGCACGGAGGGCAGGAACATGACAGAGATAAAGATGACAATGATGATGATGATGATGATGAAGATGACCCACCACGAAGAACTGCATGGAGGGCAGAAATGTGACAGAAATAAAGATGACAATGATGATGAAGATGATGAAGAAGATGGTGACCCACCACGAAGAACTGCATGGAGGGCAGGAATACGACAGAGATAAAGATGACAATGATGATGATGATGAAGATGATGAAGGTGATGAAGATGAAGAAGATGGAGACCCACCACAAAGAACTGCATGGAGGGCAGGAACGTGACAGAGATAAAGATGACAATGAAGATGAAGAAGATGATGATGATGAAGATGATGAAGATGAAGATGGAGACCCACCACGAAGAACTGCATGGAGAACAGGAACATGACAGAGATAAAGATGACAATGATGATGATGAAGGTGATGAAGAACATGAAGATGGAGACCCACCACGAAGAACTGCATGGAGGGCAGGAATACGACACAGACACAGATGAAGGTGATGATGATGATGAAGATGACCCACCACGAAGAACTGCATGGAGGGCAGGAACGTGACAGAGATAAAGATGACAATGAAGATGAAGATGATGAAGATGATGATGATGAAGATGAAGATGAAGAACATGAAGATGGAGACCCACCATGAAGAACTGCATGGAGAGCAAGAATACGACAGAGATACAGATGACAATGATGATGATGAAGATGAAGATGGAGACCCACCACGAAGAACTGCATGGAGGGCAGGAATATGACTGAGATAAAGATGACGATGATGATGAAGATGAAGATGAAGAAGATGAAGATGATGAAGATGAAGATGGTGACCCACCACGAAGAACTGCATGGAGAACGGGAAGACGACAGAGATAAAGATGACAATGATGAAGATGATGAAGATGAAGATGAAGATGATGAAGATGGAAACCCACCACAAAGAACTGCATGGAGGGCAGGAAGATGACAGAGATAAAGATGACAATGATGATGATGATGAAGATGAAGAAGATGATGATGATGAAGATGAAGGCCACCCACCACGAAGAACTGCATGGAGGGCAGGAATACAACACAGATACAGATGACAATGAAGATGATGATGATGATGAAGATGGAGACCCACCACGAAGAACTGCATGGAGGGCAGGAATGCGATACAGATGAAGATGATGAAGATGATGATGATGATGAAGATGACCCACCACGAAGAACTGCATGGAGGGCAGGAACATGACAGAAATAAAGATGACAATGACAATGAAGATGATGAAGATGATGATGATGATGAAGATGGAGACCCACCACGAAGAACTGCATGGAGGGCAGGAATGCGACACAGATACAGATGAAGATGAAGATGATGATGATGATGATGAAGATGGAGACCCACCACGAAGAACTGCATGGAGGGCAGCGCCGTGTCCGCGCCCTCGCCCTCGGTGCCCGGCGCGGGCGGCGCTGGCGGCGGCTCCTGCTCGGCTCCCGCCCGCGCCGGCGGCCCCGTCACGTCCAGCTCCTCGTCCAGCTCCTCGTCGTCCGTCAGCTTGATGTCCAGGTCCTCCGTGTACTTCTTGCGCTTCACCTGGCGGTTCGAGCGCCGCTTCTGCAGGTGAGACACAGGTGGGACACAGACAGGTGAGATATGGACAAGTGAGAGATGGGCAGGTGAGAGATGGACAGGTCAAACATGGGCAGGTGGGACAGGTGGGACACAGCTGATGTCCAGGTCCTCCGTGTACTTCTTGCGCTTCACCTGGCGGTTGGAGCGCCGCTTCTGGGGGGGACAGGTGAGACATGGACAGGTGAGACAGGTGAGATATGGACAGGTGGGACATGGACAGGTCAAACATGGACAGGTGGGACAGGTGGGACACAGCTGATGTCCAGGTCCTCCGTGTACTTCTTCCGCTTCACCTGGCGGTTCGAACGGCGCTTCTGCAGGTGAGACACAGGTGAGACACAGGTGAGAGAGGTGGGACAGGTGACACAGGTAAAACATGGGCAGCCTGGTGGGACATGGGCAGATGGGACAGGTGGGACACAGCTGATGTCCAGGTCCTCCGTGTACTTCTTGCGCTTCACCTGGCGGTTGGAGCGCCGCTTCTGCAGGTGAGACAGGTGAGACACAGGTGAGACAGGTGGGACAGGTGAGACAGGTGAGACAGGTCAAACGTGGACAGCCTGGTGGGACATGGGCAGATGGGACAGGTGGGACAGGTGGGACACAGCTGATATCCAGGTCCTCCGTGTACTTCTTGCGCTTCACCTGGCGGTTGGAACGGCGCTTCTGGGGGGGGACAGGTGAGACAGGTGAGACATGGACAGGTGAGATATGGACAGGTAAAACATGGACAGGTGGGACAGGTGGGACACAGCTGATGTCCAGGTCCTCCGTGTACTTCTTGCGCTTCACCTGGCGGTTGGAACGGCGCTTCTGCAGGTGAGACACAGGTGGGACAGGTGAGAGAGGTGGGACAGGTGAGACAGGTGAGACAGGTCAAACATGGACAGGTGGGACAGGTGGGACAGGTGAGAGAGGTGGGACAGGTGGGACAGGTGAGACATGGACAGGTGGGACATGGACAGGTGGGACATGGGCAGCCTGGTGGGACATGGACAGGTGGGACAGGTGGGACAGGTGGGACACAGCTGATGTCCAGGTCCTCCGTGCACTTCTTGCGCTTCACCTGGCGGTTGGAACGGCGCTTCTGGGGGGGACAGGTGGGACACGGACAGGTGAGATACGGACAGGTGAGACAGGTGAAACATGGACAGGTGGGACAAGTGAGAACCAGACAGGTGGGACAGGTGACACATGGACAGGTGGGACAGGTGACACATGGACAGGTGGGACACACAGGTGGGAAGGACACAGCCGGGTGAGACACGCCCAGCTCAGGTGAGACGCGTGCAGGTGGGACACGCCCAGCCAGGTGGGACACGCCCATTTCAGATGAGACACGCCCACCTCAGGTGAGCTCACGCATCCACGTGACCCCACCCAGCCAGGTGACCCCATCTACCTCAGGTGACCCCACCCACCCAGGTGACCCCATCTACCTCAGGTGACCACACCTGGCCAAGTGACCCCCATCTACCTCAGGTGACCTCACCTGGCCAGGTGACCCCATCTACCTCAGGTGATCTCAAGCAGCCCCAGGTGACCCGGCCTAGGTGACCACACTTATCCAGGTGTGGAGATGACCACACCCAGGTGACCGCACCCAGGTAACCCCATCGACCTCAGGTCATCCCACCTGGCCAGGTGACCTCAGCTATCCAGGTGACCTCACCTGTCCCAGATGACCCAAACCTGGTGACTCCACCTGGCCAGGTGACCACACCCAAGTGACCCCACCCACCCCAGGTGACTGCACCCAGCCCAGGTGACCACACCCAGGTGACCCCATCAACCTCAGGTGATCCCACCTGGCCAGGTGACCACACCCAGGTGACCACACCCACCCCAGGTGTCCCCGCCCCCAGGTGGGCGTGGCCTCACCTGGACTCCGCCCCAGGTGCCTCCCCCCGTCCCGTCCTGGCGCTTCCAGGCGCCCAGCGCCCCCGAAGTGACCGAGCTGGCGTTGCGCTTGCGCTTCTTGCTGACCACGGGCGTGATGGTGCTGCGGACACGCGGGGACCGGCGAGTGACCACTGAGTGACCACTGACCACTGAGTGACCACAGTGACCACTGAGTGACCAACAAGTGACCACTGCCCCAAACCGACCCAAAAATCCCCAAAAATCCCCAAGAAAATCGCCCCAAAATGGCCCAAAATGACCCTGACCACAGTGACCCTGAGTGACCGCTGAGTGACCACTGAGTGACCACTGACCATAGAGTGACCACTGAGTGACCATAACCCCAAAAATCCCCAAGAAAATCGCCCCAAAATGACTTTGAGTGACCACGGACCACTGAGTGACCACAACCCCAAAAAAGGCAAGAAAACACCCAAAAACATTTAAAAAAAATCAAAAAAATGCCCTAAAATGACCCTGGTGACCACTGACCACAGAGTGACCACTGAGTGACCACTGAGTGACCAACGAGTGACCACAGAGGGACCATAACCCCAAAAATCCCCAAGAAAATCGCCCCAAAATGGCCCAAAATGGCTCAAAATAACCCTGAGTGACCATTGAGTGACCACCGAGTGACCACTGAGTGACCACTGACCGCTGAGTGACCACCGAGTGACCACTGACCACTGAGTGACCACTGAGTGACCACTGACCACCGAGTGACCACTGAGTGACCGCTGAGTGACCACTGCCCCAAACCGACCCAAAAATCACCAAAAATCCCCAAGAAAATCACCCCATAATGGCCCAAAATGGCCCAAAATGACCCTGACCACAGTGACCCTGAGTGACCACTGAGTGACCACAGAGTGACCACTGAGTGACCACTGAGTGACCACTGCCCCAAACTGACCCAAAAATCACCAAAAATCCCCAAGAAAGTCACCCCAAAATGGCCCAAAATAACCCTGAGCGACCACTGAGTGACCACTGAGTGACCACAGTGACCATGGAGTGACCACTGCCCCAAAAATCCCAAGAAAATACCCAAAAATATTTAAAAAATCCCCAAGAAAATCGCCCCAAAATGACTTTGAGTGACCACTGACCACTGAGTGACCACTGAGTGACCGAGTGACCACAACCCCAAACCGACCCAAAAATCACCAAAAATCCCCAAGAAAATCGCCCCAAAAAGGCCCAAAATAACCCTGAGTGACCACTGACCACTGAGTGACCACAGTGACCATATTGACCACTAAGTTACCACCGAGTGACCACTGAGTGACCACCGAGTGACCAGTGACCATAACCCCAAAAATCCCCAAGAAAATCGCCCCAAAATGGCCCAAAATGGCTCAAAATAACCCTGAGTGACCACTGATCACTGAGTGACCACCGAGTGACCACAGTGACCATATTGACCACGGAGTGACCACTGAGTGACCACTGAGTGACCAACGACTGACCACTGAGTGACCACAGTGACCATATTGACCACGGAGTGACCACTGAGTGACCACTGAGTGACCATAACCCCAAAAATCCCCAAGAAAATCGCCCCAAAAAGCCCTAAAATGGCCCAAAATAACCCTGAGTGACCATTGAGTGACCACTGAGAGACCATGGAGTGACCACTGACCACTGAGTGTACACTGAGTGACCACAACCCCAAACCGACCCAAAAATCCCCAAAAATCCCCAAGAAAATCGCCCCAAAAAGCCCCAAAATGACTCAAAATAACCCTGAGTGACCACTGAGTGACCACTGACCACCGAGTGACCACTGAGTGACCCCTGAGTGACCACTGCCCCAAACCGACCCAAAAATCACCAAAAATCCCCAAGAAAATCGCCCCAAAATGACCCAAAATAACCCTGAGTGACCACTGACCGCTGAGTGACCACTGCCCCAAAAATCCCCAAAAATGTCAAAAAAACTCCCCCCCAAAAAGCCCTAAAAATGGCCAAAAAATGACCCACAAGGACCCTGAGTGACCACTGAGTGACCAACGAGTGACCACTGAGTGACCAACGAGTGACCACTGACCACTGAATGACCACTGACCAATGAGTGACCACGGAGTGACCACACTGACCACTGAGTGGCCACTGAGTGACCACAGTGACCACTGAGTGACCACTAAGTGACCACTGAGTGACCACCAAGTGACCACAACCCCAAACTGACCCAAAAATCCCCAAAAATCCCCAAGAAAATCGCCCCAAAATGGCCCAAAATAACCCTGAGCGACCCCTGAGTGACCATTGAGTGACCACTGAGTGACCACAGTGACCATATTGACCAACGACTGATCACTGAGTGACCACAGTGACCTTATTGACCACCGAGTGACCACAGAGGGACCATAACCCCAAACTGACCCAAAAATCACCAAAAATCCCCAAGAAAATCGCCCCAAAAAGCCCCAAAATGGCCCAAAATGACCCTGAGTGACCACTGAGTGACCACTGAGTGACCCCTGAGTGACCACAACCCCAAAAATCCCAAAAAAATCCCAAAAATACAAAAAAAAAATCCAAAAAAACGCCCTAAAATGGCCCTGAGTGACCACTGAGTGACCACTGAGTGACCAACAAGTGACCAACAAGTGACCACAGCCCCAAACCGACCCAAAAGTGCCCAAAAATCCCCAAGAAAATCGCCCCAAAATGGCTCAAAATAACCCTGAGTGACCACTGAGTGACCATTGAGTGACCACTGAGTGACCACTGACCAATGAGTGACCAGAGTGACCGACTGACCACTGAGTCACCAACAAGTGACCAAAAACTGACCCAAAAATCACCAAAAATCACCAACAAAATCGCCCCAAAATGGCCCAAAATGGCCCTGAGTGACCACTGAGTGACCACTGAGTGACCACTGAGTGACCAACAAGTGACCAACAAGTGACCACAGCCCCAAACCGACCCAAAAGTGCCCAAAAATCCCCAAGAAAATCGCCCCAAAATGGCTCAAAATAACCCTGAGCGACCCCTGAGTGACCATTGAGTGACCATTGAGTGACCACTGAGTGACCACTGACCAATGAGTGACCAGAGTGACCGACTGACCACTGAGTCACCAACAAGTGACCAACGAGTGACCATTGCCCCAAACTGACCCAAAAATCACCAAAAATCACCAACAAAATCGCCCCAAAATGGCCCAAAATGGCCCTGAGTGACCACTGAGTGACCACTGACCACACCAACCTCTGATGCCCACCAAAGCCCTTGTTGACCACAATGGACACCAAGCTTTGATGACCACCAAGACCAAGACTCACCACAGTGGACAGCTGGACCCGATGACCACCAGGACCATGATGGACACCAAGGTCTGGTGACCACAAAAACCCTGGTTGACCACCATGGACACCAAGCCTTGATGACCACCAAGACCAAACTTTGATGACCACCAAGCCCAAGGCTGACCACAATGGACACCAAGTTTTGGTGACCACCATGAACACCAAGTTTTGGTGACCACCATGAACACCAAGTTTTGGTGACCACCATGAACACCAAGTTTTGGTGACCACCATGAACACCAAGTTTTGGTGACCATCGACAGCGCGATGGACACCAGGCTTTGATGACCAACACCAAGATACCACCAAACCTTGATGACCACCAAGCCCAAGGTTGACCACAACAAATACCAAACTTTGGTGACCACCAGAACCACGGTCAAGCACGATGACCACCGAGCCCAAAGTTTGATGACCATGAAGTCCAAACTCTGATGACCACCAAGACCAAGATCCACCACAATGACCAAGCTCTGATGACCACCAAGACTGACCACAATGCACACCAAGCTTTGATGACCACCAAAACCACAATGGACACCAAGTTATGATGACCACCAAAACCCTTGTTGACCATGATGGACACCAACCCTTGATGACCACCAAACCACAGTGGACACCAAGCATTGATGACCACCAGGCCCAAGTCTGACCACAATGACCAAGCTTTGATAACCACCAACATCATGATGGACACCAAGCTTTGATGACCACCAGGCCCAAAGTTTGATGACCACCAAGACCAAGCTTGACCAGAACGGACACCAAGTTTTGATAACCACCAAGTCCAAACTTTGATGACCGCCAAGACCAAGGTTGACCAGAACGACCAAACTTTGGTGGCCACCAAAACAACGACGGCCACCAAGGTCTGATGTCCACCAACACCATGACAGCCACCAAATTTTGATGACCACCAACGCAGTCACGGACACAAAGTTCTGATGCCCACCAAGACCAACCTCTGATGCCCACCAACCTCTGATGCCCACCAACCTCTGACGCCCACCAACCTCTGATGCCCACCAAGACCAACCTCTGATGCCCACCAACCTCTGATGACCACCAAACTTTGATGCCCACCAACCTCTGATACCCACCAACCTCTGATGCCCACCAACCTCTGATGCCCACCAACCTCTGATGCCCACCAACCTTTGATGCCCACCAACCTCTGATGCCCACCAAGACCAACCTCTGATGCCCACCAACCTCTGATGACCACCAAACTTTGATGCCCACCAACCTCTGATACCCACCAACCTCTGATGCCCACCAACCTCTGATGCCCACCAACCTTTGATGCCCACCAAGACCAACCTCTGATGCCCACCAAGACCAACCTCTGATACCCACCAACCTCTGATGACCACCAAACTTTGATGACCACCAACACCGTTACGGACACAAAGTTCTGATGCCCACCAAACTTTGATGCCCACCAACCTCTGATGCCCACCAACCTTTGATGACCACCAAAACTCTTGTTGACCACGATGACCACCAACCTCTGATGCCCACCAACCTCTGATGCCCACCAAGACCAACCTGTGATGCCCACCAAGACCAACCTCTGATGCCCACCAAGACCAACCTGTGATGCCCACCAAACTTTGATGCCCACCAAGACCAACCTCTGATACCCACCAACCTTTGATGACCACCAAAACTCTTGTTGACCACGATGCCCACCAAACTTTGATGACCACCAACACCGTTACGGACACAAAGTTCTGACGACCACCAACCTCTGATGCCCACCAACCTCTGATGACCACCAAGACCAACCTCTGATGCCCACCAACCTCTGATGCCCACCAACCTCTGATGCCCACCAAACTTTGATGCCCACCAAGACCAACCTCTGATGACCACCAAGACCAACCTGTGATGCCCACCAACCTCTGATGACCACCAAAACTCTTGCTGACCATGATGCCCACCAACCTCTGATGCCCACCAACCTCTGATGCCCACCAAACTTTGATGCCCACCAAGCTCTGATGACCACCAAAACTCTTGTTGACCACGATGTCCACCAACCTTTGATGCCCACCAAGACCAACCTCTGATGCCCACCAACCTCTGATGCCCACCAACCTTTGATGCCCACCAAGACCAACCTCTGATGCCCACCAACCTCTGATGCCCACCAACCTCTGATGCCCACCAAAACTCTGATGCCCACCAACCTCTGATGCCCACCAAACTTTGATGCCCACCAAGACCAACCTCTGATGCCCACCAAACTTTGATGACCGCCAACCTTTGATGAACACCAAAACTCTTGTTGACCACGATGCCCACCAACCTCTGATGCCCACCAACCTCTGACGCCCACCAACCTCTGATGACCACCAAACTTTGATGCCCACCAAGACCAACCTCTGATGCCCACCAACCTCTGATGCCCACCAACCTCTGATACCCACCAAAACTCTGATGCCCACCAACCTCTGATGCCCACCAAACTTTGATGCCCACCAAGACCAACCTCTGATGCCCACCAAACTTTGATGACCGCCAACCTTTGATGACCACCAAAACTCTTGTTGACCACGATGACCACCAACCTCTGATGACCACCAAACTTCGATGAGCACCAACACCGTTACGGACACAAACTTCTGATGCCCACCAACCTCTGATGCCCACCAAGACCAACCTGTGATGCCCACCAACCTTTGATGCCCACCAAGACCAACCTCTGATGCCCACCAACCTCTGATACCCACCAAGCCCAACCCGTGACGCCCACCAACCTTTGATGACCATCAAAACTCTTGTTGACCGTGACGACCACCAAATTTTGATGCCCACCAACCTGTGATGCCCACCAACCTCTGATGCCCACCAACCTCTGATACCCACCAACCTCTGATGCCCACCAAACTTTGACGAGCACCAACACCGTTACGGACGCAAAGTTCTGATGCCCACCAACCTCTGATGCCCACCAACCTCTGATGCCCACCAACACCAACCTCTGATACCCACCAAGACCAACCTCTGATGCCCACCAACACCAACCTCTGATACCCACCAAGACCAACCTCTGATGCCCACCAACACCAACCTCTGATACCCACCAAGACCAACCTCTGATGCCCACCAACCTCTGACGCCCACCAAGACCAACGTCTGATGCCCACCAACCTCTGATGCCCACCAACCTCTGATGCCCACCAACACCAACCTCTGATACCCACCAACACCAACCTCTGATACCCACCAAGACCAACCTCTGATGCCCACCAACCTCTGACGCCCACCAAGACCAACGTCTGATGCCCACCAACCTCTGATGCCCACCAAGACCAACCTCTGACGCCCACCAAGACCAACCTCTGATGCCCACCAACCTGTGATGCCCACCAACCTCTGATGCCCACCAACCTCTGATGCCCACCAACCTCTGATGCCCACCAACACCAACCTCTGATGCCCACCAACACCAACCTCTGATACCCACCAACACCAACCTCTGATACCCACCAAGACCAACCTCTGATACCCACCAACCTCTGATGCCCACCAAGACCAACCTCTGATACCCACCAACCTCTGATGACCACCAAACTTCATGCCCACCAAGACCACCATGGTGAGATGGTGACCAACCTCTGATGCCCACCAACCTCTGGTCCATGGACCGACGGTTTGAGTGACCACCATCTGCTGCGATGGTGACCAGCAAGGCCACGCTTGTGGGGCCGGGTTGGGTGACCACCGTGTGGTTGTGAGATTTGGGTGACCACCATGGTCAGATGGTGACCAGGGCAGGCCATGGTTGGGTGACCACCACATTCAGATGGTGACCAGTGGAGCCGTGGTTGGAGAAGGGTGACCACCACATTCGTGGTGACCATGGTGACCACCATGGTGAGATGGTGACCAGCAAGGCCATGGTTGGGTGGTGGTCCGTGGTTGAGTGACCACCATGGTGAGATGGTGACCAGCAAGGCCGTGGTTGGGTGACCACCATGTTGAGATGGTGACCAGCAAGGCCATGGTTGGGTGATGGTCAGTGTGGACATGAAGTGGTGACCACCATGTTGAGATGGTGACCAACAAGGCCGTGGTTGAGTGACCACCATGTTGAGATGGTGACCAATAAGTTCATGGTTGGGTGATGATGGTCACTAAGGCCATGGTTTGGTGACCACCATGGTGAGATCATGACCAACAAGGCCATGGTTGAGTGACCACCATGGTGAGATGGTGACCAGCAAGGCCATGGTTGAGTGACCACCATGGTGAGATGGTGACCAGCAAGGCCATGGTCGAGTGACCACCATGTTGAGATGGTGACCAGCAAGGCCATAATTGTTGGGTGGTGGTCAGTGTGGACATGGAGTGGTGACCACCATGTTGAGATGGTGACCAACAAGGCCATGGTTGTGTGGTGGTCAGCTGGGTGACCACCACATTGAGATTATGACCAGCAAGGCCTTGGTTGGATAGTGGTCAGTGTGGACATGGAGTGGTGACCACCATGTTGAGACGGTGACCAGCAAGGCCTTGGTTGAGTGACCATGCTGAGATGGTGACCAATAAAGTCATGGTTGGGTGATGATGGTCACTAAGGCCATGGTTGAGCGACCACCACGTTGAGATGGTCACCAGCAAGGCCATGGTTGGGTGGTGGTCAGTGTGGACATGGAGTGGTGACCACCATGGTGAGATGGTGACCAGTGAGGCCATGGTTGGGTGACCACCATGTTGAGATGGTGACCAAAGGTCATGGTTGGGTCATGATGGTCACTAAGGCCATGGCTTGAGTGACCACCATGTTGAGATGGTGACCAGCAAGGCCACGGTTGGGTGGGGTCAGCCAAGCCATTGACTGACCACCATCCCCAAACCCAACTGACCACGCCCACCCCAAAGTGACCACACCCATCGCAGTGACCATACCCACCCCAAAGTGACCACTCCCAAATTTACCTGACCACACCCATCCCAAAGTGACCACTCCCACCCCAAAGTGACCATCCCAAACCCCAAAGTGACCACACCCACCCCAAAAGTGACCACTCCCAAATTTACCTGACCACTCCACCCCAAAGTGACCACTCCCACCCCAAAGTGACCACTCCCACCTGACCACCCACCCCACAGTGACCACACCCACCCCAAAGTGACCACTCCCATCCCAAAGTGACCACACCCACTGCAGTGACCACACCCACCCCAAAGTGACCACTCCCACCCCACAGTGACCACTCCCACCCCAAATTGACCCCTCCCACCCCACAGTGACCACACCCCCCCAAAGTGACCACACCCACCACGGTGACCACACCCACTGCAGTGACCACACCCACTGTAATGACCACTCCCACCGCAGTAACCACAGCCACCCCAAAGTGACCACACCCACCCCAAAGTGACCACACCCACCCCAAAGTGACCACACCCACCCCACAGTGACCACACCCACCCCAAAGTGACCACTCCCACCGTAAACTGACCACTCCCACCCCAAAGTGACCACACCCACCCCAAAGCGACCACACCCACCCCAAAGTGACCACCCCCCCCAAAGTGACCACACCCACCCCACAGTGACCCCTCCCACCCCAAAGTGACCACACCCACCCCAAAGTGACCACACCCCCCTCTCACCTGCGGCTGCAGCACCACCTTGAGCGGCACCGTCAGCCTCTGCCCGGCCCCGCCCACCACCTGCGGCACCTGGGCCACGCCCACGGGCCCCGCCCCGGGCGCCTGCTGGATCAGCTGGATCTTCTGCGCGGCTCCGCCCTGGCCGGGCGCGGCCGGCGGCTGCACCTGCAGCTGGATCGTCACCACCTTGGCGGGCGCGCTGGCGCGCCTTGGCGCGGCGCCGGGCGTGGCCGCGGCCCCGCCCTGCAGGAGGAGCTTGCCGGGCAGCGTGCCCAGCACCACGTGGCGCTGCCCGGGCGGGGCGCCGGGGGCCGGCGTCTGCTGCAGCACCAGCGTGATGCGCTTGGACTCGCCCTGCGGGGACACGGACGGGGGTCAGGGGTCACGCGGGGGTCACGCAGGGGTCAGGGGTCAGGGCGCGGGGACAGGGGGCACCGGTCAGTGAGGGCGGATGTGGGGCGGGAGTTTCACGGCTCGGCGGGACGGTGTTAAAGGGCACCTGGACACGCCCAAACCCCGCCCAGAACTCACCTGGACACACCCAAACCCCGCCCAGAACTCACCTGGACACACCCAAACCCTCCCTGACCATCTCAAACCTCACCTGGACACACCCAAACCCCACCCAGACCTCACCTGGACACACCCAAACCCCGCCCAGACCGCACCTGGACACCTGCAAATCTCACCTGGCCACACCCAAACCTCACCTGGACACACCCAAACCCCACCTGGACACACCCAAACCCCACCTGGACACACCCAAACACACCCAAACCCCACCTGGACACACCCAAACCCCACCTGGACACACCCAAACCCCACCTGGACACACCCAAACCCCACCTGGACACATCCAAACCCCACCTGGACACACCCAAACCTCACCTGGACACACCCAAACCTCACGTGGACACACCCAAACCTCACGTGGACACACCCAAACCCCACCTGGACACACCCAAACCTCACCTGGACACACCCAAACCTCACCTGAACACACCCAAACACCCCCAAACCTCACCTGGACACACCCAAACCCCACCCAAACCTCACCTGAACACACCCAAACACCCCCAAACCTCACCCGGACAAACCCCCCAAACCCCACCTGGACACACCCAAACCCCACCTGGACACACCCAAACCCTGCCCAGACCTCACCTGGACACACCCAAACACCCCAAAGCTCACCTGGACACACCCAAACTCACCTGGACACACCCAAACCGCCCCCAAACCCCACCTGGCCACACCCAAGCCCCACCTGGACACACCCAAACCCTGCCAGACCTCACCTGGACACACCCAAACACCCCAAAGCTCATTTGGGCACACCCAAACTCACCTGGCCACACCCACACGCCCCCAAACCCCACCTGGACACACCCAAACCCCACCTGGACACACCCAAACCCCCTAAAGCTCACCTGGACACACCCCAAACCCCACCTGGACACCCAAACCCCACCTGGACACACCCAAGCCCCACCCAGACCTCACCTGGACACACCCAAACCCCGCCCAGACCTCACCTGGACACTCCTAAACCCCGCCCAGACCTCACCTGGCCACACCCAAACCCTCCCTGACCATCTCAAACCTCACCTGGCCACACCCAAACCTCACCTGGCCACACCCACCCACCCCCAAAGCTCACCTGGCCACACCCACCCACACCCAAACCCCACCTGGCCACACCCAAACCCCACCCAGACCTCACCTGGACACACCCAAACCCCCCAAACCCCACCTGGCCACACCCAAACCTCACCTGGCCCCTCCCAAACCTCACCTGGCCACACCCCCACCCCCCCTAACCCCACCTGGCCCCTCCCAAACCTCACCTGGCCCCTCCCAAACCCCACTTGGCCACACCCTCACCCCCCCTAACCCCACCTGGCCCCTCCCCTCCCCCCCCGGCCCCTCCCCTCTCACCTGGGCGGGCCCCAGGCTCAGTCCCGGTTTCAGGGGCGTGGCCCCAGGTGTCCCCGCCCCCGCGGTCGCCGCCGCCTTCAGGGGCTGCAGCAGCAGCTGCTTCACCTGCCTGGCCCCGCCCCCGGCCGCCGAGGCCACGCCCCCCGAGGAGGCGGCCACGCCCCCGGAGGAGGCGGCCACGCCCCCCGCGCGGATGGTGGGCGGGGCCAGCACCTTGGCCAGGGTGACTTTGCCGCCGTTGGGCGTGGCCGGGGGGGCGGGGCCTCCCCCCGGCGGGGGCGGGGCTTTGAGGATGACGATCTTGGGCGGGGGAGGGGCCGGCGCCGGGGCGGGGGGCGGGGCCGAGACCCCCATGAAGGGATTGCCCTGGCTCAGCACTTCCGGGCCCTCGGGCGGGGGCAGGGGCGGGGCGGGGTTTGGGGGCGGGGTCTGGGGCGTCGGGGGCGGGTCCAGGGCCCCCGAGAGCCCCAAGGCCTCGGCCAGGGGGTCGGAGGGGGGAGGGGGCGGGGCGGAGGAGGAGGGGGGAGGGGCGGGGGGCGGAGCCACCAGGTCCTCGGGGGGGAGGGGGTCCAGGCCGAACAGGTTGGGGTCGTCAAAGAGATCCATGATGGGGTCGGCCATGGCGGGGGGAGGGGAGGGACCCCCGAAATTTGGGGAATTTGGGGGGGGGTGAACCCAGGAATCCAAAATTTGGGGGGGTGGGAGGATTTGGGGGTCTCACCCCAAAAATCCGAAATTGGGGGGTTGGAAGCAAAAATTAAAAATTTGGGGGAATAAAGACCCAAAAAATGGGAATTTGAGGAGGATTTGGGGGTCTCGACCCCAAAAATCCAAAATTTGGGGGGGGGTGGGAGAATTTGGGGGTCTCGACCCTAAAAATCCGAAATTGGGGGGGGTTGGAAGCAAAAAATTAAAAATTTGGGGGGGAAAAGCCCAAAAAATGGGAATTTGAGGAGGATTTGGGGGTCTCGACCCCAAAAATCTGAAATTGGGGGAGGTTGGAAGCAAAAAATTAAAAATTTGGGGGGGAAAGGCCCAAAAATGGGAATTTGAGGAGGATTTGGGGTCTCACCCCAAAAATCTGAAAATCTGAAAATTTGGGGGTTTTGAGGAAGCAAAAAAAATTAAAATTTGGGGGAAAATTTGGGGGTCTCGACCCTAAAAATCCGAAATTGGCCCAAAAATTAAAAATTTGGGGAATTTTTGGGAGGATTTGGGGGTCTCGACCCCAAAAATCTGAAATTGGGGGGGCTTGGAAGCAAAAAATTAAAAATTTGGGGGGTAAAGGCCCAAAAATGGAATTTGAGGAGGATTTGGGGGTCTCGACCCCAAAAATCCCAAAAATTAAAATTTGGGGTAAAAGCAAAAAATGGGAATTTGAGGAGGATTTGGGGTCTCGACCCCAAAAATGAAAAATTTGGGGGGAAAAAAAATTAAAAATTTGGGGGGTAAAGGCCCAAAAAATGGGAATTTGAGGCGGTTTTGGGGGTTCCTAAGCCAGAAAATCCCAAAATTTGGGGGGTTTGGGGGTCCTGACCCTAAAAATCAAAAATTTGGGAGGCACAAGCCCAAAAAATGGGAATTTGGTTTTGGGGGTCCTAAGGAAAATTTGGGGGTCTCCTGACCCTAAAAATCAAAAAATTTGGGAGGCAAAAAAAAATTGGGGGGGGGATCTTGGGTTTAAAAATTTGGGGGGGTCTGGGGGTTTGAACCCAAAAATGAAAAATTTGGGGGAGATTTGGGAGTCCTGACCCCCAAAAATGGAAATTTGGGGGGGGTCCTGACTCCAAAAAATGAGAATTTGGGGGGAGTTTGGGGGGTCCTGACCCCGAAAATCCGAAATTTGGGGGGTTCTGGGGGTTGAACCCAAAATCAATTTGAGGGGTGCTGGGGGCACGAGCCCAAAAATCCCAAAATTTGGGGAGGTCCTGACCCCAAAAATCCGAAATTTGAGGAGGATTTGGGGGTCCTGACACCAAAATGTCAAAAATTTGTGGGGGGTTGAAACCAAAAATCAGAAATTTCGGGGGGAATTTGGGGGTCTCGACCCCAAAAATCTGAAATTTCGGGGGTTCTGGGGGGGTTGAACCCGAAAATCCAAAATTTGGGGGTGGTTTGGGGGGGGTCTTGACCCCAAAAATGCAAAATTTGAGGAGGATTTCAGGGTCCTGACCCTTAAAATCCGAAATTCGAGGGGGATTTGGGGGTTTCAACCCCAAAAATCCGAAATTTGGGGGGAGTTGGGGGTCCTGACCCTGAGAACCCAAAATTTGGGGGGTTTGGGGAAGATCTGGGAGGTCTCAGCCCCTAAAAATTAGAATTTGGGGGGTTTGAAGGGTCCTGAACCCTAAAAATGGAAATTTGGGGGGTCCTGAACCAAAAAATGGAAATTTGGGGGGTCCTGAACCCAAAAATGGAAATTTGGGGGGTCCCAAACCCCAAAAATGGAAATTTGGGGGTCCTGAACCTTTGGGGTTTTGAAATTTGGGGGTCCTTTTGGGTTTTGGGGGAATTTGGGGTCCCAAACCCCAAAAATTTTGGGAATTTGGGGAGGATTTTGGGGTCCTGGGGAATTTGGGGTCCCCAATCCCAAACTGGGGGGCTGGGGGGTTTTTGGGGGGAATTTGGGGGTCCTTGGGGAAAATTTTGGGGGTTTTTGGGGGGTTTTGGGGGAATTTGGGGTTTTTGGGGGGAATTTGGGGGTTTTGGGGGGGAATTTGGGGTTTTTGGGGGGAATTTGGGGTTTTTGGGGGGGGAATTTGGGGTTTTTGGGGGGAATTTGGGGTTTTTGGGGGGCTCTTCTCAGGCTGGGGGGAATTTGAGGTTTTGGGAGATTTGGGGTTTTGGGGGAAATTGGGGAAAATTGGGGGTTTTGGGGGAAAAGCACTGGGTTTTTGGGGGCCCAAACTGGGGGCTGGGGGCCCAAACTCCAGGCCCAAACTGGGGAGAGGGAAAACTGGGGGGGGAGCCCAAACTGGGGAACCCAAAACTGGGGAACTGACCCAAAATTGGAGGGAAATTTGAACCCAAAATTGGGGGGTTTGAACCCAAAATTGGGGGGTTTGAACCCAAAAAGGGGAGGGAAAAGCACTGGGGAAAATGGGAGCCCAAACTGGGGGAACTGGGAGCCCAAACTGGGGGAACCGGACCCCCAAACTGGCCCTAACTGGGACCCCAAATTGGGGGAACTGGGAGCCCAAACTGGGGGGACTGGGAGCATAAACTGGGGGGAATTGGGAGCCCAAACTGGGGGAACTGGACCCCCAAACTGGCCTTAACTGGGACCCCAATTTGGGGTAACTGGGATCCCAAACTGGCCCTAACTGGGACCCCAATTTGGGGTAACTGGGATCCCAAACTGACCCAAACTGGGACCCCAATTTGGGGTAACTGGGATCCCATTCTGACCCAAACTGGGCCTCAATTTGGGGTAACTGGGACCCCAAACTGGCCCTAACTGGGACCCCAATTTGGGGTAACTGGGACCCCAAACTGGCCCTAACTGGGACTTCAATTTGGGTAACTGGGATCCCATTCTGACCCTAACTGGGACCCCAATTTGGGGTAACTGGGATTCCAAACTGGCCCAAACTGGGACCCCAATTTGGGGTAACTGGGATCCCATTCTGACCCAAACTGGGACCCCAATTTGGGGTAACTGGGATCCCAAACTGGCCCTAACTGGGACCCCAATTTGGGGTAACTGGGATCCCAAACTGGCCCTAACTGGGACCCCAATTTGGGGTAACTGGGATCCCATTCTGACCCAAACTGGGACCCCAATTTGGGGTAACTGGGATCCCAATCTGACCCAAACTGGGCCTCAATTTGGGGTAACTGGGATCCCAAACTGGCCCTAACTGGGACCCCAATTTGGGTAACTGGGACCCCAATTTGGGGTAACTGGGATCCCAATTTGGGGTAACTGGGATCCCATTCTGACCCAAACTGGGACCCCATTTAGGGTAACTGGGACCCCAAACTGGCCCTAACTGGGATCCCATTCTAACCCAAACTGGGACCCCAATTTGGGTAACTGGGATCCCAAACTGGCCCTAACCGGGACCCCAATTTGGGGTAACCGGGACCCCAAACTGGCCCTAACTGGGACCCCAATTTGGGGTAACTGGGATCCCAAACTGGCCCAAACTGGGACCCCAATTTGGGGTAACTGGGATCCCATTCTGACCCAAACTGGGACCTCAATTTGGGGTAACTGGGATCCCATTCTGACCCAAACTGGGACCCCAATTTGGGGTAACTGGGACCCCATTCTAACCCAAACTGGGACCCCAATTTGGGGTAACTGGGATTCGAAACTGGCCCTAACCGGGACCCCAAACTGGCCCTAACTGGGACCCCAATTTGGGGTAACTGGGATCCCAAACTGGGACCCCAATTTGGGGTAACTGGGATCCCAAACTGGGACCCCAATTTGGGGTAACTGGGATCCCATTCTGACCCAAACTGGGACCCCAATTTGGGGTAACTGGGACCCCAAACTGGCCCTAACTGGGACCCCAATTTGGGGTAACTGGGATCCCAAACTGGCCCTAACTGGGATCCCATTCTGACCCAAACTGGGACCCCAGCCCGGCCCACCCGGACCCCACCAGAGACCCCCATGAGGGTTCCCCCCCCCCCCCCTCACGAGCCCCCTGAGGGCCGCTGCCCCCCTCCCCCATTCCCGCCTTACCTGTCCCGCCGAGCGCCTGAGGGAAAAGGGGGGGAAGGGAAGGGAAGGGAAATCCGCCCCCCCCCTCGCTTCGGGCCGATATTCGGGGGGGGTTTCCCCTCAGAAACGATTTTTGTTTTTTTAAAAAAAATTTGAAATTTTCGAAGAGGAAGGAGGGGGAGAAGGGGTGGGGGGGGGCGCCGCTCGTGCCCCCCCCGCGCGCGCGCGCCGAGCCCGGGGGCGCCCTCACGGAGCGGCTCGCGGCGCAACGCAACGCGCGCACGGCCACGCCCCCTTCCCAGCCGGCCACGCCCCTCCGCCTCGCTCCTGATTGGTTGAGCCGGGCCGGCGCCGCGCGCTGATTGGCCGCAGCAGCCGCCAGCCGGGTGCGTTGCGCACGCCCACCCGGAAGCGCTCCCCCTCACGGAGACGGGGGGGGTTGGGGGGCCTTCGGTTACGGTTGGCCGCGGCGCTGCCGGAGCGCGCGGGGCAGGCGGCAGCGCGGGCAGCCGCGAGCCGCCATCTTGTGGCGCTGAGGGGGACGCGGGGTCCTTCGCCCTCAGAGGAAGGAAATCAAATTATCAATTAAAATATTTTCAATAAAAGCTAAATCTGGCGGATTTGAGCCCAAAAAAGCGGCGGGAGCGGCCGGAATGGAAGGGATTGGCCGCGCTCGGGCCGCATCGCCCCGAGAGGCGGCGGCGGCGCCAAAATCGAGGCCGGGTTTGGGGCCGGCCCCGGGATTGGGAGAAAATCCGGGAAAATCGGGCAAAAACCTGGGAAAATCGGGGAAAAACCTGGGAAAATCGGGCTAAAACGTGAAAATGGGGGGAGAAAAGCCCCGGAAATCCCGGTTTGGGGACAAAAGGGCCCAAAATTGAGCAGAAAATGCCCCAAAATTGCAAAAAATGGCCCCAAAAGGCCCTGAGGGATCCGGGGTGAAAGAGACCTCAAAAGGCAAAAGACAAAATAAATAAAAGGCACAAAATGGGTAAAAATGGCCAAAAAAGGCTCTGAAGGGCAGAAGAAATGGATTACAGTGGCATAAGAATGGCCAAGAAATGGACAAAATGAGCATAAAAGTGGATAAAATAGGCACAACAATGGATAAAATGGGCACAAAATGGATCAAAATTATACAAAATTGATCAAATCGTCCCAAAACGAGGTTTAAAAGGTCCCAAAAGGATAAAAACAGAAAGAAAAGGCAAAAATTTTTACTGATGGTCCCAAAGTGGCACTAAAAGATCCCAAAATTTCACTGAAATGCCCCAAAATGGATTTTGAAGGTTAAAATCTGGCATTAAATTGTCCCAAATGAATAAAAATAACAGAAACAATGGATAAATTGACAGGAATTTGTCCCAAAAAAACCTAAATCCTCTCAAATTTCTTTTTTTCACCAATAATAGAAAGGGAAAACAAAAAAATTGGAAATTTTTTAGGAAACTTGACACCAAATTCTGGGTAAATCCCCCCAAAATTCAGGTTTTACACCCAAAAGATGAAAAATTGGCCCCAAATTTTCATTTTTTTGTGATAAAAAAGGTTAAAAATTCCAATTTGTCATTTTGGATGAAATTTGGGTGGAAATTTGGAGCAAAACTCCCCAAAAATCCAATTGTAACCCTCAAAACAAAGATAAAATCCTCAGAATTTGGGGGTTTTAAAATTCTTTTACTAGATTACTAAAATTCCTCTTATTTAAAATTAATTGTATTCAATTAAAAATTAAAATCTTACACAGAATGCTTTTAAATCACCTTTTAAATGGAATAAACTGTGTTGTTTTAAACCTTGATAATAATTAGAAGTGTGAATTTAATTAAATTGCATTTAATTAAAAATAATTAACTTGAAACTGAGAGTGGTTAAAATCACTTAAATTAATTTAAATCAAATAAATTAATTGAAATAAAGTATTACTAAAACCTGTCGGTTATATTTTTAAAATTTTAAAATTTTTCAATTTAAAAATTGAAGTTTAAGGGGAAAATTCAGCCCAAAAATGTGGAAAAGCAGCAAAATTTGGGGGCAGAAATTGAAATTTGGGGCGAAAAATGCTGAATTTGGGGTCCAAAGTGGGGACAAGGAGCAGGAAATGGGGTAAAAAATTGAATTTGGGGTAAAATCCTGGAATTTGGGGCAAAATGAAAAATTGGGGTGGAATGGAGAATTTTGAGGGCCAAAATCCTGGAATCTGAGGTGAAAAAAATCAGAATTTTGCTTGAAATTCATTAATTTGGAGCCAAAAAAAAGTGGAATTTGGGGCGAAACTCTGGGATTTGGGTTAAAAATGGAATTTGGGTCCAAAAAAAAGGGAATTTGGGTCCAAAGAAATGGAATTTAGGTAAAAAAAAAAAAAAAAATTGAGGAAATATAAGCAGAATTTTGGGGTGAAAATGCTGAGATTTGGGAAAGGATCCTGGAATTTGGGGTTAAAACGGGAAATTTTGGGATCTCAGTTTGGAATTTGGGTTTAAAATACAAAATTTTGGGGTTAAAACAGGAAATTTTGGGATCTGAGCCCTGAATTTGGGTTTAATAAAGGAAATTTTGGGGTCCCAGTTTGGATTTTTTGACTCCGCCCCTCACCTCTGATTGGTGCCACCCGCGATGACGTCACCAAGCTCGGACCAATGGGGAGCGCAGGGTCCTGGAAAGAGGCGGAGCTTCATCAATTGGGGGCGGGGCTTCCTCAGTGACCCCAAAACCTCCTGATTTCACCCCAAAATCCTCAGTGACCCCAAAACCTCCTGATTTCACCCCAAAATCCTCAGAGAGCTCAAAACCTCCTGATTTCACCTCAAAATCCTCAGTGACCCCAAAACCTCCTGATTTCACCCCAAAATCTCCCAATTTCACCCAAAATCTCCCAATTTCACCCAAAATCTCCTGATTTCCCTCAAATCCTCTACAAAGCCCCAAAATATTTCCATTTTCCCCCAAATCTCCTCTGAGACTCCTCAAAACCTGAGAATTTCCCCCAAATTCCCCCAAAACCTCCCGATTTCACCAAAAATCTCCTGATTTCCCTCAAATTTCTCCCGAGACTCCTCAAAACCTGAGAATTTCCCCCAAATCCTCCTAAAATCCTCTGGATTTCCCCAAAATCTGCTGATTTTCCCCCAAATTCTCTCTGAGAGTCTTCGGAACCTTCGGATTTCCCCCAAATCTCCCCAAAAGCCCCTAAAAACTCCTGATTTCTGCAAAACCTCCTGATTTCACCCAAAATCTCCCCAGAGCCCCCTCAGAACCTCCTGGTTTCCCAAAAACTTCCCAAAACTCCCTCATTTCTCCCCAAATCCCGTCAGTTCTGACTTTCACTCCAAATCCCCTCATTTCACCCCAAACCCTCTCATTTCTTTCTCATTTACCCCAAACCCCTCATTTCTCACCCAAATCCCTCAAATCTGCTCAAACTCCCCCAAATCCCCTCATACCTCCCCCAAATCCTCTCATTTCTCCTCAAACCCCTCATTTCTCACCCAAACCCCTCAAATCCGCTCATTTCACCTCATATTTCACCACCTCTCACTCATATTTCCCCAAATCCCCTCATTTCTCCTCAAACCCCCTCTTTTCTCACTCATTTACCCAAAACCCCCTCATTTCTCGCCCAAACCCCTCATTTCTCACTCATTTACCCCAAGTCTCCTCATACCTACCCCAAACCCCCCAAACCCCCTCATTTCACCCCAAATCCCCTCATATTTCCCCAAATCCCCTCATTTCTCACCCAAACCCCCTCATTTCACCCCAAATCCCCTCACAGCTCCCCGAAATCCCCTCATGTTTCCCCAAATCCCCTCAAACTCACACAAATCCCCTCATTTCTCACCCAAACCCCCTCATTTCTCACTCATTTACCCCAAATCTCCTCATACCTCCCCCAAACCCCCCAAACCCCCTCATTTCACCCCAAATCCCCTCACGTCTCCCCCCAACCCCCCCCATCCCCTCACGAATTCCCCCCCCCTCCGATTCCTCCCCCCCCGCCCCTCCCACACCCCGCGGGCCCCCCGGGCCGCCTCCAAATCCCCAAATCCGCCCGAATTTCCCCAAAATCTGCCCCGGACCCTCCCCCCCCTCACGGCCCCCCCCCCCTCAGCCCCCCCCGCCCCGCCCCCCCCCCCCGTCGCGCCGCCGATGACGCACCGCCCGCGCCGCGCGCGCCCGCCGCTGGCGCCCCGCCCCTTCCGGCGGCGCTCCGCCCCTTCTCTATGGTTCCTCCCCATATCCTCCCTGCGGGCTCCTCCTTTCCTTTTCCGGTGCCGCTCTAGCTCGGTCCTCCAACACCCCTTTGCTGTCATTCACCCTCTGTTTTTTGAACAAAAAAAGCCAAAATTTGTTTAAACGCCCCAAAATGTTTTTTGTTGTCACACAGAGGGGGTTTTAGTGGCTGGGTTGCCCTTGGACTCTCCTCAGGGAGGTTTCGTCTCTATGGTGGCGGCGGCGGAAATGGCGGCGTGAGGGAGGGGCGGGATTTCCGCTTCGGCGCGCGGCGCCCCGGGGGGGGGGGAGCGGCGGCGCGATGGAGGTGAGGGGGGGGCCGGCGTGAGGGGAAAAATGGGGCAAAAACGCCAAAAAACGGAAAAAAGGGGAAATAAACGGGGTCGGGGGCGGCTGGGGGCGGGGCGGGGAGGTTGGGGCGGGGAAATGGGCGTTTGGGGGAGGTGAGGGAAAATCGGGGAAAGGGGAAATGGGAAAAAACTATTTGGGGGGGAAATGGAGGAAAAAATAAAAAATAGGGGGAAAATGGGCGTTTGGGGAGCGGGGGGTGAGGGGGGAGAGCGTGAGGGGAAAATCGGGAAAAAATGGGGGGAAATGGGGAAAAAAAGAGGAAATGGGAAAAAAGATTCTGGTGTGAGGGGAAAATGGGGGGGAGGAAAGAGGAAAAAAGGAAGAAAAAAGAAAAAAATTGGGGTTTGGGAAGGTTGGGGTGAGGGGGAGGGAAAATTGGGAAAAAATGGGGAAGAAAGGGGGAAATGGAAAAAACTATTGGGGTGGAAAATCAGGGAAAAAGGAGAAAATGAGGGGAAAATATTTTGGGGAGGTTGGGGTGAGGGGTGTGAGGGGAAATGGGGGGAAATGGGGAAAAAAAAAATGGGAAAAAATATTCTGGCAAGGAAAAAATGAAAAGAGGAAAAAGGAAGGAAAAAAAAATTTGGGTTTGGGAAGGTTGGGAGGGAAAAGAGGGAAAATGGGGAAAAAAAAGGGGAAATTGGGGAAATGTTGGGGTGAGGGGAAAATGGGGGAGCGTGAGGGGAAAGAAAAAGAGGAGGAAAAAAGGGAGGGAAAAATTTGGGGAATTGGGGTGAGGGGGAGGGGAGGGAAAATTGGGGAAAAAAGAAAAAAATGGGGTGAAAGGGGAAAAAATAGGGAGAAAAGGGGAAAAAATGGGGGTTTGGGAAGGGGGGAGAGTGTGAGGAGAAAATGGGCGGAAAAAGGGGGGAAATTGGGATGAGGGAGTTGGGGTGGTGAAGTGTGAGGGGAAACTTGGAAATAAAGGTGGAAATGGGGAAAAATAGGGGCAAAGCAGAAAAAATGGGAATAATGGGGAAGGGAGAAAAACGAGGGAAATAAAGGAGGAAAAAGGGGGAAAGTGGGTAAAAAGTAAGAAAAAAGAGGAGGAGAAATGAGAAAAGTGGGGGAAAATGGGGGTAAAACCACAGAAAGTGAGGGGAAAAAAGAGTGGGGGGAAATTGGGAAAAATAAGAAAAGTTGAAGGAAAAAGGGAAAAGGTGGGATAAATGTGAAAAGTGGAAAAGATGGGGAAGAAGTTGGAAAAAATGGGGAAAAAATGAGGTGAAAGTAAAAAAAAATAGGGGGAAATGGGGAAAAAGAGAGGGGGGAAGTGGGGAATAAAGGGAAAAGTGGGGGAAAAGGAGAAGAGGACAAAAAAGGGGGAGAAAAAGGGGGAAAAGTGGGGACAGAAAGGGAAATTGGGGGAAAAAGTGAAAATAGAATTTAAAAAAAGGGAAAATTGGGGAAAAAATGAGGTAAAAGCTAAAAGAAAGGGGAGGAATGGAGGCGAGGGTGGGATTTGGGCTGAGTTTCTGTGGTTCCTGCAGTTCCCCGGAGGCAGTGACAATTACCTGGCCATCACCGGCACCTCCCACCCCTTCCTCAGCGGGGCCGAGGTGAGAAACGGGGCGAAAAACGGCGAATTTGGGCAAATCCCACGGAAATCCCTGCGGAAAACCTCCCGCCTTTGGTGCCAAACCCCCCGAATTTGGGTTCGAACCCTTCGGTTGGGGAATGAACTTCCAAATTTTTGTCCAAACTCCCCAATTTGGTGCCAAAAACCTGATTTTGGGTTGGAACCCCCTGGCCGGGGGACGAGCTCCCCAAATTGTGTCTGGCACCCCCTGATTTGGGTGCAAACCCCCTGGTTTCTGTCCAGAACTGCCCAGTTTGGGTGCCACCCCCCCAGTTTGGTGCCAAACCTCCAGTTTTGGACTGGAGCCCCCTGATTTTGGGGTCAGGAGCCCCTGATTTGGGGATAAACTCCCCAATTTCTGCCCAGAACTCCCCGATTTGGCTCTGAACCCCCAAATCCAATCCCACACCCCCTAATTCCGCTCCCAAACCCCCCAATTTCAATCCCAAACCCCCCAATTTCGATCCCAAACCCCCCAATTTGGGTCCAAATCCCCCCCATTTCAATCCCAAACTCCCAATTCTGATCCCAAACCCCCCAATTTGGGTCCAAACCCCCAATTTCAATCCCAAACCCCCAATTCTGCCCCAAACCCCCAATTTCAATCCCAAACCCCCCCAATTTCTCTCCTACACCCCCAATTTCTCTCCCAAATCCCCAATTTCGCTCCCAAACCCCCAATTTGGGTCCCAAACCCCCAATTTCCCAAATCCCCGATTTAGCTCCCAAACCCCAAATTTGGGTCCAAATCCCCCAATTTCGATCCCAAACCCCCCATTTGGGTCCAAATCCCCCAATTTCGATCCCAAACCCCCAATTTGGGTCCAAATCCCCCATTTCAATCCCAACCCCCAATTTTGATCCCAAACCCCCAATTTGGGTCCAAACCCCCCAATTTCGATCCCAAACCCCCGATTTCGATCCCAAACCCCCCAATTTGGGTCCAAATCCCCCAATTTTGATCCCAAACCCCCCAATTTCGATCCCAAACCCCCCAATTTGGGTCCAAATCCCCCAATTTTGATCCCAAACCCCCAATTTCCCCCAAACCCCCAATTTGGGTCCAAACCCACCAATTTCAATCCCAAACCCCCAATTTTGCTCCCACACCCCAATTTCAATCCCAAACCCCCCCAATTTCGATCCCAAATCCCCGATTTCTCCCCAAACCCCCAAATTTGGGTCCAAATCCCCCAATTTTGATCCCAAACCCCCCAATTTCGCCTCCCAAACCCCCAATTTTGCTCCCAAATCCCCCAATTTTATCTTTTTTTTTCCCCCAAACCCCCCCCTTCTCTCCCAAACCCCCCAATTTCTCTCCCAAACCCCCAATTTCCCTCCCACACCCCCAATTTCTTTCCCAAACCCCCAATTTCTCCCAACCCCCCAATTTGATCTTTTTCCCCAAAACCCCCAATTCCAATCCCAAACCCCCCAATTCTGCTCCCAAACCCCCAAATTTCAATCCCAAACCCCCAGTTCCAATCCCCCCCCCAATTTCTCCCCCCACCCCCAATTCCACTCCCAAACCCCCAATTTCTCTCCCACACCCCAATTTCCCTCTCAAACCCCCCAATTCCAATCCCAAACCCCCAATTTCTCCCCCCACCCCCCCAATTCCGCTCCCAAACCCCCAATTTCACTCCCAAACCCCCAGTTTTGGGTCTAAACCCCCTGATTTGGTTCCAAAGCCCCCGATTTTGTGCCAAATCCCCTGATTTAGGGCCGGAACCCCCTAATTTGGGTCTAAACCCCACAATTTCAGGTCCAGCTGCCCCACCCTCTCCCAAACCCCCCAATTTGGGTTCAAAACCCCAATTTCTCTCCCCCAACCCCCAATTCCACTCCCAAACCCCCAATTCCAATCCCAAACCCCCAATTTCTCCCCCAACCCCCAATTCCACTCCCAAACCCCCACCCTGCTCCCAAACCCCCAATTCTGCCCCCAAACCCTGGCATTTCTCTCCCAAACCCCCCAAATCTGCTCCCAAACCCCCCAATTTCTCTCCCAAACCCCCCAATTTCTCTCCCAAATCCCCCAATTCCGATCCCAAACCCCAATTTCACTCCCCAAACCCCCCAATTTCTCTCCCACACCCCCAATTTCAATCCCAAACCCTCAATTTCTCTCCCAAACCCCCAATTTTGCTCCCAAATCCCCCAATTTTATCTTTTTCCCCAAGCCCCCAGTTCCAATCCCAAATCCCCCAAAATCCCAGAATGGCCCCCAATTCCACTCCCAACCCCTGGGGGAATCCCAAAATAGCTCAAAATGAATCCCAAAATGGGGGGGAATTTCAATCCCAAATGGGGCTGGGGCTGCCCCCCAATGATGGAGCACACCCCAGGGCTCCTCCCAAAACCCCCAATTTTGTGGGCTCCCCCAATTTTATCTTTTCCCCAAAAAATGGGCCCCAATTCCAATCCCAAATTTAACCCCAAAAATGGGCTGGGGATGGTGCTGAAAGTGGGGGGAAAATGGTCCCAAAAATGGGGGGGATTGAACCCCAAAATGGGGCTGGGGCTGCCCCCGGGCATGATGGAGCAGCCGGGGGGGCTCCTCAACATGGTGAGTGTGGGCTCCAAAATGGGGGATTTCACCCCAAAAATGGGCTGGGGATGGTCCTGAAAATATGGGGAATTTAACCCCAAAATGGAGTGGGTATAAGGGCTCCTCAACATGGTGGGTGAACCCCAAAAATGGGGAATTTAACCCCAAAATGGGGTGGGTATAAGGGCTCCTCAACATGGTGGGTGAACCCCGAAAACGGGGGGTTTAACCCCAAAAATGGGGTGGGTATAAGGGCTCCTCAACATGGTGGGTGAACCCCGAAAATGGGGGATTGAACCCCAAAAATGGGCTGAGAATATTTCCCAAAAATGGGGGATTTAACTCCGAAAATTGAGTGGGTATAAGAGCTCCTCAACATGGTGGGTGAACCCCAAAAATGGGGGGTTTAACCTTAAAGTAATGGGGGGGTTAACCCCAAAAATGGGGTGGGGATGGTGCTGAAAGTGGGGGGGAAATGGTCCCAAAAATGGGGGATTTAACCCCAAAAATGGGCTGGGAATGATCCCCAAGACAGGGGGGAAATGGTCCCAAAATGGGGGGATTTAACCCCAAAAATGGGGAATTTAACCCCAAAATGGGGCTGGGGCTGCCCCCGGGCATGATGGAGCAGCCGGGGGGGCTCCTCAACATGGTGGGTGAACCCCGAAAACGGGGGGTTTAACCCCAAAAATGGGGTGGGGATGGTGCTGAAAGTGGGGGGGAAATGGTCCTGAAATTGGGGGGATTTAACCCCAAAAATGGGCTGAGAATAGTTCCCAAAAATGGGGGGTTTAACCCCAAAAATGGGGTGGGAATGGTCCTGAAAATATGGGGAATTTAAGCCTAAAATGGGGTGGGAATGATCCCAAAAATGGGGGGGAAATGATCCCAAAAATGGTGGATTTAACCTTAAATTAATGGGGGATCTAACCCCAAAATGGGGTGGGAATGATCCCCAAAAATGGGGGGAAATGGTCCCAAAAATGGGGGATTTAACCCCAAAATTGAGTGGGTATAAGGGCTCCTCAACATGGTGAGAGAATCCCGAAAACGGGGGATTTAGCCTTAAAATAATGGGGGATTTAACCCCAAAATGGGGTGGGAATGGTCCCAAAAATGGGGGGAAAATAATCCCAAAATGTAGGGATTTAACCCCAAAATGAGGTGGGTATACGGGCTCCTCAGCATGGTGAGTGAACCCCGAAAACGGGGGGTTTAGCCTTAAAATAATGGGGGATTGAACCCCAAAAATGGGGAATTTAACCCCAAAGTGGGGTGGGAACGGTCCTGAAAATATGGGGAATTTAACCCCAAAATGGGGTGGGAATGATCCCAAAATGGGGGAAAAATGATCCCAAAAATGGGGGATTTAACCTTAAAATAATGGGGGATTTAACCCCAAAATGGGGTGGGAATGGTGCTGAAAATATGGGGAATTTAACCCTAAAATGGAGTGGGAATAATGCTCAAAATAGCAGGAAAATGATCCCAAAATGGGGGGATTTAACCCCAAAAATGGGGTGGGAATGATCCCCAAAATATGGAGAAAATGATCCCAAAAATGGGGAGGGAATAGTCCCAAAAATTGGGGATTTAACCCAGAAAATGAAGGGGATTTAATCCTAAAAATGGGATGGAAATGATCCCAAAAATGGGGGATTTAACCTTAAATTAATGGGGGATCTAACCCCAAAATGGGGTGGGAATGATCCCCAAAACAGGGGGAAAATGGTCCCAAAAATGGGGGATTTAACCCCAAAAATGGGCTGAGAATAGTTCCCAAAAATGGGGGGTTTAACCCCAAAAATGGGGTGGGGATGGTGCTGAAAATATGGGGGATTTAACCCCAAAATGGGGGCTGGAGCTGCCCGTGGCCGTGGGGCTGCCCCCGGGCATGATGGAGCAGCCGGGCGGGCTCCTCAACATGGTGGGTGAACCCCGAAATTAGAGGGATTGAGCCCCAAAAATGGGGAATTTAACCCCAAAAATGGGCTGGGGATGGTGCTGAAAGTGGGGGGGAAATGATCCCAAAATTGGGGGGATTTAACCCCAAAAATGGGTTGAGAATAGTTCCCAAAAATGGGGGGTTTAACCCCAAAAATGGGGAATTTAACCCCAAAAATGGGCTGGGGATGGTGCTGAAAATATGGGGAATTTAACCCCAAAATGGGGTGGGAATAATCCCCAAAAATGGGGGGAGAATAATCCCAAAAATGGGGGATTTAACCTTAAAATAATGGGGAATTTAACCTTGAAATGGGGTGGGAATGATCCCAAAAATATGGGGAATTTAAGCCTAAAATGGGGTGGGAATGATCCTCAAGACAGGGGGGAAATGATCCCAAAATGGGGGATTTAACTCCAAAATGGGGTGGGTATAAGGGCTCCTCAACATGGTGAGTGAACCCTGAAAACAGGGGGTTTAACCTTAAAATAATGGGGAATTTAAGCTTGAAATGGGGTGGGAATGATCCCAAAAATGGGAGGAAAATGATTCCAAAAATGGGGGATTTAACCCCAAAAATGGGGTGGGAATGATCCTGAAAATATGGGGAATTTAACCCCAAAATGGGGTGGGAATGATCCCCAAAACAGGCGGGAAATGGTCCCAAAAATGGGGGATTTAACCCCAAAAATGGGCTGGGAATGATCCCAAAAATGGGGGGAAAATGATCCCAAAAATTGGGCATTTAACCCTAAAAATGGGGGGATTTAGCCTTAAAATAATGGGGGATTTAACCCCAAAATGGGGTGGGAATTACCCCAAAAATTGGGGGAAAATGATCCCAAAAATGGTGGATTTAACCTTAAAATAATGGGGAATTTAACCCCAAAATGGGGTGGGAATGATCCCCAAAATATGGAGAAAATGATCCCAAAAATGGGGAGGGAATAGTCCCAAAAATTGGGGATTTAACCCAAAAAATGAAGGGGATTTAATCCTAAAAATGGGATGGAAATGATCCCAAAAATGGGGGATTTAACCTTAAAATAATGGGGGATTTAACCCCCAAAATGGGGTGGGAATGATCCCAAAAATGAAGCCGGGAATGATCCCAAAAATGGGAGATTTAATCCTAAAAATGAACGGGAATAATCCCTAAAACAGGAGAAAAATTATTCCAAAATTGGGGATTTAACCCAAAAAATGGGCTGGGAATAATCCCTAAAACAGGAGGAAAATTATTCCAAAATTGGGGATTTAACCCAAAAAATGAGCAGGAATAATCCCTAAAATGGAGCTGGGAATGATCCCAAAATTTGGGGATTTAACCCTAAAAATGAGCAGCAATAATCCCTAAAATAGGAGAAAAATTATCCCAAAAATGGGGAATTTAACCCCAAAAATGGGGTGGGAATGGTCCCTAGAATGGAGCTGGGAATGATCCCAAAAATGGGGGATTTAACCCTAAAAATGAGCGGGAATAATCCCTAAAACAGGAGAAAAATTATTCCAAAATTTGGGGATTTAACCCCAAAAATGAGCGGGAATAATCCCTAAAAGAGGAGGAAATTTATTCCAAAATTTGGGGATTTAACCCCAAAAATGAGGTGGGAATAATCCCTAAAATAGGAGAAAAATTATTCCAAAAATGGGAGATTTAACACTAAAAATGGGGTGGGAATAATCCCTAAAACAGGAGAAAAATTATTCCAAAATTTGGGGATTTAACCCCAAAAATGAGCAGGAATAATCCCTAAAACAGGAGAAAAATTATTCCAAAATTTGGGGATTTAACCCCAAAAATGAGCGGGAATAATCCCTAAAAGAGGAGAAAAATTATTCCAAAATTTGGGGATTTAACCCCAAAAATGAGCGGGAATAATCCCTAAAATGGAGCTGGGAATGATCCCAAAAATGGGAGATTTAACCCCAAAAATGGGGTGGGAATAATCCCTAAAATAGGAGAAAAATTATTCCAAAATTTGGGGATTTAACCCCAAAAATGAGCGGGAATAATCCCTAAAATAGGAGAAAAATTATTCCAAAAATTTGGGGATTTAACCCCAAAAATGAGCAGGAATGATCCCTAAAACAGGAGAAAAATTATTCCAAAAATGGGGGATTTAACCCCAAAAATGGGGTGGCAATAATCCCTAAAATAGGAGAAGATTTATTCCAAAATTTGGGGATTTAACCCCAAAAATGGGCATGAACCATCCCTGAAAATACGGGGGGGGGAATGTTTCCAAAAATTGGATTTTTGGGGTTGAATAATCAGAATTTGGGGCTCAACAACCAGAATTTTTTGGTCAAACAACAGGATTTTGGGTCAACAATCATAATTTTGGGTTGAATAATTCCATTTTTGGGTTCAGTAATTAATATTTTGGGTTAATTTCGGGAGCTGCCAGCGACCATCTAGGGCGCCCTCAGCCCCTCCATAGCGGCGTTTTTGGGTTCAATAGGCAGGATTTTGGGTCAATGAGCAGGATTTTGGGTCAATGAGCAGGATTTTGGGTTAAATAATGAGATTTTGGGTTAAATTAATTAATTTTTGGTTAATTGCAGGAGCTGGAGCCGCCGATGGGGTCGCAGTTCCCCCCCAGCGCCCCCGTGACCATCGAGGTCCCCCTGGGCGCCCTCAGCCCCTCCATAGCGGCATTTTTGGGTTCAATAAGCAGGATTTCGGGTCAATAACCAGGATTTTGGGTTAAATAATGAATTTTTGGGTTAAATTAATTGGTTTTCCTCAGCCACGCCCCCTCCAGGAGCTGGAGCCGCCCCCAGGGTCGCAGTTCCCCCCAGCCCGGCCCCAGTGACCATCGGGGTCCCCTGCAGGAGGAGCCCCGGAGCCCAGGAGGCCACGCCCCTTGACCAAAAATACCAAAATTCACCCCAAAATAGCCCAAAATCACCTCAGCAGGGCGAGGAGATGGAGGAGTTCAGGAGGGTGAGTGACAAAAATGACCAAAAATAACCAAAATTCACCCAAAAATGCCCCAAAAATGCCCAAAATCACCTGAGCCCCAGGCCCCGGAGGAGTTCAGGAGGGGGCTGAGCCCCAAAATAGCCCTCCCCCCAAAAATGCCCAAAATCCCTGCAATCAACCCAGGAGGAGATGGAGGAGTTCAGGAGGGTGAGTGACCAAAATTGCCCAAAATGACCAAAATTCACCCCAAAATAGCCCAAAATAGCCCAAAATCACCTGAGCAGGACGAGGAGATGGAGGAGTTCAGGAGGGTGAGTGAGAAAATTGACCAAAAATGGCCTAAAATAGCCCAAAAACAGCCCAAAAATGCCCAAAATCAACCCAGCTGGGCGAGGAGATGGAGGAGTTCAGGAGGGTGAGTGACCAAAATGACCAAAAATACCAAAATTCACCCCAAAATGCCCCAAAAATGCCCAAAATCAACCCAGCAGGACGAGGAGATGGAGGAGTTCAGGAGGGTGAGTGACAAAAATGACCAAAATCATCCAAAATAGCCCAAAAATGCCCCAAAACAGCCCAAAATCAACCCAGCTGGGCGAGGAGATGGAGGAGTTCAGGAGGGTGAGTGAGAAAATAACCCAAAAATGGCCTAAAATGCCCCAAAAATGCCCCAAAACAGCCCAAAATCACCTGAGCAGGGCAAGGAGATGGAGGAGTTCAGGAGGGTGAGTGACCAAAAATGACCAAAATTCACCCAAAAATGCCCCAAAATAGCCCAAAATCACCTGAGCAGGGCGAGGAGATGGAGGAGTTCAGGAGGGTGAGTGACAAAAATGACCAAAATTCACCCCAAAATAGCCCAAAATCACCTGAGCAGGGTGAGGAGATGGAGGAGTTCAGGAGGGTGAGTGACAAAAATGACCAAAATTCACCCCAAAATAGCCCAAAAACAGCCCAAAATCACCTGAGCAGGGTGAGGAGATGGAGGAGTTCAGGAGGGTGAGTGACAAAAATGACCAAAATTCACCCAAAAATGCCCCAAAAATGCCCAAAATCACCTGAGCAGGGCGAGGAGATGGAGGAGTTCAGGAGGGTGAGTGAGAAAATGACCCAAAATGACCAAAATTCACCCCAAAAATGCCCCAAAAATGCCCAAAATCACCCCAGCAGGACGAGGAGATGGAGGAGTTCAGGAGGGTGAGTGACCAAAAATGACCAAAATTCACCCAAAAACAGCCCAAAAATGCCCCAAAATAGCCCAAAATCAACCCAGCAAGGCGAGGAGATGGAGGAGTTCAGGAGGATGAGTGACAAAATGACCAAAAATAACCAAAATTCACCCCAAAATAGCCCAAAACAGCCCAAAATCACCTGAGCAGGGCGAGGAGATGGAGGAGTTCAGGAGGGTGAGTGACCAAAATGACCAAAAATACCCAAAATTCACCCCAAAAATGCCCCAAAACAGCCCAAAATCACCTGAGCAGGGTGAGGAGATGGAGGAGTTCAGGAGGGTGAGTGACCAAAATGACCCAAAATCCCCCAAATTTCTCCCAAAACCCTCCCAAAACTCAAAATCCCCTTCCAAAACCGTCCTGAAATTTGGGATTTTTTGGGGTCAAACCTTAAAATTTCCGCTTAAAATCCTCCCAAACCCTTCCCAAATCCCAAAATTCTCTCCCAAACCCTTCCCAAATCCCAAAATTCTCTCCCAAACCCTTCCCAAACCCCAAAATTCTCTCCCAAACCCTTCCCAAATCCCAAAATTCTCTCCCAAACCCTTCAAAAACGTAACATTCCACCCTAAAATTTGGATTTTTTGGGACCAAACCCCAAAATTTCTCCTAAACCCCTCCCAAACCCCAAAATCCTCTTTGGAGACCCTTCAAAATTGGTCCCAAAATTTTCGATTTTTGGGTCCAAACCTTCAAATTTTCTCCCAAATCCCAAAATGCTCTCCCAAAACCCTCCCAAAATTTGGGATTTTTGGGCTCAAACCTCAAAATTTCCTCTTAAAGCTTTTTCAAATCCTAAAATCTCTTTCCCAAAACCCTAAAACCCCTTCCCAAATCCCAAAATTCTTTTTTTTAAAACCCCAAAATTTCCTCCCAAAACCCTCCCAAGCCATAAAATTTCCACCCCCCTCTCCTAAAAAACCCCAAAACCCTCTTTGGAGACCCTTCTGAACCTTCAAATTCGGTCCCGAAATTTGCGATTTTTTGCGCTAAAACCCCAAAATTTCCTCCCAAAATTTGGGATCTTTGGGTCAAAAACTTAAAATTTTCTCCTAAAACCCTCCCAAGCCTTAAATTTCCACCCTAAAATTTGGATTTTTTGGGACCAAACCCCAAAATTTCTCCTAAACCCCAAAATCCTTCCAAACTTTCAAATTCGGTCCCAAAATTTGCCATTTTTTGGGTCCAAACCTTCAAATTTCCTCCCAAATCCCAAAATTCGGGATTTTTGGGCTCAAACCTCAAAATTTCCTCTTAAAGCTTTCTCAAATCTTAAAATCTCTTCCCAAATCCCAAAACCCTCTTTGAAAACCCTTGCAAAACTCCAAATTCCTTGCTGAAAATCGCGATTTTTTGGGACAAAACCACAAAATTTCCTCCTAAAACCATCCCAGGTCTCAAAATCTCTTCCCAAATCCCAAATTCCACCCTAAAATTTGGATTTTTTGGCACCAAACCCCAAAATGCTCTTTGGCGACTCCTAAACCCCCAAAATCGCTTTTTGTGATGAAACCTTCGAACAAATCTTAAAATCTCTTCTCAGATCCTTCCCAAACCTTAAAATCTCTTCCCAAACACCAAAACCCTCTTTGAAAACGCTTGGAAAACTCCAAATTCTGTCCCGAAAATCGCGATTTTTTGCGATTAAACCCCCAAAATTTCCTCCTAAAACCCTCCCCAGCCATAAAATTCCACCCTAAAATTTGGATTTTCTGGGACCAAACCCCAAAATTTGCCCTAAACCCCTCTCAAACCCCCAAAATCCTCTTTGGAGACCCTTCCGAACCTTCAAATTCGGTCCCAAAATTCACAATTTTTTGGGACAAAACCACAAAATTTCCTCCCAAAACCATCCCAGGTCTCAAAATCTCTTCCCAAATCCCAAATTCCACCCTAAAATTTGGATTTTTTGGGTCCAAACCCCAAAATTTCTCCTAAACCCCAAAACCCTCTTTGGCGACCCTTCCGAACCTTCAAATTCCTTGCCAAAAATGGCGATTTTTCGCTAAAAATCCCCAAAATTTCCTCCCAAAACCCTCCCAAGCCATAAAATTCCACCCTAAAATTTGGATTTTCTGGGTCTAAACCCCAAAACTTCTCCTAAACCCCAAAACCCTCTTTGGCGACCCTTCCGAACCTTCAAATTCCTTGCCGAAAATGGCGATTTTTTGCCATCAAACCCCAAAATTTCCTCCCAAAATTTGGGATTTTTGGGTCGAAAACTTTAAATTTCCTCCTAAAACCCTCCCAGGCCATAAATTTCCACCCTAAAATTTGGATTTTTTGGGACCAAACCCCAAAATTTCTCCTAAACCCCTCCCAAACCCCAAAATCCTCTTTGAAACCCCTTGCAAAACTCAAAATTCCATCCTGAAATTGGTGATTTTTTGGGACAAAACCCCAAAATTTCCTCCCAAAACCCTCCCAGGTCTCAAAATCTCTTCCCAAATCCCAAATTCCACCCTAAAATTTGGATTTTTTGGGTCCAAACCCCAAAATTTCTCCCAAACCCCAAAACGCTCTTTGGCGACCCTTCCGAACCTTCAAATTCCTTCCCGAAAATGGCGATTTTTCGCTAAAAATCCCCAAAATTTCCTCCTAAAACCCTCCCAAGCCATGAAATTCCACCCTAAAATTTGGATTTTTTGGGACCAAACCCCAAAACTTTTCCTAAACCCCTCCCACATCCCAAAACCCTCTTTGGAGACCCTTCCGAACCTTCAAACAGGTTTGGGGATTTTTAAAAAAAAATGGGAAAAAAAATGGCAAAAATGGCTCCTAAAACCCTCCCAAGCCATAAAATTCCAAAGAAAATTTGGGTTTTTTAGGACCAAACCCCAAATGAGAACCCCAAAACCCTGGGGTTCAAAAAAATGGGAAAAAAATCCCCAAAATTTCCCCAAGATCAAATTCCTCCAAAATTTGGGACTAAACTGGGCGAGGAACCCCAAAACCCTCTTTGGTTTTTTTAGGAAAATGGGAAAATTTCCCGTTTTCTCCCGTTTTTGCCCCAGCCGGCCCGGGGAAAAAAGGGAAAAAATGGGGTAAAAATGGGCCAAAATGGGAAAAAAAAATGGGAATAAATGGGGTTAAAATCAAGGGACAAACCACCCCAGATCTCCAAGATCGGCCTCCATGTGGGACTCCGCTGGGCGAGGAGCAGAAACAGGTTTGGGGGAAAATGGGGAAAAATGGGAAAAAAAAAAAAAAAAAAAAATGGGTAAAATGGCAAAAACAGCAAAGAAAGGAGTAAATGGGGTTAAAGTGGGAGAGAATCTGAGGGGTTTGGGGTCAGATCGTGGCCTCCATGTGGGACTCGCTGGGCGAGGAGCAGAAACAGGTTTGGGGGAAAAACGGGGAAAAATGGGGAAAAATGGGGAAAAACGGGCAAAAAAATTGCAAAAAATGGCAAAAAACTGCAAAGAAAGGGTTAAAAATGGGGTTAAAATGGGGTTAAAATGGGAGAATTGGTCTCCAAGATCGTGGCCTCCATGTGGGACTCGCTGGGCGAGGAGCAGAAACAGGTTTGGGGGGAAATGGGGAAAAATTGGGGAAAAAACGGGAAAAATGGGGAAAAAATGGCAAAAAAACGGCAAAAAACGGGGAAAATGGGGGAAAAATCCCTCAGGTTTGGGGTCAGATCGTGGCCTCCATGTGGGACTCGCTGGGCGAGGAGCAGAAACAGGTTTGGGGGGAAAACGGGGAAAAATGGGGAAAAACGGGGTAAAAAATGGCAAAAAACGGGGTAAAAACAGCAAAGAAAGGGTTAAAACTGGGGTTAAAATGGGATAAATCTGGGGGTTTGGGGTCCAGATCGTGGCCTCCATGTGGGACTCGCTGGGCGAGGAGCAGAAACAGGTTTGGGGGAAAATGGGGAAAAACTGCAAAAAACGGGGAAAAAATGGGGTAAAAATGGGGATAAATGGGAAAAAACGGGGTAAAAATGGCAAAAAAATGGGGAAAAAACAGCCCCAGATCGTGGCCTCCATGTGGGACTCGCTGGGCGAGGAGCAGAAACAGGTATGGGGGAAAAACGGGTAAAAAATGGGGAAAAATGGGAAAAAACGGGCAAAAAAATTGCAAAAAATGGCAAAAAACTGCAAAGAAAGGGTTAAAACTGGGGTTAAAATGGGATAGAATCTGAGGGGTTTGGGGTCAGATCGTGGCCTCCATGTGGGACTCGCTGGGCGAGGAGCAGAAACAGGTTTGGGGGAAAATGGGAAAAACTGGGAAAAATGGGAAAAAATGGCAAAAAAAGGGGGAAAAATGGCAAAGAAAGGGTTAAAAATGGGGGAAAAATCCCTCAGGTTTGGGGGTCAAATAGGGCCTCCATGGGGAATAAATGGGGTTAAAAAATGGAGAAATCGGGGAAAACGTGGAAAAAAATGGCAAAAAATGGCCTCCATGTGGGGTTAAAAATAGAATAAAATGGGTGCAAAGGGGCTAAAAACAGGATTTGTGGGACTGGGAAAAAGGTTTGGGGAAAACGGGGAAAATCGGAAAAAAAAACGGGGGAAAAATAGGCAAAAATGGGCAAAAATGGCAAAGAAAGGGTTAAAAATGGGAGCAAATGGGGTAAAAATGGGGAAAAAACAGCCCCAGATCGTGGCCTCCATGTGGGACTCGCTGGGCGAGGAGCAGAAACAGGTTTGGGGGAAAATGGGGAAAATCGGGGAAAAACGGCAAAAAAATGGGGAAAAAACGGGGAAGAAATGGCAAAAAAAATGGGAATAAATGGCAAAGAAGGGGTTAAAAATGGGGTAAAAATGGGGTTAAAATGGGATAGAATCTGAGGGGTTTGGGGGTAAAACTCGCTGGGCGAGGGGTTTGGGGAAAATGGGGGGGAAAATTGGGAAAAATGGCAAAAACGGGGGTAAAAATCCCATGGGTTTTAAAATGGGGTTGGTCAGATCGTGGCCTCCATGTGGGACTCGCTGGGCGAGGAGCAGAAACAGGTTTGGGGGGAAAATGGGAAAATGGGGAAAAAACGGGGAAAAATGGGGAAAAATGGCAAAAAACGGGGTAAAAATAGGGTTAAAATAAATACGAATAAATGGACTTAAAATGGGAGAAAAAACATCCAAGATCGTGGCCTCCATGTGGGACTCGCTGGGCGAGGAGCAGAAACAGGTTTGGGGGAAATGGGGAAAAATGGGGAAAAAACGGCAAAAAATGGGGAAAAAATGGGGAAAAATGGGAAAAAACCCAAAAAATGGGAAAAACAGCCCCAAATCGAAAGGGTTAAAAATGGGAAAAAATGGGGTAAAAATGGGGAAAAATGGGAAAAATAGCAAAAAACGGGGTAAAAATAGGGTTAAAATGGGAATAAATGGGGTTAAAATGGGAGAATTGGTCTCCAAGATCGTGGCCTCCATGTGGGACTCGCTGGGCGAGGAGCAGAAACAGGTTTGGGGGAAAATGGGGAAAAATGGGGAAAAATGGGAAAAAAATTTTTTTAAAAACCATTTTCTGGGAATAAATTTAAAATGGGATGTCTCCAAGATTTTAATCCCATTTTTGCCCAGATTTTTCCCTTTTTTGCCATTTTCCCCCAATTTTTGCCAATTTTTACCCATTTTTTGCCCCATTTTTACCCCATTTCCCTCTTATTTTAATCTCATTTCCCCCTATTTTTTCTCCATTTTTACCATATTTTTGCCCCATATTTTGCCCCATTTTTACCCCATTCCCCCTTATTTTAATCTCACTTTTCCCCCTATTTTTCCTCCATTTTTTACCAATTTGAAACCTTTTGGGAATTTTTTAAAATGGGGAAAAAACCTTATTTTAATCTCATTTTCCTCCTATTTTTTTCTCCATTTTTGCCCCATATTTTGCCCCAATTTTTCCCATTTTTGCCCCATTTTTACCCCATTTCCCCCCAATTTTTCTCCATTTTTGCCCCATGTTTTGCCCCATTTTTGCTCCCAATTTTTCCCCCATTTTACCCCATTTTTATTTTAATCCATTTTCCCCAATTTTTCTCCATTTTTTCCCTCCATTTTTGCCCCATATTTTGCCCCATTTTTGATTTTTATCCCATTTTCCCCCATTTTTTTTCCATTTTGCCCCATATTTTTACCCCAATTTTTCCATTTTTTGGGGTTTCCCCTGATTTTAATATTTTTTTCCCATTTTCTCCATTTTTTTTTCTCCATTTTTTGCCCCATGTTTTGCCCCAATTTTCCCCATTTTTTTTCCATATTTTTCCCCAATTTTTACCCATTTTTCTCCCCAATTTTTCCCCATTTTTTGGTGATTTCCCCCAATTTTAATCCCATTTTCCCCTATTTTTTCCCCATTTTTTTAATATTTTAATCTCATTTCCCCCCATTTTTTCCCCATTTTTTTCTCCATTTTTGCCCCATATTTTGCCCCAATTTTTCCCATTTTTGCCCCATATTTTTCTCCATTTTTTCTCCATTTTTGCCCCATATTTTACCCCAATTTTTCCCATTTTTGCCCCATATTTTTCTCCATTTTTTCTCCATTTTTACCCCATATTTTTCCCCATTTTTTCTCCATTTTTACCCCATATTTTGCCCCAAATTTTCCCATTTTTGTCCCATATTTTGCCCCATATTTTGCCCCAAATTTTCCCATTTTTGTCCCATATTTTGCCCCATATTTTGCCCCAAATTTTCCCATTTTTACCGCATTTTCCCCCCATTTTTTCTCCATTTTTGCCCTATATTTTGCCCCAATTTTTCCCATTTTTATCCCATTTTGCCCCAAATTTTCCCCATTCCCCCCTATTTTTCCCATTTTTTGCCCATTTTTTGCCCCATATTTTAATCCCCATATTTTTGCCCCATTTTTTTCCCATTTTGCCCCCATTTTGCCCCATTTTTACCCCATTTTTACCCCATTTTTTCTCCATTTTTGCCCCGTATTTTGCCCATTTTTTCTCCATTTTTGCCCCATTTTTTGCCCCATTTTTCCCCATTTTTGCCCCATATTTTGCCCCAATTTTTCCCATATTTTGCCCCAATTTTTCCCATTTTTGCCCCATTTTTTTCCCATTTTTGCCCCATATTTTGCCCCAAATTTTGCCCCAATTTTTCCCATTTTTACCCCATTTCCCCTTTATTTTAATCTCATTTCCCCCCTATTTTTCCTCCATTTTTGCCCCATATTTTGCCCAATTTTTCTACATTTTTGCCCCATATTTTGCCCCATTTTTACCCCATTTCCCCCCTATTTTTTCTCCATTTTTGCCCCATATTTTGCCCAATTTTTCCCTTTTTTGCCCCGTATTTTGCCCCATTTTTCCCCATTTCTCCCCTATTTTTTCCCATTTTTGCCCCATATTTTACCCCATTTTTTTGCCCATTTTTTGCCCCATTTTTTTTCCATTTTTTTTTTGCCCCTCAGATTTTGCTCATTTTTTACCCCATTTTTCCCCATTTTCCCAGGTGTTTTGCCCATTTTTGAGGCGGCCAAGAAGGAATACCTGAAAGCCCTGACGGCCTGCAATTTTTCCCATTTTTGGGTGCCCCCAAAACCCCAAATTCCCCAAAAAACCAAAAAGGAAAAAAAAGGCACAAAAAAATACCTGAAAGCCCTGACGGCCTACAGGGAAAAAATTCCACCAAAAACAAAAAAATCCGCCCAAAAAACGCCAAAAAAAAATCCACAAAAACCCACGGGAAAATCCTCAAAATCAAAGAAAATCCACCCAAAATCCAAAAAATCCAGAAAAAAAATCAAAAAATCCTCAAAATCAAAGAAAATCCACCCAAAAAATTGTCCCAAAAAAGCCAAAAATCGGAAAAAAAATTTCAAAAATTCCACTTAAAATCAAAGAAAATCCACCCAAAAATCGCCCAAAAAAGCCAAAAATCAGAAAAAATCCACTCAAAAAATCCACTTAAAATCAAAGAAAATCCACCCAAAAAATCCGCCCAAAAAAGCCAAAAATCGGAAAAAAAATTTCAAAAATTCCACTTAAAATCAAAGAAAATCCACCCAAAAAATCCCCAAAATCAAAAAAAATCCAAAAAATCAGAAAAAAAATGCTCAAAAAAAAATCCGCTCCAAATTAAAAAAATTCAAAAAAATCCACCCAAAAAAGCCAAAAATCAGAAAAAACCCGCTCAAAAATTCCCCTCAAAATCAAAGAAAATCCACCCAAAAATCCGCCCAAAATGCCAAAAAATCAGAAAAAATCCACTCCAAAAATCCGCTCAAAATCAAAGAAAATCCGCCCAAAAAATTCACCCGAAAAAGCCAAAAATCAGAAAAAAAAATTTCAAAAATTCCACTCAAAATCAAAGAAAATTCACCCAAAAATCCACCCAAAAAGCCAAAAATCAGAAAAAATCCACTCAAAAATCCCTCAAAATCAAAGAAAATCCACCCAAAAATCCACCCAAAAAAGCCAAAAATCAGAAAAAATCCACTCAAAAAATCCACTCAAAATCAAAGAAAATCCACCCAAAAAATTCACCTAAAAATGCCAAAAATCGGAAAAAATCTGCTCAAAAAATCCCCTCAAAATCAAAGAAAATCCACCCAAAAATCCGCCCAAAAATGCCAAAAATCAGAAAAAATCCACACAAAAATCCACTTAAAATCAAAGAAAATCCACCCAAAAAATCCACCCAAAAATGCCAAAAATCAGAAAAAATCTGCTCAAAAAATCCCTTCAAAATCAAAGAAAATCCACCCAAAAATCCGCCCGAAAATGCCAAAAATCGGAAAAAAAACACTCAAAAAATGCCAAAAAAGAAAATTCAAAAAATCAAAAAAATTCACCCAAAAAATTTCCAAAATTCAAAAAAAAAATCCGGTCAAAAAATCCTCAAAATCAAAGAAAATCCACCCAGAAAATTCACCGAAAATGCCAAAAATCAGAAAAAAAACACTCAAAAAATCCGCTCAAAATCAAAGAAAATCCACCCTAAAAAAAAAAAATCCATTTTCTCTCAATTTAAAAAAATCAGAAAAAATCTGCTCAAAAAATCCCAAAAATCAAAGAAAATCTCCCCTTTTTTCCATTTTTTCTCATTTTTAATCCATTTTTCCCATTTTTCCCAATTCTAATCCATTTTTCTCTCATTTTTCCCATTTTTCCCAATTCTAATCCATTTTCCTCTCATTTTTTCCCATTTTTTCCCATTTTTCCCAATTCTAATCCATTTTCTCTCATTTTTAACCCATTTTTTCCCATTTTCCCCAATTCTAATCCATTTTTCTCCCATTTTTCTCTCAGTTTTTCCCATTTTTTCCCATTTTTCCCAATTCTAATCCATTTTTCTCCCATTTTTCTCCCATTTTTTCCCATTTTTCCCAATTCTAATCCATTTTTCTCCCATTTTTCTCCCATTTTTTCCCATTTTTCCCAATTCTAATCCATTTTTCTCTCATTTTTTCCCATTTTCCCAATTCTAATCCATTTTTTCCTATTTTTCTCTCATTTTTTCCATTTTTCCCAATTCTAATCCATTTTTCTCCCATTTTAAACCCATTTTTCCCAATTCTAATCCATTTTCTCTCATTTTTTCCCATTTTTCCCAATTCTAACATTTTTTTCTCTCATTTTTTCCCATTTTTCCCAATTCTAATCCATTTTTCCCAATTCTAATCCATTTCTTCTCTCATTTTTCCCCATTTTTCCCAATTCTAACATTTTTTCTCTCATTTTTCCCCATTTTTCCCAATTCTAATCCATTTTTCTCCCATTTTTAACCCATTTTTCCCATTTTTCCCAATTCTAACATTTTTTCTCCCATTTTTCCCCATTTTTCCCAATTCCCAGACGTTTTTCTCCCCCCATTTTTCCCCCATTTCCCAATTCTAATCCATTTTTCCCCATTTTTCCCCCCCCCAATTCTAACGTTTTTCTCTCATTTTTTTTCCCTCTCCTTTCCCCAAGCAGCTGCTGCTGGGAGGCAGCCCCGCCCCCCCGGCCGCGGTGGGCGTGGCCCCCGCCCCCGGCCGCCCCTCATCCCCGGCCCCCCCCCCCCGCGCCGCGCCCCGCCCCCCCTGGCGCCCTGCAGCCCACCGCCCCTGCTGCAGCAGATGCCCCTCCCCCTCGGTGACGTCAGCGGCGGGCGGGGCGGCCGCCCAGCCCCTGCCCGGGCCGGTCCAGCCCGGCCCCCCCCGCCGCCGCCCCCGCTGCAGCAGGGCCCGCCCAAGATCCGCGCCCCGCCCCCGCTGCACATCAAGGTGCTGGCCCCGCCCCCCCTGCACGTGGTGGGCGTGGCCGCCGCCCAGGCCCCGCCCCCCCCGCAGCCGCAGCCGCAGCCCCTCCCCCAGGGCGGGGCCGCGGGGGGAGGGGAGGAGGAGGAGGAGGAGGAGGAGGAGAGGGGGGAGGAGCTGCTGCTGCAGGCCGAGGTGAGAAATGGGGCGAAAACCCGGCCCCCCTCCCCGCCGGGAAAATGGGCAAAAAAATGGGAAAAACTGGGAAAAATGGGGCAAAAACGGGGAAAAACTGGGGGGAAATGGGGAAAAATGGGGGGGGAGGAGCTGCTGCTGCAGGCCGAGGTGAGAAATGGGGGAAAAACCCGGAATTTGGGAAAAATGGGAAAAATGGGCAAAACGGGAAAAATGGGGAAAAAAAAATGGGAATTTGGGAAAACGGGGAAAAACTGGGGGAAAATGGGGCAAAAATGGGGAGGAGCTGCTGCTGCAGGCCGAGGTGAGAAATGGGGCAAAAACCCGGGAATTTGGGAAAATTGGGGAAAAATGGGCAAAAACTGGGAAAAATGGGGAAAATGGGGTAAAAATGGGGGAAAACGGGAAAAAATGGGGAAAAATGGGAAAAAATGGGGCAAAAACGGGGAAAAACTGGGAGGAAATGGGGCAAAAATGGAGGAAATGGGGCGACTGGAGAAATGGGAAATGGGGAATTTGGGAAAAATTGGGGAAAAATGGGGAAAACTGGGGAAAATGGGGAAAAATGGGGAAAAATGGGAAAAATGGGGAAAATGGGGAAAATGGGGGGGGGAAAAATGGGAAAAATGGGGAAAAATGGGAAAATGGGGAAAAAATGGGGAAAATGGGGGCCGAGGGGGGAAAAATGGGGGGGCAAAAATGGGAAATGGGAAAAATGGGGAAAATTGGGGAAAAATGGGGAAAACTGGGGGAAATGGGGAAAATGGGGAAAAAAAACTGGGACAGAAATGGGGAAAACTGGGGAGGAAATGGGGGAAAAATGGGGGGGAAATGGTGGGGGGAGCTGCTGGGCAGGCCGAGGTGAGAAATGGGGAAAATGGGGAAAAACGGGGAAAATGGGGAAAAATGGGGGAAAAATGGGGAAAAATGGGGAAAAAATGGGGAAAACCGGGGAAAAATGGGAAAAATGGGAAAACGGGGAAAACTGGGGGGAAAAATGGGGAAATAGCTGGGGGAAAAATGGGGAAAATGGGGGGGGGGGGGAAAAACCAGGAAAATTGGGAAAAAAAAACTGGGGAAAATGGGGCAAAAATGGGATTTTGGGGAAAATGGGGAAAAAATGGGTCTGGGGAAAAAATGGGAAAAATGGGGGGGTTAAATTGGGGAAAATGGGGTGAAAAATGGGAATTTTGGGGGGCTAAAAATGGGAATTTTGGGGGGCTAAAAATGGGGGGAAATTGGGGAAAAATGGGGTGAAAATGGGAAAAAACCGGGGAAAATGGGAAAAATGGGGCTAAAAATGGGGGGGAAAATGGGGAGGAAAATGGGATTTTTCGAGGGATAAAACCGGGGAAAATCGGGGTGAAAATTTGGGGTGAAAAACGGGGGTTGGGGGAAAATAAAACGGGATTTGGGGGAAAATGGGGAAAATTGGGAAAATGGGGGAAAATGGGAAAATTGGGGAAAAATTGGGATTTTTGGGGGGGTAAAAATGGGAGGAATTGGGGGAAAATGGGGAAAATGGGATTGGGGAAAATTAGGCAAAAATGGGGTTGGGAAATGGGGGAAAATCAAGGGAAAATGGGATTTGGGGGGGGAAAATGGGGAGAATTGGGGGGAAATTGGGATTTGGGGGGTAAAAAAATGGGTGGGGGAAAAGGGGGATTTTGGGGTTAAAATGGGGAAAAATTTGGGTTTTGGGGGAAAAAATGGGGCAGAAATGGGGAAAATTGGAATTGGGGAAATTGGATTTTGTGGGGGTAAAAATGGGGAAAAGTTGGATTTTTGGGAAGGTAAAAATGGGGTGAAAATGGGAAATTTTGGGGATAAATTTTGGGTGAAAATTTGGGGTGAAAAACGGAGATTGGGGAAAAAAAAATGGGGAAATGGGGGAAAAATGGGAAAATTTTGAAAATTTTGGGGGGCAAAAATGGGAAAATTGGGGGGAAAAATGGGGAAAAAGGGGATTTTGTGGGGGTAAAAATGGGGAAAACGGGGAAAAAATTTGGGGTGAAAAATGGGAATTTTGGGGGGGAAAAATGAAATGGAAATTGGGGTGAAAAATTTGGAGATTGGGGAAAATTGGGATTTTGGGGGGGGGGAGGGGAAATTTGGTCAAATTTGGGAAAAATTGGGATTTTTGGGAGGGGGTAAAAATGGGGGGAAATGGGGTGAAAATTTGGGGTGAAAAACGTGGAGATTGAGGGCGAAATTAAATGGGATTTGGGGGGGAAAGTGAGGAGGAATTTGGGAAAATTGGGAAAAAATTGGGAAAAATTGGGATTTTTGGAGGGGTAAAATGGGAGGAATTGGGGGAAAATTGGGCAGAAATGGGGTTGGGAAATGGGGGGAAATGAAGGGAAAATGGGATTTTAGCGGGGGAAAATGGGATTTTGGGGGGGTAAAAATGGGGAAAAGTTGGGATTTTTGGGAGGGGGAAAATGGGGGAAAAATGGGAATTTGGGGGATAAAAGTGGGGAGAAATGGGGGGAAAATTTGGGGTGAAAAACGGAGATTGGGGGAAAATAAAATGGGATTTGGGGAGGGAAAGTGAGGGGAAATTTGGGAAAAAATTGGGATTTTTGGGGGGGGTAAAATGGGAGGAATTGGGGGAAAATTGGGGAATTTTGGGAAAAAAATGGGGGAAAAAAATGGAGATTTGGGGGGGTAAAATGGGGAAAAGTTGGATTTTGGGGAGGGTAAAAATGGGGAAAAATGGGAAAATTGGGATTTTGAGGGGGGAAATGGGGTGAAAATTTGGGGTGAAAAACGGAGATTGGGGGAAATAAAATGGGAAAATTTGGGGGAAAATTGGGAAAATGAGGGGAAAATTGGGATTTTGGGGGGGTAAAATGGGAGAATTGGGGAAATGGGGGGGGAAAAATGGGAAAATTTGGGGAAATTGGGGAAAAATGGGGAAAAATGGAAATTTGGGGAAAAAAATGGGGGAAAATAAAATGGGAAAATTTGGGGGAAAAACGAGATTGGGGAAAATAAAATGGGATTTGGGGGGAAAAATGAGGGGAAATTTGGGGGAAAATTGGGGAAAAAATGGGATTTTGGGAAATGGGGTAAAATGGGGTTGGGAAATGGGAAATGGGAAAAAATGGGAAAAATGGGAAATTGGGGTGAAAATGGAGGTTGGGGAAAATAAAATTTGATTTGGGGGAAAATGAGGGAAATTTGGGAAAAATTGGGGAAAAATTGGAAAAATTGAAAATTGGATTTTGGGGGGGGCAAAATGGGGAATTGGGGAAAATGGAAAATGGGGAGAAATTGGGGAAATTGGGAATTTTGGGGGAAAAATGGGGGAAATTTTTTTTTAAACGGGGGGGTAAAATGGGAAAATTTGGGGGGTAAAACCCCAGCCCCAAAACGGGGGAAAATGGGGGGGAAATGGGGAGCTGGGGGGAAAATGGGGAAAATTGGGGGCCGGAAAATGGGGATTTTTTTGGGGGGGCGGGAGGGGAATTTGGGATTTTGGAGGGTCCGGATGGGTAAAAAAATGGGGCCAGGAGGAAAACGGGGGAAAAATGGAAATGAAAATGCCTTGGGAAAAGGGGAAACTGCCGGGGGGGGAAAAAAATTACGGGAAAATTGGGCAAAAACGGGAATTTGGGGAAAAAAATTTTAGGAAAAACGGGATTTTATACCAAAAATTTTTGGGCCAGAAATTTGGGCACTGGGACAGGAGATCTGGGAAAATAAAAGGTGAAAATGGGGGGACTGCCGGGAAGTTTGGGTAAAATCAAAAATTTGGAAAAAAATGAAATTTGGGGAAAAAGCGGGATTTTGGGGAAAAACGGGGAAAATACCAAAATGGGGATTTGGGCCCAGGAAGAAATTTGGGGAGTTCTGGGGGAAAATGGGGAAAAATGGGAAACTTGGGGATTGGGGCGAAAAATGGGGAAATTGGGGGAAAATGGGAATTTTAGCTTAAAAATAAAATGGGATTTTAGCGAAAAAATTTGGGGGATTTTATACCAAAAAATGGGGGGATTTTACACCAAAAATGGGGATTTGGGGCCAAAATGGGCACTGGGACAGGAGTTCTGCTCCAGCGAAAGTGCCTCGGGGATACACTGCCGGTACGCTTGGGGTGAAATCAATGGATTTTGGGCAAAAAAATGGGATTTGGGGAAAAACGGGATTTTTAGGGAAAAACGGGGTTTTATACCAAAAAAATGGGATTTTTAAATAGGAAGGGGCACTGGGACAGGAGTTCTGCTCCAGCGAATGCCTCGTGGGACACTGCCGGTCACGTTTGGGGTGAAAAACCAATTTTGGATTTTGGGCAAAAAATGGGAATTTTAGCGAAAAAACGGGGATTTTTAGCGAAAAAACGGGGATTTTATACCAAAAAATGGGGATTTTACACCAAAAAATGGGGATTTGGGGCCAGGAAGGGGCACTGGGACAGGAGTTCTGCTCCAGCGAGTGCCTCGTGCGACACTGCCGGTCAGTTTGGGGTGAAATCACGGGATTTTGGGCAAAAAATGGGAATTTGGGGAAAAAACGGGGAGTTCTAGCAAAAAAATGGGGATTTTACCCCAAAAAATGGGGATTTGGGGCCAGGAAGGGGCACTGGGACAGGAGTTCTGCTCCAGCGAGTGCCTCGTGCGACACTGCCGGTACGTTTGGGGTGAAATCCTCATATTTTGGGCAAAAAACGGGAGTTCCAGCGAAAAAACGGGGATTTTTAGCGAAAAAACGGGGATTTTTAGCGAAAAAACGGGGATTTTATACCAAAAAATGGGGATTTGAGGCCAGGAAGGGGCACTGGGACAGGAGTTCTGCTCCAGCGAGTGCCTCGTGCGACACTGCCGGTCCGTTTGGGGTGAAATCACGGGATTTTGGGCAAAAAATGGGAGTTCCAGCGAAAAAACGGGGATTTTTAGCGAAAAAACGGGGATTTTATACCAAAAAATGGGGATTTGGGGCCAGGAAGGGGCACTGGGACAGGAGTTCTGCTCCAGCGAGTGCCTCGTGCGACACTGCCGGTACGTTTGGGGTGAAATCACGGGATTTTGGGCAAAAAACGGGGGTTCCAGCGAAAAAACGGGGATTTTTAGCGAAAAAACGGGGATTTTACACCAAAAAATGGGGATTTTACCCCAAAAAATGGGGATTTGGGGCCAGGAAGGGGCACTGGGACAGGAGTTCTGCTCCAGCGAGTGCCTCGTGCGACACTGCCGGTCAGTTCGGGGTGAAAAACGGGATTTTGGGCAAAAAACGGGGGTTCTAGCGAAAAAACGGGGATTTTTAGCGAAAAAAAATGGGGATTTTACCCCAAAAAATGGGGATTTGGGGCCAGAAATGGGCACTGGGACAGGAGTTCTGCTCCAGCGAAATCCCCTCGTCATTTTTACTGCCGGGTACGCTTTGGGGTGAAAAATCACCATTTTAAAAAAATGGGAATTTTAAAAAAAACGGGGATTTTTAGCAAAAAAACGGGATTTTATACCAAAAAATGGGGATTTGGGGCCAGGAAGGGGCACTGGGACAGGAGTTCTGCTCCAAAAGTGCCTCGTTTTACCGACACTGCCGGTACGTTTGGGGTGAAAATCACGGATTTGGGCAAAAATGGGAATTTTTAGGGAAAAACGGGATTTTTAACCCAAAAAAAAATGATTTTATACCAAAAAATGGGGATTTTTAACCCAAAAATGGGCACTGGGACAGGAGTTCTGCTCCAGCGAGTGCCTCAACACTGCCGTATTTTTGGGGTGAAATCCACGGGATTTTGGGCAAAAAAATGGAATTTGGGAAAAACCACCATTTTTAGCTAAAATCACCATTTTATACCAAAAATGGGGATTTTTAACCCAAAATCACACTGGGACAGGAGTTCTGCTCCAGCGCCTCGTGCCCACACTGCCGGGTACGCTTGGGGCGAAATTTACGGGATTTTGGGCAAAATGGGAATTTGGGGAAAACCACCATTTTAGCCAAAAAAACCATTTTACCCCAAAAAATGGGATTTTTAACCAGGAAGGGGCACTGGGACAGGAGTTCTGCTCCAAAATGCCTTTAACCCGACACTGCCGGTGGGTTTTAAATTCATGGAATTTGGGGCTTTTAACCAAAAAATTGTCATTTTTAACCAGAAAACCACCATTTTTGAGCCCAAAATTGGCGTTTTTGTCCCAGACATGGCAGCTTTGGCAGCCAAAATTGGGATTTTGTGGCACAGAAATAATGGAATTTTGTAGACCGAAAAATGGCATTTTTTTTACCAAAAACACCATTTTACCCAAAAATGGACGTTTTTGCTTTGACACAAAAATGGAGTTTTTTCAACCCAAAATCACCATTTTTGGAAAGCCAAAAATTCCATTTTTAACACAAAACCACCATTTTAACCCAAAATGGAATTTTTAACCTAAAAATGGCCATTTTTGGACCCAAAATCACCATTTTTTACCCCAAAACTTCCATTTCTACCTAAATCTACAATTTCTTATCCCAAAACCACCATTTTTACCCCAAACCCACCATTTCTGCCCCTTAAACCCCCACATTTTAACCTAAAACCACCATTTTTAACCCAAAAATCTCCATTTTTAACCCAAAAATCACCATTTTTAACCCAAAACCACCATTTTAACCCAAAATCACCATTTTTAACCCAAAATCTCCAATTTTTACCCCAAAACCACCATTTTTATCCCAAAATCTCCATTTTTAACCCAAAACCACCATTTTTACCCCCAAACCACCATTTTTAACCCAAAAATCTCCATTTTTACCCCAAAATCTCCATTTTTACCCCAAAATCTCCATTTTTAACCCAAAATCACCATTTTTAACCCAAAATCTCCATTTTTACCCCAAAATCACCATTTCCACCCCTTAAACCCCCACATTTTAACCCAAAACCACCATTCTTAACCCAAAAATTACCATTTTTACCCAAATCTCCAATTTCTTACCCCAAATCCACCATTTTAAACCTAAAATCTCCATTTTTACCCCAAAATCTCCATTTGTAACCCAAAATCACCATTTTTACCCCAAAATCACCATTTCTACCCAAATCTCTAATTTTTTATCCCAAAACCACCATTTTTACCCCAAAACCCCCACCATTTTTACCCCAAAATCTCCATTTGTAACCCAAAATCACCATTTTTACCCAAAATCACCATTTTTGTCCCCAAAACCCCCACATTTTACCCCAAAATCTCCATTTTTACCGCAAAACCACCATTATTTACCCCAAAACTTCCATTTTTACCAAAATCTCCATTTTTAACCCAAACCCACCATTTTTGCCCCTTAAACCCCCACCTTTTAACCCAAAATCTCCATTTTTACCCCAAAATCTCCATTTTTACCCCAAAATCTCCATTTTTACCCCAAAACCTCCATTTTACCCCAAAAACCACCATTTTTACCCCAAAACCACCATTTTTACCCCAAAATCTCCATTTTTACCCCAAAAACCACCATTTTTAACCCAAAATCTCCATTTTTAACCCAAAAACCACCATTTTTAACCCAAAATCCATTTTAGATTTTTTAAACCCAAAATCTCCATTTTAAAACCCAAAATCTCCATTTTTTTACCAAAATTCCATTTTACCCCAAAATCCACCATTTTTACCCCAAAAATTCCCATTTTTTACCCCAAAACCACCATTTTACCCCAAAACCACCATTTTTATCCCCAAAATCTCCATTTTTACCCCAAAACCACCATTTTTACCCCAAAACCACCATTTTTGTCCCAAAATCTCCATTTTTACCCCAAAATCACCATTTTTACCCCAAAACTCCCCCCAAAATTTCCATTTTACCCCCAAATTTCCATTTTTACCCCAAAATCATTTTTAACCAAAATTTTTTTGGACCCAAAAATCAGGGACCCCAAAAATCCCAAATTAGACCCAAAATTCAGGGAAACCCCAAAATTCATTTTAGACCCAAAATTCAGTTTTTAGACCTTCAAAATTCATTTTAGGCCGATCCCCCAAAAGCTTTCGAGGAACTTTTTTTTTACCCCCCCAAATTCATTTTAGACCCCAAAACCCCAAAATTTATTTTTGTGCCCAAAAAAATCCAGGTTTTAGACCCAAAAATTCAGTTTTAGACCCAAAAATTCCAATTTTGAGACCCAAAAATTCAGTTTTAGACCCAAAAATTCAGTTTTAGACCCAAAAATTCAGTTTTGAGACCCAAAAATTCAGGTTTTAGACCCAAAATTCCGTTTTAGACCCGAAAATTCCCAATTTAGACCCAAAATTCAGTTTTTAGACCCAAAATTCAGGTTTTAGACCCAAAAATTCCAAATTAGACCCAAAAAATCCCAATTTAGACCCAAAAAATTCCAATTTAGACCCAAAAATTCAGTTTTAGACCCAAAAATTCAGGTTTTAGACCCAAAAATCCCAATTTAGACCCAAAAATTCCAATTTAGACCCAAAAATTCAATTTTAGACCCCAAAAATTCCCAATTTAGACCCAAAAATTCACTTTTTGACCCCAAAAATCCCAATTTAGACCCAAAAAATCCCAAATTAGACCCAAAAAATCCAATTTAGACCCAAAAATTTTAATTTAGACCCCAAAAATTCCCAATTTAGACCCAAAAAATTCAGGTTTAGACCCAAAAAATCCAAAATTTTTTAGACCCGAAAATTCAGTTTTTAGACCCAAAATTCAGTTTTTTAGACCCCAAAAATTCCCAATTTAGACCCAAAAATTCATTTTTTAGACCCCAAAGAATCCCAATTTAGACCCAAAAATTCACTTTTAGACCCCAAAATTCAGGTTTTAGACCCAAAAAATCCCAATTTAGACCCAAAAATTCCCAATTTAGACCCAAAAATTCATTTTTAGACCCCAAAAATCCCAATTTAGACCCAAAAATTCCAATTTTAGACCCAAAAAAATCCAATTTAGACCCAAAAAATCCCAATTTAGACCCAAAAAATCCAATTTTAATTTAGACCCAAAAAAATTCAGTTTTAGACCCAAAAATCAAAAAAAAATCCCAATTTAGACCCAAAAAAATCCAATTTAGACCCAAAAAATTCAATTTTTGACCCCAAAAATCCCAATTTTTAGACCCAAAAAATTCAATTTAGACCCAAAAATCCCAATTTAGACCCAAAAAATCCTTTTTAGAGACCCAAAAAACCCAAAAATTTTTAATTTAGACCCAAAAATCCCAATTTAGACCCAAAAATCCAATTTTAGACCCAAAAATCCCAAATTTAGACCCCAAAATTTTTTAGACCCCAAAAATCCAATTTAGACCCAAAATTTTTAATTTAGACCCAAAAAATCCCAATTTAGACCCAAAAATTCACTTTTAGACCCCAAAAATCCCAATTTAGACCCCAAAAATCCAATTTAGACCCAAAATTTTTAATTTACACCCAAAAAATCCCAATTAAAACCCCAAAAATCCATTTTAGACCCCAAAAATTCAAATGTAGACCCAAAAAATCCCAATTTAGACCCAAAAAAAATCCAATTTAGACCCAAAAAATCCCAATTTAGACTCAAAAATTCAGTTTTAGACCCCAAAAATTCAGTTTTTAGACCCGAAAAAATCCCAAATTAGACCCAAAAAAATCCCAAAAAAAATCCCATTTAGACCCCAAAAAATTCAATTCAGACCCCTCAAAATTTAATGTAGACCCCAAAAAAATCCCATTTAGACCCAAAAAATCCCAATTTAAACCCAAAAATATCCAGTTTAGACCCCAAAAAATCAAATGTAGACCCAAAAAATCCCAATTTAGACCCAAAAAAATCCAATTTAGACCCAAAAAAATCCCAATTTAGACCCAAAAATCCCAATTTAGACCCAAAAAATCCCAATTTAGACCCAAAAATTCAGTTTTAGACCCAAAAAATCCCAATTTAGACCCAAAAAATCAGTTTTGAGACCCAAAAATCCCAATTTATACCCCAAAAATTCATTTTTAGACCCAAAAAAATCCCAATTTAGACCCAAAAATCCAATTTAGACCCAAAATTTTTAATTTAGACCCAAAAAAATCTCAATTTAGACCCCAAAAATTCATTTTAGGCCCAAAAAATCCCATTTTAGACCCCAAAAAATCCAAATTTAGACCCAAAAATTCCAATTTAAACCCAAAAAAATCCGAGTTTAGACCCAAAAATCCAATTTAGACCCCAAAAATTCAATGTAGACCCCCCCAAAATTTATTTTAGACCCAAAAAAATCCCAATTTGGACCCAAAAAATCCCAATTTAGACCCAAAAATTCACTTTTAGACCCCAAAAATCCAATTTAGACCCAAAAATTTTAATTTAGACCCCAAAAAATCCCAATTTAGACCCAAAAAATTCCCAATTTAGACCCAAAAATCCCCATTTAAACCCAAAAAATCAATTTTTTACCCCCAAAAAAATTCAATTTTTAGACCCCAAAAATCCCAATTTAAACCCAAAATTCCAAAAAAGACCCAAAAAATCCCAATTTAAACCCAAAAAATCCCAATTTAGACCCAAAAAATCCAAATTTAGACCCCCAAATTTAAAATTGACCCCAAAAATCCCAAAAAAACCCAAAAAAATTTAAACCTAAAAATCCAAACCCAAAAATCCAAATTTAAACCCAAAAATCCAAATTAGACCCAAAAAATCCAAATTAGACCCCAAAAATTCAAATTTAGACCCCCCAAAAATTTTAATTTAGACCCAAAAAATCCCAATTTAAACCCAAAAAAATCCAATTTAGACCCCAAAAATTCCCAAAAATTTAAAAAAATCCCCAAAAATCCCAATTTAAACCCCAAAAAATCCAAATTTAGACCCCAAAAAATCCAATTTAGACCCCAAAAAATCAAATGTAGACCCAAAAATTTTAATTTAGACCCAAAAAATCCCAATTTAAACCCAAAAAATCCCAATTTAGACCCCAAAAAATTCAATGTAAACGCCCCAAAATTTAATTTAGACCCAAAAATTCAAAAAAACCCCAAAAAATCCAATTTTAGACCCAAAAAAACCTAAAAAGAAAAAAACCAAAAATTTTTTTATTTTTCCAAAAAATTTTTTTTTTAAACCCCAAAAATTTTTTCCCCCAAAATTTTAAAAAAATAAAGGTAAACCCCAAAATCCCAATTTAAACCCAAAAAACCAAAAAAAATGGGGAAAAAACCAAAAAATCCAAAATTAAAAACCCAAAAAATTAATTTAAAACCCCAAAATCCCAAAAAAAAAATTCCAAAAAATCCCAAAAATAGACCCAAAAAATCCCAAAATTTAAACCCCAAAAATCAAAAAAAAAAAATTTTAAAAATAGACCCCAAAAATCCCCCAAAAAATCCAAAAATTTAAACCCCAAAAATTTAATTTAAAAAAAAACCCCAAAAATCCCCCAAAAAAAAAAAAAAAACCCCAAAAAAAAAAAAAAAATCCCAAAAATTAATTTAAACCCCAAAAATCCCAAAATAATTCCAAAAAATCCCAAAAATCCCAAAAAATCCCAAAAAAAAATCCCCCAAAAATCCAAAAAAACCCAAAAAACCCCAAAAAAAACCAAAAAATTCCCAAAATCCCCCAAAAAACCCAAAAAAACCTTAAAAAACCCCAAAAAAAAAATCCAAAATCCCCCAAAATCCCAAAACCCCAAAAAGCCCAAAACCCAAAATTTTTCCAAAAAAAAACCCAAAAAATTTTTTCAAAAAAAAATAAAAAAATCCCCAAAACTGGTTAAAACCCCTCAAAATTTTTCCAAAATTCCCAAAAAAACCAAAAAATCCCCAAAAACCCAAAAATTCCCAAAAAAAACCAAAAATCCCCAAAAAATCCCAAAAACAAAACCTAAAAATCCCCCAAAATAAAAAATTTTTCCCAAAAAAAAATCCACCAAAAAATCCCCCAAAAAATCCCAAAATAAAACCTCAAATTCCCCAAAATAAAAACCTAAAAAAACCCCAAAAATTCAAAATCCCAAAAAATCCCCAAAAAATCCAAAAAAAACCCCCAAAAAAAAAAAAAAAAAAAAAATTCAAAAATCCCCCAAAAAAAAAAAAAAACCCCAAAAAATTAAAAAATAAAAAAAAACCCTAAAAAAAATTTAAATCCCAAATAAAAATAAAACCTAAAAAAAATCCCTAAAATATTCAAAAAAACCCTAAAAATCCAAAAAATCCCCAAAAATCCCCAAAAAAACCCAAAAAAAAAAATCCCAAAAAAAAAATCCTAAAAATCCTAAAAATTAAAAAAAAAAATCCCCCAAAAAATCCCCAAAATCCCCAAAAAAACCCCAAAAATCCCCAAAAATAAAAACAGCCCCAAAAAATCACAAAAATCCCCCAAAATCCCCAAAAAAAAATCCCCAAAAACCCCAAAAAAATCCCCCAAAAATTTTAAAACCCAAAAAAACCCAAAAACCCAAAAACCCCAAAAAATCCCCCAAAAAAAAAAAAAAACCCCAAAAAAAACCCAAAAAAAAAACCTGGTTAAAAACTCTTAAAAAATCTCAAAATGCCCAAAATGAAAAAAATTCAAATAACCAAAAAACCCCAAAAATCCCCAAAAAATCCCCCAAAAAACCCAAAAATCCCCAAAAAAAATCCCAAAAATAAAACCCCAAAAAATCCCAAAATAAAACCTAAAACCCCAAAAAAAACCCCAAAATTCCAAAAATTTCAAAATCAAAAAAAAAAAAAAATTAAAATTAAATCCCCAAAATAATCCTAAAATAAAACCTCAAATCCCCCAAAATAAAACCTAAAAAAACCCAAAAATTCAAAAAAATTCCAAAAATTCCCAAAAATCCCCCAAAAAACCCCCCAAAAAAAAATCCCAAACCCCCCCAAAAATCCCAAAGCCCCAAAATCCCCCAAAAAAAAAAAATCCCCAAAAAAACCCCAAAAAAAAAACCCCAAAAATCCCCAAAATGAAAAAATCCCAAAAAAAAACCCCAAAAATCCCAAAATTCAAAAAAACCAAAAAATCCCCTAAAAATCCCAAAAAAAAACCTCAAATCCCCAAAAAAACCTAAAACCCCAAAAAATTCAAAAAAAATCACCCCAAAATCCCCCAAAAATTAAATCCCCAAAATAATCCTAAAAAATAAACCCCAAAATTGCACCAAAATAAAACCTAAAAAAAAAAAAAAAAATTTAAAAAAAAAAATCCCAAAAATCCCCAAAAAAAAAAAAAAATAAAAAAAACCCAAAAATCCCCCCAAAATTCAAAAAATTCCAAAAAAAGCCCCAAAATCCCCAAAAATCCCCCAAAAAATCCCCAAAATCCCCCCAAAAAAAAAACCCAAAAAGCCCCAAAAAAATCTAAACCCATAAAAAGCCCCAAAAAACCCCAAAAAACCCCCAAAAATCCCCCAAATTTTGGTTTTTGATGACCTAAAAATTGAACCTGCTTGAACCCCAAAAACCGTTTGGAAACCCCTCAAATGCCCCAAAATGAACGAAAATCAAATAACCAAAATACCCCAAAAAAACCCAAAAATTAAAAAAAAAATCCAAAAAAATCCCCAAAAAATCCCAAAATAAAAAAATTCTCAAATCCCCAAAAAAAAACCTAAAAACCCCAAAAATCAAAAAAAAAAAAAAAAAATCCCAAAAAAATTAAAAAAAAATTAAAAATCCCCAAAATAAAACCTAAAATAAAACCCTCAAAAAAATTCCAAAAAATCCCCCTAAAAACCCAAAAAAATTCAAATAAAAACCCCAAAAAAAAAAAAAATCCAAAAAAAATCCCCAAAAAAACCAAAAAAAAAATCCCAAAAAAAAATCCCCAAAAATTCCCAAAAATCCCAAAATGCTGATGACCAAAAATTGCTAAAACAAACCCCAAAAACCCCAAAAAAAAACCCCTCAAAAAAACCCCAAAAATGAAAATCCCCCAAAAACCAAAATTTTTGGGTTTGCCCCAAAATTCCCCAAAAATCCAAAAAAATCCCCAAAAAATCCCAAAATAAAACCTAAAATCCCCCAAATAAAACCTAAAAAACCCCCAAAAAAACAAAAAAATCAGGTGGATCCGTCCAAAAAAATCCCCCCAAATGATCCTGGAAAAAAACCCCAAATCACCCCAAAAAAACCCAAAAAAAAATCCCAAAAATCCCAAAAATCCCCCAAAATTGCCCCCAAAAAAAAACCCCAAAAAAAAAAAATAGCCCCAAAATAGCCCAAATATCACCCCAAAAACCCCAAAAAAATCCCCAAAATAAAACCCCAAAATCACCCCAAAATCACCCCAAAAATTCCAAAAAAAAAACCCCCAAAACAAAAAAGCCCCAAAATAGCCCCAAAAATGCATCCCAAAATTTGTTGATGATCACCAGAATAGCCCCAAAAATCCCCAAAAATGCATCCAAAATGATCCCATCAAAAACCCAAAATGATCCCAAATGGCCCCAAATATCACCCCAATCATTGCAAAATCCCAAAATAAATATCACCCCAAATGGCCCCCAAAAATAGCCCAAAAATCACCCCAAAAATGCCCCAAAACATCCCCAAAATCACCCCCAAATACATCACAAAATGGCCCCAAAATAGCCCCAGAATAGCCCCAAAATCACCCCAAAATAGCCCCAAAATAGCCCCGAATCACCCCAAAATCACCCCAAAATGGCCCCAAAATAGCCCAAATATCACCCCAAAATTGCTTCCAAAACATCCCCAAAATCACCCCCAAATACATCACAAAATGGCCCCGAAATAGCCCCAGAATAGCCCCAAAATCACCCCAAAAACAGCCCAGAATCACCCCAAAATAGCCCCAAAATAGCCCAAATATCACCCCAAAAATGCATCCAAAACATCCCCAAAGTAGCCCCAGAATCACCCCAAAAATGCATCCAAAATGGCCCCAAAATAGCCCAAATATCACCCCAAAAATGCATCCAAAACGGCCCTAAATCACCCCAAAATGGCCCCAGAATAGCCCAAATATCACCCCAAAATATCCCAAATATCACCCCAAAATTGCATCCAAAATGGCCCCAAAATAACTCCAAAATTGCATCCAAAATAGCCCCAAAATCACCCCAAAATAGCCCCAAAATCACCCCAAAATAGCCCCAAAAATGCATCCAAAATGGCCCCAAAATAGCCCCAAAATCACCCCAAAATAGCCCCAAAAATGCATCCAAAATGGCCCCAAAATATCCCAAATATCACCCCAAAATTGCATCCAAAACGGCCCCAAAATCACCCCAAAATAGCCCCAAAATTGCATCCAAAATGGCCCCAACATCACCCCAAAATAGCCCCAAAATAGCCCAAATATCACCCCAAAATTGCATCCAAAACATCCCCAAAATCACCCCAAAATAGCCCCAAACATGCATCCAAAATGGCCCCAACATCACCCCAAAATAGCCCCAAAATAGCCCAAATATCACCCCAAAATGCAGCCCAAAATAGCCCCAAAATCACCCCAGAATCACCCCAAAAATGCATCACAAAATAGCCCCAAAATAGCCCCAAAATGCATCACAAATAGCCCCAGAATAGCCCCAGAATCACCCCAAAAATGCATCCAAAATGGCCCCAAAATAGCCCAAAATGGCCCAAATATCACCCCAAAATTGCATCCAAAATGGCCCCAAAATCGCCCAAATATCACCCCAAAAATTCATCACAAAATATCCCCAGAATATCCCAAATATCACCCCAAAATTGCATCCAAAATAGCCCCAAAATAACCCTAAAATATTCCCAGAATCACCCCAAAAATGCATCCAAAACAGCCCCAAAATATCCCCAAAATATCCCAAATATCACCCCAAAATTGTATCCAAAACATCCCCAAACTATCCCAATTATCACCCCAAAATTGCATCCAAAACATCCCCAAAATAGCCCTAAAATATCCCCAAAATCACCCCAAAATTGCATCCTAAATGGCCCCAAAATAGCCCCAAAATCACCCCAAAATTGCATCCAAAATGGCCCCAAAATAGCCCCAAAATCACCCCAAAATTGCAGCCAAAATGGCCCCAAAATAGCCCCAAAATCACCCCAAAAATGCATCCAAAATGGCCCCAAAATCGCCCAAATATCACCCCAAAAATGCATCCAAAATGGCCCCCAATCACCCCAAAATGCATCCTAAATGGCCCCAAAATAGCCCAAAATGGCCCAAATATCACCCCAAAATTGCATCCAAAATAGCCCCAAAATAACCCTAAAATATTCCCAGAATCACCCCAAAAATGCATCCAAAACAGCCCCAAAATATCCCCAAAATATCCCAAGTATCACCCCAAAATTGCATCCAAAACATCCCCAAACTATCCCAAATATCACCCCAAAATTGCATCCAAAATGGCCCCAAAATAGCCCAAATATCACCCCAAAATCACCCCAAAATTGCATCCAAAACAGCCCCAAAATAGCCCCAGAATCACCCCAAACATGCATCCAAAATAGCCCCAAAATATCCCAAATATCACCCCAAAATGCATCCCAAAACAGCCCAGAATCACCCCAAAATGCACCCCAAAATAGCCCCAAAATATCCCCAAAAAAGCCCCAAAATGCATCGCAAATAGCCCCAAAACAGCCCCAGAATAGCCCCAAAATCACCCCAAAAATGCATCCAAATGGCCCCAAAATAGCCCAAAAATCACCCCATAATAGCCCCAGAATCACCCCAAAAATGCATCCAAAATCACCCCAAAATAGCCTTAAAATAGCCCCAAAAATGCATCCCAAATAGCCCCAAAGTATCCCAAATATCACCCCAAAAATGCATCCCAAAATGGCCCCAGAATCACCACAAAATCACCCAAAAATGCATCCAAATAGCCCCAAAATAGCCCAAATATCACCCCAAAACAGCCCGGAATCACCCCAAAAATGCATCCAAAATGGCCCCAGAATCACCCCAAAATCACCCAAAAATGCATCCAAATAGCCCCAAAATAGCCCAAATATCACCCCAAAATTGCATCCCAAATAGCCCCAAAATAGTCCTAAAATATCCCCAAAATAGCCCAAATATCACCCCAAAAATCCATCCCACAACAGCCCAAAATCACCCCAAAATCACCCCAAAATAGCCCCAAATATCACCCCAAAATAGCCCAGAATCACCCCAAAAATGCATCCCAAATAGCCCCAAAATATTCCAAATATCACCCCAAAATGCATCCCAAAACAGCCCAGAATCACCCCAAAATGTACCCCAAAATAGCCCCAAAACCAGCCCACAATCACCCCAAAATGCACCCCAAAATCGCCCCAAAATGCACCCCAAAATAGCCCCAAAATCACCCCAGAATCACCCCAAAAATGCATCACAAAATAGCCCCAAAATATCCCCAAAATCACCCCAAAAATGCATCCAAATGGCCCCAAAATAGCCCCAAAATCCCAAAAATAGCCCCAAAATAGCCCCAGAATCACCCCAAAAATGCATCCCAAATAGCCCCAAAATCACCCCAAAATAGCCCCAAAATAACTCCAAAATTGCATTCAAAATAGCCCCAAAATCACCCCAAAATGGCCCCAAAATCACCCCAAAATGGCCCCAAAATCACCCCAAAATAGCCCCAAAAATGCATCCAAAATGGCCCCAAAATGGCCCCAAAATAGCCCCAGAATCACCCCAGAATCACCCCAAAATGGCCCCAGAATATCCCAAATATCACCCCAAAATTGCATCCCAAATAGCCCCAAAATAGCCCTAAAATAGCCCCAAAATAGCCCAAATATCACCCCAAAATCACCCCAAAAATGCATCACAAATAGCCCCAAAATAGCCCTAAAATAGCCCCAGAATCACCCCAAAATGGCCCCAAAAACAGCCCAGAATCACCCCAAAAATACATCCAAAATAGCCCAAAAAACAGCCCCAAAATAGCCCCAAAAATGCATCCAAATAGCCCCAGAATAGCCCCAGAATCACCCCAAAAATGCATCCAAAATCACCCCAAAACAGCCCCAGAATAGCCCCAAAATCACCCCAAAATGCATCCAAAATCACCCCAAAATAGCATCCCAAATAGCCCCAAAATGCATCCCAAATATCCCCAAAATATCCCAAAATCACACCAAAATGCATCCCAAATGGCCCCAAAATCACCAAAATGCAAAATCACCCCCAAATGCATCCAAAATAGCCCCAAAAAAGCCCAAATATCACCCCAAAACAGCCCCCCAAATACCCCAAAAATGCATCCAAAATGGCCCCAAAATATCCCAAATATCAGCCCAAAATAGCCCCAAAATTGCCCCAGAATCACCCCAAAAATGCATCCAAATAGCCCCAAAATAGCCCCAAAATCACCCCAGAATCACCCCAAAAATGCATCACAAAATATCCCCAAAATAGCCCCAAAATATCCCCAAAAATGCATCCCAAATATCCCCAAAATAGCCCCAAAATCACCCCAAAAATGCATCCCAAATAGCCCCAAAACAGCTCTAAAACAGCCCCAAAATAGCCCCCAAAACAGCCCAGAATCACCCCAAAATGCATCCCAAATGGCCCCAAAACCACCCCAAAATCATCCCAAAATGCATCCCAAATAGCCCCAAAATATCCCAAATATCAGCCCAAAATAGCCCCAAAATATCCCCAAAATCACCCCAAAAATCATCCCAAAAATGCATCCCAAAATATCCCAAATATCACCCCAGAATCACCCCAAAAGTGCATCCAAAATAGCCCCAAAATAGCCCCAAAATCACCCCAAAATCACCCCAAAATGCACCCCAAATAGCCCCAAAATAGCCCAAATATCACCCCAAAATGCACCCCAAAACAGCCCCGATTAACCCCAAAATCACCCCAAAATATCACCCAAAAATAGCCCTAAAATCACCCCAAAATGCATCCAAAACAGCCCAGAATCACCCCAAAAATGCATCCAAATAGCCCCAAAATGCACCCCAAAATCACCCCAAAAAATGCATCCAAAATAGCCCCAAAAATGCATTGAAAACATCCCCAAAATAGCCCCAAAATCACCCCAAAAATGCATCCAAAATGGCCCCAAAATAGCCCCAGAATCACCCCAAAATCGCCCCAAAATGCATCCCAAATAGCCCCAAAATAGCCCAAAATGCACCCCAAATAGCCCCAAAATCACCCCAAAATTGCCATAAAAAATCCCCAAAATCACCCCAAAATCCCCAAAAGAATCACCCCAAAAATACATCCCAAATATCCCCAAAATATCCCCAAAATAGCTTCCAAAATGCATCCCAAATAGCCCCAAAATAGCCCCAAAATCACCCCAAAAATGCATCCAAATGGCCCCAAAATATCCCAAAAATAGCTCCAAAATCACCCCACAATCACCCCAAAAATGCATCCCAAAAAGCCCCAAAATAGCCCCAAAATCACCCCAAAATCACCCCAAAATGCATCCCAAATGGCCCCAAAATCATCCCATAAAATCCCAAAAAATCCCCAAAAAATACCAAAAAATCCCTAAAAAATCCCCCCCAAAAAAAATCCCCAAAAATCCCCCCAAAATCCCCATAAAATCCCCAAAAATCCCCAAAATCCCCATAAAATCCCCAAAAATCCCGATTTTGGGGCGCCCCCCCCCCAAATTTTTAAAAATCCCCAAAATGCCCCAAACAGCTTTCATCCCAAAATTTTTTGCCATTGAAAAAATCCAGGAAAAATCATCCCTAGATCTCAAAAAATCCCCAAAATTGGGATTTAAAAAATTTTGGGGAAAGGGGAATTTGAAATTTTTGGGATTGAAATTGGAATTTTGGGATTTAAATTGGATTTTTTGGGGATTTAAATGGGATTTTTTGGGGATTTTTATTGGATTTTTGGGGATTGAAATTGGATTTTCTGGGGATTTTTGGGGATTGAAATTGGATTTTTGGGGGATTTTTGGGGATTTAAATTGGATTTTTGGGGGATTTTTGAGGGATTTAAATTGGATTTTTTGGGGATTTAAATTGGATTTTTTGAGGATGTTTTGGGGATTTTCTGGGGATTTTTTGGGATTTAAATTGGATTTTTTGAGGATTTTTGGGGATTTAAATTGGATTTTTTGAGGATTTTTTGGGGGATTTTTGGGGATTTAAATTGGATTTTCTGGGGTTTAAATTGGATTTTTTGGGGATTTTTTGGGATTTAAATTGGATTTTTGGGGGATTTTTGGAGATTTAAATTGGATTTTTTGGGGATTTAAATTGGATTTTTTGAGGATTTAAATTGGATTTTTTTGAGGATTTTTTGGGGATTTAAATTGGATTTTTTGGGGATTTTTGGAGGATTTAAATTGGATTTTGGGGATTTTGGGGGATTCATCATCCCGTAGATCTCGTCGGGCTTGTGGCTCGTGGAGCGAACCTGGGGGAAATGGAGAATTCCATTTTTTGGGGAATTTTAATTGGATTTTGGGATTTTAATTGGATTTTTGGGGGATTTAAATTGGATTTTTTGGGGGATTTTGGGGTTTAAATTGGATTTTTTGGGGATTTTTGGGGATTTAAATGGGATTTTTGGGGGATTTTTGGGGATTTTTGGGGCATTCATCATCCCGTAGATCTCGTCCAGCTTGTGGCTCGTGGAGCGAACCTGGGGACATGGGAGATTCCATTTTTGGGGGAATTTTAATTGGAATTTTCGGGATTTTTGGGAGGATTTTTGGGGTTTAAATTGGATTTTCTGGGGATTTAAATTGGATTTTTTGGGGATTTAAATTGGATTTTTTGGGGATTTAAATTGGATTTTTTGGGGATTTTTTGGGGATTTAAATTGGATTTTTTGGGGATTTTTTTGGTATTTAAATTGGATTTTTGGGGGATTTTTGGGGATTTAAATTGGATTTTTTGGGGATTTAAATTGGATTTTTTGGGGATTTTTGGGGATTTAAATTGGATTTTTTTGGGGATTTAAATTGGATTTTTTGAGGATTTTTGGGGGATTTAAATTGGATTTTTGGGGGATTTAAATTGGATTTTTTGGGGATTTTTTGGGGATTTTTTGGGGATTTTTGGGGATTGAAATTGGATTTTTGGGGATTGAAATTGGATTTTTTGGGGATTTTTGGAGGATTTAAATTGGATTTTTTGGGGATTTTTGGGGATTGAAATTGGATTTTTTGGGGATTTTTTAGGGGATTTTTTGGGATTGAAATTGGATTTTTTTGGGGATTTTTGGGGTTTAAATTGGATTTTTGGGGATTTTGGGGCATTCATCATCCCGTAGATCTCGTCGGGCTTGTGGCTCGTGGAGCGGACCTGGGGACATGGGAGATTCCATTTTTTGGGGGATTTTGGGATTGAAATTGGAATTTTGGGGTTTAAATTGGATTTTTTGGGGATTTTTTGGGGATTTAAATTGGATTTTTTGGGGATTTTTGGGGATTTAAATTGGATTTTTGGGGATTTTTGGGGATTTTGGGGCATTCATCATCCCGTAGATCTTTCCGGGTTTGGGGGATTTAAATTGGATTTTTGGGGGAAAGGGAGATTAATTTGGGATTGAAATTGGAATTTGGGGATTTTTGGGGATTTTTGGGGATTGAAATTGGATTTTTTGGGGATTTTTTTTGATTTAAATTGGATTTTTTGGGGATTTTGGGGGATTTAAATTGGATTTTTTGGGGGATTTTTTAGGGATTTAAATTGGATTTTTTGGGGATTTTTGGGGATTGAAATTGGATTTTTTGGGGATTTTTGGGGAATTAAAGTGAATTTTTTGAGGATTTTTTTTGGGATTTAAATTGGATTTTTTGGGGATTTCCGAGGGGATTCATCATCCCGTAAATCTCGTCAGGTTTGTGGCTGGTGGAGAAAACCTGGGGCAATTTGGGGCCAAAAAAAAAAAATTTCACTTTTCCTCAGGTGTTGTTGTTGTTTTTTAATCTTTTTTACCCTTGATGGTTTTTTGTTGTTTTTTTGATGATTTTGCTGCATTTTCTCTGGCGATTTTTTTGTGTTTCCGCCATTTTCTGAGGGCATTCTCTCATTTCTCATCATTTCATGAGGTAAGTCCCTCCTTTTTCACTATTTTAGGAGATATTTTCTTAATTTATTACCATTTTATGAGGTAATTTTCTCATTTTTCACTATTTTATGAGATAATTTCTGTATTTTTTACCATTTTATGAGGTAATTTCCCCCATTTTTTCCCATTTTCTGAGGTGGGTTTCTTGTTTCCCCCCATTTTCTGAAGAGATTCCCCTTTCCCACCATTTTTCTGACATAATATCCTCATTTTTCACCGTTTTATGAGGTAATTTCCTTATTTTTCAATATTTTCTGAGGTAATTTCCTCTTTTTTTCCCTTTTTTTTGTGAGGTAATTTCCCCATTTTTTCCCATTTTCTGAGGTGGATTTTTGGTTTCCCGCCATTTTCCTGAGGTGATTCTCTCCTTTTTCACAATTTCCTAAGGTGATTTATGCATTTTTCACTATTTTATGAGGTAATTTCCTGATTTTTAATCACTTTATGAGGTAATTCTCCCTTTTTTTCTCCTTTTCCTGAGGTAATTCCCTCATTTTTCCCCATTTTCTGAGGCGATTTTTTTGGTTTCCCACCATTTTCTGAGGGGATTCTCTCACTTTTCACCATTTCATGAAGTAAATCCCTCATTTTTCACTACTTTCTGAGGTAATTCCCTCATTTTTTCCTTTTTATGAGGTAATTCCCTCATTTTTTTCTCCTTTTCCTGAGGCAATTTCCCCATTTTTTCCCATTTTCTGAAGTGGGTTTTGCGTTTCCCGCCATTTTTTCCTGAGGTAATTCCCTCATTTTTCACCACTTTATGAGGAAATTTCTTTTGTTTTTTTCCATTTTATGAGGTATTTCCTTCATTTTTCACTATTTCATGAGGTAATTTTCTAATTTTTCACTATTTTCTGGGGTACTTTCCCCATTTTCTCCCATTTTCTGGGGTGGTTTTTTGGTTTCCTGCCATTTTCTGAGGGCATTCCCCTTTCCCGCCATTTTCCTGAGGTAATTCCCTCCTTTTTCACCAATTTATGAGATAATTTCTAATTTTTTTTTATCATTTCATGAGGTAATTCCTTAATTTTTCTCCTTTTTTTGAGGTAATTTCCTCATTTTTCTCCTTTTCATGAGGTAATTTCCCCTTTTTTCCCATTTTCTGAGGTGGATTTTTGGTTTCCCTCCATTTTCTACAGGGATTTCCCTTTCCCACCAATTTTTTGAGGCAATTCTCTCCTTTTTCATCATTTTATGAGGTAATTTCTTAATTTTTCACTATTTTATGAGGCAATTTCTGCATTTTTCACCATTTTCCTGAGGTAATTTCCTCTTTTTTCACCATTACATGAGAAAATTTCCTGATTTTTAACCATTTTATGAGGCAATTTCCTCTTTTTTCTCCTTTTTTTTTGAGATAATTTCCTCATTTTTCACTTTTTCATGAGATAATTCCAGATTTTGGAATTAAACCCCAGATTTTGGGGTTTAACCCCCGAATTTCGATGTTAAACTCTCAGAATTTGGTTTTAAACCCCCAAATTTTGAATTTAAATCCCCCAATTTTGCATTTAAACTCCCAGATTTTGGGTTTAAATCCGAAGATTTTGGCATGAAACCCCAAAATTTTGTGTTTAAACCCACAGATTCTGGGTTTTAACCCCAATTTTGGAATTGGAACCCTCAGGTTTTAGCGTTAAATCCCCGGATTTTGGGGTTAAATCCCTGGGTTTTGGGTTGAAATTTCTGGGGGTTTTGGGTTGGAATTTCTGGGGATTTTTTGGGTTGGAATTTCTGGGGTTTTGGGGTGGAATTTCTGGGGTTTTGGGTGGAAATTTTGGGATTTTGGGTGGGAATTTCTGGGGTTTTTGGGTTGAAATTTCTGGGGGTTTTTTGGGTTGAAATCCGGGGATTTTGGGTTGAAATTTCTGGGGTTTTTTTTGGGTTGAAATCCGGGGATTTTGGGTTGGAATTTCTGGGATTTTTTGGGTTGAAATTTCTGGGGTTTTGGGTTGGAATTTCGGGATTTGGGGTTGGAATTTCTGGGATTTTTTGGGTTGAAATTTCTGGGGTTTTGGGGTGGAATTTCGGGGTTTTGGGTTGGAATTTCGGGATTTTGGGTGGAAATTTCGGGATTTTGGGGTTGGAATTTCTGGGGTTTTTTGGATGGAAATTTCTGGGTTTTTTTGGGTTGAAATCCGGGGATTTTGGGTTGGAATTTCTGGGGTTTTTTGGGTTGGAATTTCTGGGTTTTATTGGGTTGAAATTTCTGGGGTTTTTTTGGGTTGAAATCCGGGGATTTTGGGTTGAAATTTCTGGGGATTTTTTGGGTAAAAATTTCTGGGGTATTTTGGGTTGAAATCCGGGGATTTTGGGTTGGAATCCGGGGATTTTGGGTTCAAATTTCTGGATTTTGGGTGGAAATTTCTGGGGTTTTGGGGTAAAAATTTCTGGGTTTTTTTGGGTTGAAATCCGGGGATTTTGGGTTGAAATTTCTGGGGTTTTGGGGTAAAAATTTCTGGGGTTTTTTGGGTTGAAATTTCAGGGTTCTGGGTTGGAATTTCGGGGGTTTTGGGTTGAAATTTCTGGGGTTTTTTGGGGTAAAAATTTCTGGGGATTTTTTGGGTTGAAATCCGGGGATTTTGGGTTGAAATTTCTGAGGTTTTGGGTTGAAATTTCTGGAGTTTTGGGTTGGAATTTCTGGGGTTTTGGGGTAAAAATTTCTGGGGTATTTTGGGTTGAAATCCGGGGATTTTGGGTCTCACCTCGGCCACGATGACGTCACAGTCCAGGCCCCGGTTGAAGCCTTGGGGGTTCCCCTTCACCCCCACCTGCGGGAAGGGGAAAATTCGGGGGGTCCTGGAACCCCAAAATTCCCAAAAACGCCCCAAAAATTTGGGGTTTTATAAAACCCCCAAAAATCCCAAAATCCCCGTTTTGGGGTGCCCCAAAAATTTGGGTATAAAAATCCCAAAAACGCCCGTTTGGGCTCCCTTTTGGGTGATTTTTTCCCCTAAAATTTTGGCTCAAAAAATAAAATTCATTTTGGCTCCCCCAAAATCCCTAAATTTTTCCAAAATTTTGGGGTTTTTGGGCCGTTTTGGGGTCCCATTTGGGGCCAAAAAACCCCAAAATTTTCCCCAAATCCCCCCAAAATCCCCATTTTCCCCCAAATCCCTAAAAACCCCCAAAAATTTTTGGGTTTCCAACCCCAAATCCTCAAAACCCCCCAAAAACCCCCAAAACCCTAAAACGCCCCAAAAACCCCCAAATCCATTTTGGGGTTTTTTTTGGGGAAAAATGGTTCCCAAATTTTTTGAAACCCCCTGACCCCAAAAATCCCTATTTTGGCCCCAAAAATCCCAAAATTTTAAAACTTTGGGGATTTGGGGGCAATGCCCCAAAATATCCCAAAATCCCAGGCCGTTTTCCAAAATCCCCAAATCCCCGTTTGGGCCCAAATTTGGGGTTGAAATTGGGGATTTTTGGCCCAAAATGGCTCCATCCCCAAATTTTAAAAATTTGGGCCCAAAATCCCCAAAATTTGGGGTTTTGGGGCCCCAAAATTTGTCATTTTTGGGGTTTTTAAACCCCCCAAAACCCAAAAATGGGTTTCAAAGTTTTGGGCCCCAAAACCCCTTTTGGCCCAAAACCACCCCAAAAAAAAAAAAATTTGCTCCGTTTTTCAGATTTGGATCAAATTTTGGGGTCATTTGGGGAACCCCAAATCCCATTGAATTTTGGGGCGTTTTTTGGGGTTTTTTGCCCCAGGGTTTGGGGTCAGTTTGGGGTCAGTTTTGGGTTGATTTGGGGGGTCAATTTTGGGGGGTCAATTTGGGATGGGTTTTGGGGGTCAATTTTTTGGGGTTTTTGGGGTCAATTTTGGGATTTGGGGTTTTTTGGGGTCACATTTCCGTGGGGTCAGCCAGTTTGCCCGTTTGGGGTCAGTCTGGGGTCAATTTTGGGGTCAGTTTGGGGTCAATTTTGGGGTCACTTGGGGGTAATTTTGGGGTCAATTTTGGGGATTTTGGGGTCAGTTTGGGGGCAATTTGGGGTCAATTTGGGGGAATTTTGGGGTAAATTTTGGGGATTTTGGGGTCAGTTTTGGGGTCACATTTGGGGTCATTTTTGGAGTCACTTAGGGTCAATTTTGGGGATTTTGGGGTCAGTTTGGGGTCAATTTGGGGTCAATTTGGGGTCATATTTGGGATCATTCTGGGGGTAAATTTTGGGGTCACTTGAGGGTAATTTTGGGGTCAATTTTGGGGAATTTTGGCATCAATTTTGGGGATTTTGGGGTCAATTTTGGCTCATTTTGGGGTCAGTTTTGGGGTGTTTTGGGATCATTTATGGGGTCAGTTTTAGAGTCAGTTTGGAATCAGTTTTGGGATCAATTTTGGGTCAGTTTTGGGCCCCATTTTTGGGGTCATTTTTGGGGTTTTTGGGGCCGTTTTTGGGGTCGTTTTTGGGGTTTTTGGGTACCAGGCAGTGCTCCTTGCCGTGGTTCAGCCAGTGCCCGTTTGGGCTCCGTTTTGGGTTGATTTTGGCTCCGTTTTTGCTCAATTTTGGCTCCGTTTTCGCTCAGATTTGGCTCAATTTTGAGCCCCATTTTTGGGGTCATTTTTGGGGTTTTTGGGGCCGTTTTTGGGGTCATTTTTGGGGTCATTTTTGGGGTTTTTGGGTACCAGGCAGTGCTCCCTGCCGTGGTTCAGCCAACGCCCGTTTGGGCTCCGTTTTGGGTTGATTTTGGCTCCGTTTTTGCTCCGTTTTCGCTCAGATTTGGCTCAATTTTGAGCCCCGTTTTTGGGGTCATTTTTGGGGTTTTTGGGGCCGTTTTTGGGGTCATTTTTGGGGTTTTTTGGGTACCAGGCAGTGCTCCTTGCCGTGGTTCAGCCAGTGGCCCGTGCGCCCCGTGCGGATGATGCGCTGCAGTTGGTTCGTCTTCACCCAAATGATTTCGTCCACCCGCTCGTACCTGCGGAATTTTGGGGACATTTCGGGGTTTTTTGGGGTTTTTTGGGAATTTTGGGGGTTTTTTGGGAATTTTTTGGGGAATTTTTGGGGTTTTTTTGGGGGGGTTTTTAAGGGGGAGATCTCCAAACTCACCCCCAGAGGTTGAGGCACTCCCGGCCCAGCTCCATGGCCCTGGAATGGGGGAAATTGAGGGATTTTAGGGAAAAAAATGGGATTTTGGGGAAAAAAAGTGGGATTTTGGGGAAAAAATGGGATTTTGGGGAAAAAAATGGGATTTTGGGGAAAAAATGGGATTTTGGGGAAAAAATGGGATTTTTGGGGGAAAAATGGGGATTTTGGGGAGAAATGGGGATTTTGGGGAAGAAAAATGGGATTTTAGGGGAGAAATTGGGATTTTGGGGGAGAAAAATGGAATTTTGGGGGAGAAATGGGGATTTTGGGGAAAAAAATGGGATTTTGGGGGAAAAAATTTTTTGGGGAAAATTTAATTTTGGGGGGGAAAAAGGCAGTGGGGATTTTGGGGGAGAAAATTTGGATTTTGGGGGATTTTGGGGAGAAAAATGGGATTTTGGGGGAGAAAAATGGGATTTTGGGGGAGAAATGGGGATTTTGGGGAAAAAATGGGATTTTGGGGAAGAAATTGGGATTTTGGGGAGAAATGGGGATTTTGGGGGAAAAAATGGGATTTTGGGGAAGAAAAATGGGATTTTGGGAGAGAAATGGGATTTTGGGGAGAAAAATGGGATTTTGGGGAAAAAAATGGGATTTTAGAGAAAAAATTGGGATTTTGGGGGAGGAATGGGAATTTTAGGGGAGAAAAATGGGATTTTGGGGAGAAAATGGGGATTTTGGGGGAGAAATTGGGATTTTGGGGAGGAAATTGGGATTTTGGGGAATTAATGGGGATTTTGGGGGAGAAATGGGGATTTTGGGGAGGAAATGGGGATTTTGGGGGAGAAATTGGGATTTTGGGGAAAATTGGGATTTGGGGAAAAAATTTTGGGGGAGAAAAATGGGATTTTGGGGGAGAAATTGGGATTTTGGGGAGAAAAATGATTTTGGGGGATTTTGGGGATTTTGGGGAGGGGGGGATTTTGGGGGAAATTGGGATTTTGGGGAAAAAAAATGGATTTTGGGGAGAAAATGGGATTTTGGGAGAGAAAAATTTTTGGGGATTTTGGGGAGAAATTGGGATTTTGGGGAAATGAAAATTGGGATTTTGGGGGAAAAATTGGGATTTTGGGGGGAAAATGGGGATTTTTGGGGAGAAAATTGGGGATTTTGGGGAGGGGGGAAAAATTTTATTTTTTTTGGGGAGAAATTGGATTTTGGGGAGAAATTTTGGGGATTTTGGGGAGAAAATGGGGATTTTTTTGGGAGGGGAAAATGGGAGAAAAAATGGGATTTTGGGGGAAAAAAATTTTTGGGATTTTGGGGGAAAAAAAAATGGGATTTTGGGGAAAATGGGGATTTTGGGGAGAAAATGGGGGGATTTTGGGGAAAATGAAAAAAAATGGGAAAAATGGGGATTTTGGGGAGAAAAAATTTTGGGATTTTGGGGATTTTTGGGGAAAAATTGGAAATGGGATTTTGGGGAGAAAAAATGGGATTTTGGGGAAAAATGGGATTTTGGGGGAGAAAATGGAAAAAAATTTTTTGGGGAAAATGGGAAAAGAAATGGGATTTTGGGGAGAAAAATGGGATTTTGGGGAAAATTTTGGGATTTTGGGGAGAAATGGGATTTTGGGGAGAAAAATGGGATTTTGGGGGAGGGGATTTTGGGATTTTGGGATTTTGGGGAGAAAATGGGGATTTTGGGGAAAAAATGGGGGAGAAAATTTTTGGGGAAATTGGGATTTTGGGGAGAAAAAAGAAAATGGGGATTTTGGGGGAAAAATGGGATTTTGGGGAAAAATGGGATTTTGGGGAGAAAATGGGATTTTGGGGAGAAAAATGGGGGGAAAAATGGGATTTTGGGGGAAAAATGGGGAGAAATGGGGATTTTGGGGAAAATTGGGATTTTGGGGAGAAAATGGGATTTTGGGGGGAAAATGGGAAAAAATGGGGATTTTGGGGAAGAAACAGGGATTTTGGGGAAAAAAATGGGATTTTGGGAAGAAATGGGGATTTTGGGGAAAAAAATTTTGGATTTTTGGGAGAAATGGGGATTTTGGGGAGAAAATTTTGGGGGAGAAAAAGGATTTTGGGGAGAAATGGGGATTTTGGGGAAAAAATTGGATTTTTGGGAGAAATTTTTAGGGATTTTTGGGGGAGAAATGGGGATTTTGGGGGAGAAATGGGGATTTTGGGGAAAATGGGATTTTGGGGGAAAATTGGGATTTTGGGGGAGAAATGGGGATTTTGGGGAGGAAATTGGGATTTTAGGGGAGAAAAATGGAATTTTGGGGGAGAAAAATGGAATTTTGGGGAGAAATGGGATTTTGGGGAGAAAAATGGGATTTTGGGGGAGAAAAATGGGATTTTAGGGAAAAAAAGCAGGATTTTGGGGAGCAATGGGGATTTTGGGGAGAAAATGGGGATTTTGGGGGAGAAATGGGGATTTTGGGGAAAAAATGGGATTTTTGGGGAAGAAATGGGGATTTTGGGGGAGAAAAATGGGATTTTAGAGAAAAAATTGGGGTTTTGGGGGAGGAAATTGGGGTTTTGGGTAAAGCCAAGAGTTTTGGGGTGAATCCTCAGGGATTTGGGATCACGATGGATTTGAGCTGAATCCTGAGGGTTTTGGGGCCGAATCTTTGGGGTTTTGGGGCAAATTCTCGGGATTTTGGGCTCACTACGAATTTCCACCGAATCCTCTCAGACTGGGGCCAAACCCTGGGTTTTTGGGGCGAATCCTGGGGTTTTGGGGTAAAACCCACAGGATTTGGGGTGAATCCTCGGGGATTTGGGATCACGATGGATTTGAGCTGAATCCTGAGGGTTTTGGGGCGAATCTTTGGGGTTTTGGGGCGAATCCCGGGGATTTTGGGATGAATCCAAGCAGATTTGGGGTCACAATGGATTTGGGATAAATCCTCACCGATTTGAGATGAATCCTGAGAGTTTTGGGGGTGAATCCCACCATTTTTGGGGTAAATCCCAGCGGATTTAGGATCGCTACGGATTTAGGACGAATCCTCCAAGACTGGGGGTAAATCCTTGGGTTTTTTGGGGTGAATTCTCCAGTTTTTGGGGTCGCAATGGACTTGGGGTAAATCCTCAGGGATTTGGGGTGAATCCTCGGGGATTTGGGGGCGAATCTTTGGGGTTTTGGGGTGAATCCTCAGGGATTTGGGATCACGATGGATTTGAGCTGAATCCTGAGGGTTTTGGGGCCGAATCTTTGGGGTTTTGGGGGCCGAACCCCTTTTTTGTCCGGGGTTCTACAAATTTCCCGCAGAATCCTGTCTCACACTGAAAACCCCTAATTCTCAGATTTTTGGGCTCACTATGAATTTCCATTGAATCCTCTCACACTGGGGCCGAACCCCTGGATTTTTTGGGGTGAATCCCGGGAGTTTTGGGGTGAAACCCACAGGATTTGGGGCGAATCCTCAGGGATTTGGGATCACGATGGATTTGAGCTGAATCCTGAGGGATTTGGGGCCGAATCTTTGGGGTTTTGGGGTGAATCCTCAGGGATTTGGGGTCACGATGGATTTGAGCTGAATCCTGATGGACACGTGGGGCCCCAATCTTTCAGGTTTTGGGGGGAAAATTCTTGGGTTTTGTCTCACTCCAGAGTCAGAATCGGGTCAGAAATGTCTCGGCATCCTCTCACAAAAGCTGGGGAAAACCGAACCCTGGGTTTTTGGGGCGAATCCCGGGGAAAACGGGGGTGAAACCCACAGGATTTGGGGTGAATCCTCAGGGATTTGGGATCACGATGGATTTGAGCTGAATCCTGAGCGGTTTTGGGGTGAATCTTTGGGGTTTTGGGGTGAATCCTTGGGATTTTTGTCTCACTACAAATTTCCACTGAATCCTCTCACACTGGGGCCAAACCCCTGGGTTTTTTGGGGTGAATCCCGGGGTTTTTGGCTCACTACGAATTTCCACCGAATCCTCTCAGATTGGGGCCAAACCCCTGGGTTTTTTGGGGTGAATCCTTGGGATTTTGGGTCAGTATGAATTTCCATTGAATCCTCTCAGACTGGGGAGCAAGAGAACCCTGGATTTTTTAGGTCGAAGATCCACTTTGGGCTCACTAAAATTTCCAAAAACGGTGAATCCTCTCAGACTGGGGCCGAACCCCTGGATTTTTTGGGGCGAATCCCGGGGATTTTGGGGCACTGCAAAAAACGGGACCTGCGGTGAAAATGGAGAAAAATGTGAAAAAACGGTGAAAAACGGTGAAAAATGGGCAAAAAACTTGTCACAAACAGGGTCAGAAATGTCTCAGGAACTTGGCCAGGATGGACCATGTGGATGTCCCAGGCGGAGAAAACGCGAAAAAACCGGTGAAAAATGGCAAAACCAGAGTCAGAATCGGGTCAGAAATGCCTCAGGAACTTGCCCAGGATGGACACGTCCAGGTAGCGGATGTCGCAGCAGATCCACTGCAAAACGGGTAAAAAACACGAAAAATGGTGAAAAATGGAAAAAACCAAAAAAAACGGTGAAAATGGAAAAAAGTCAGAATCGGGTCAGAAATGCCTCAGGAACTTGCCCAGGATGGACACGTGAAAAATGGGACGGCAAAAATGGGCAAAAAACTTGTCACAAACAGGGTCAGAAATGTCTCAGGAACTTGGCCAGGATGGACACGTCCAGGTAGCGGATGTCGCAGCAGATCCACTGCAAAAACGGGGAAAAACAAAAAAAGCAGGTGGTGAAAACGGTGAAAAATGGCAAAACCAGAAAAATGGTGAAAATGGAAGAAAACGCGAAAAAACACGAAAAACGGTGAAAAGAAAACGGTGAAAAAAAATGGCCAAAACCAGAGTCAGAATCGGGTCAGAAATGCCAGAAATGGGGGGATTCAGTGAGCAAGAGAGCCTCAGGAACTTGGCCAGGATGGACACGTGCAGGTACCCAATGTCGCAGCAGATCCACTGAAAAAACGGGGAAAAAACACGAAAAAACGGTGAAAATGGAGAAAAACGTGAAAAAACGGTGAAAAACGGTGAAAAATGGCAAAACCAGAGTCAGAATCGGGTCAGAAATGCCTCAGGAACTTGCCCAGGATGGACACGTGCAGGTAGCGGATGTCGCAGCAGATCCACTGCAAAAACGGGGCGAAAACGCGAAAAAACGGTGAAAATGGAGAAAAACGTGAAAAACGGTGAAAAACGGTGAAAAAACCAGGTGAAAAGAAATGCCTCAGGAACTTGGCCAGGATGGAACGTGCAGGTAGCGGAAACGCCCAGAAATGGGGGAATTTAGTGAGCAAGAGAGCCTCAGGAACTTGGCCAGGATGGACACGTGCAGGTACCCAATGTCGCAGCAGATCCACTGCAAAAATGGGGAGAAAACATGAAAAAACGGTGAAAATGGAAATGGGAAAAACCACAGGAACTGAAAAACGCGGTGAAAAAGATCCACTGAAAATGGCAAAACCAGGGTCAGAATTGGGTCAGAAATGCCTCAGGAACTTGCCCAGGATGGACACGTGCAGGTAGCGGATGTCGCAGCAGATCCACTGCAAAAACGGGGAGAAAACACGAAAAAACGGTGAAAATGGAGAAAAACATGAAAAACTGTGAAAAACGGCAAAAACAGGGCAAAACCAGGGTCAGAATCGGGTCAGAAATGCCTCAGGAACTTGCCCAGGATGGACACGTCCAGGTAGCGGATGTCGCAGCAGATCCACTGCAGAAACGGGTAAAAAACATGAAAAAATGGTGAAAATGGAGAAAAACGTGAAAAAACGGTGAAAAACGGTGAAAAATGGCAAAAACAGAGTCAGAATCGGGTCAGAAATGCCTCAGGAGCTTGCCCAGGATGGACACGTCCAGGTAGCGGATGTCGCAGCAGATCCACTGCAAAAACGGGGAGAAAACGCGAAAAAACGGTGAAAATGGAGAAAAACGTGAAAAAACGGTGAAAAATGGCCAAAAATGGAGAAAAATGACAAAAAAATGGGAGGAATTTGGCCTCGGGAACTTGGCCAGGATGGAAATGTGCAGGTAGAGGATGGACACGTCCAGGTAGCGGATGTCGCAGCATCCACTGCAAAAAGAAAACACGAAAAAAAGCGGTGAAAAATGCTGTGAAAAATGGTGAAAATGGAGAAAAAGGGTCGTGAAAAACACGTGGGGATCCAGAAAAACAAAACAGCCAAAAATGGAGAAAAATGACAAAAAAATGGGAGGAATTTGGCCTCGGGAACTTGGCCAGGATGGACACGTGCAGGTAGAGGATGTCACAGCAGATCCACTGAAAAAACGGGGAGAAAACACGAAAAAACGGTGAAAATGGAGAAAAACGTGAAAAAACGGTGAAAATGGAGAAAAACGTGAAAAAACGGTGAAAAATGGCCAAAAATGGAGAAAAATGGCAAAAAATGGGAGGAATTTGGCCTCGGGAACTTGGCCAGGATGGACACGTGCAGGTAGCGGATGTCGCGGCAGATCTACTGGATTATTAATTAATTAATTATTATTAATTATATTTACCGTTGTATTACATTTACCAATAATTTAATAACAAATAAATTACTTTAAACATACTAAAAAAACCACAAAAATTTAGAAATAAACCCAAAAACCACCAAAAAAATTTAAAATAATTGGGATTTTCCATTACCTGCGGCGGGAAGAGTCGGTCGGAAATATAATGGGCCCGAATATAATGGGGCGGGCGAGTGGGGCCATATGGGGGGCTGGGGGCGTGGCGGGAGGGGCGATCTCGTGGGCCGGTGTCCATGTGGAAGCGGGGAAGGGAGCAGTGCGGGGCGTGGCCTGAAGGGGCAAAATTTGGTGTCGATCTCTTTTTATAGTGCACGTTTGGGGGATTTTATGGGGAAAATGGTTTTGGGGGTTTGGAGGAAAAAATGCAGGTGTTGTTTTGGGGAATAAATGGGGGGTTTTGGGGGAAGGAGCCCAGATCATGACGGAATTACAGCCCAAAAGCCCAGATAATGTCACCAAATGAGAGATAATCACCCCGAAAATCAATAAATAGCATTAAAATTATAATATAAATATAATATAATAATAATATAATATAATATAATAAAATATAATAATATAATATATAATATAATATAATATAATATAATATAATATAATATAATATAATATAATATAATATAATATAATATAATAAAATTTAATATAATATTTTATAATATAATAAAATATAATATAATATTTAATAAAATAATATAATATAATATAATATAATTTTAATATAATATAATATAATATAATATAATATAATATAAATGCAATATAATATAATATAATATAATATAATATAATGTGATAATATAATAATATAATATATAATATAATGAGGCCTATAATATAAAAAATGGCAAACGCAATAATTAAACTATTATTATACAAATATCAATTATATTACATTACATTCCAGGGGCCTGAGGCCTTGAGGCGCCCTCCCCAAAACCCCAAATAAAATAAAATAATTTAATAAAATCCCAAATAAATGCCCCAAACCCCACATAATCAACCCAAAACCCCAAATTATCACCCTAAAACCTGAATTAAACCCCAAAAAATCCCAAATAAATCCCCAAACTGTCCCCAGACTGACCGGAAGTGCAGGCCTGGGGCCTGAGGCCTTGACACAGCACTTCCAGGGGCCTGAGGCCTTGAGGCGCTCCTCCCAAAACCCCAAATAAAAGCCCTAAAATCCCAAATAAATGCCCCCAAACCCCAGATAATCAACCCAAAACCCCAAATTATCACCCTAAAACCTGAATTAAACCCCAAAAAATCAACCCAAATTCTAAATTAAACCTCACAAACCAACCGGAAGTGCAGGCCTGCGGCCTGAGGCCTTGAGGCGCTCCTCCCCAAAACCCCAAATAAAAGCCCTAAAATCCCAAATAAATGCCCCAAAACCCCAGATAATCAACCCAAACCCCCTAATTATCACCCTAAAACCTGAATTAAACCCCTCAAAATCCCAAATAAATCCCCAAACTGTCCCCAAACTGACCGGAAGTGCAGGCTTAGGGCCTGAGGCCTTGACGCAGCACTTCCAGGGGCCTGAGGCCTTGAGGCACTCCTCCCCAAAACCCCAAATAAAAGCCCTAAAATCCCAAATAAATGCCCCAAACCCAGATAATCAACCCAAAACCCCAAATTATCACCCTAAAACCTGAATTAAACCCCAAAAAATCAACCCAAAATTTAAATTAAACCTCACAAACCAACCAGAAGTGCAGGCCCGTGGCCTGAGGCCTTGACGCACTCCTCCCCAAAACCCCAAATAAACCCCCCAAAACCTGAATTAAACCCCTCAAAACTCCAAATCAACCTCCCAAACCCCCACACAAGCACCTCAAAACCTGAATTAAACCCGAAAATCCCAAATATGCACCCCAAAATCTCAATATTTACCCCGCAACACACGGGAAGTGCAGGCCTAGGGCCTGAGGCCTTGACGCACCCCTCACCAAAACCCCAAATAAAAGCCCCAAAATCTGAATCAAACTCCCCAAAACCCCAAATAAAAGCCCCAAAATCTCACTAATTCCCCCCAGAACTGACCGGAAGTGGAGCCTCAAACCGCCACCCCCCGAGGCCTTGACGCACCCCTCACCAAAACCCCAAATAAACTCCCCAAAATCTGAATCAAACTCCCCAAAACCCCAAATAAAAGCGCCAAAATCTGAATCAAACTCCCCAAAACCCCAAATAAAAGCCCCAAAACCCCAAATAAAAGCCCCAAAACCGCAAATAAAAGCCCCAAAACCCCAAATAAAAGCCCCAAAATCCCAAAATCCCATTAATTCCCCAGAACTGACCGGAAGTGGAGCCTGCGGCAGGGCATATTCGCCCGAGGCCTTGACGCACCCCTCACCAAAACCCCAAATAAAAGCCCCAAAATCTGAATCAAACTCCCTGAAACCCCAAATAAAAGCCCCAAAACCCCAAATAAAAGCCCCAAAATCTCACTAATTCCCCCCAGAACTGACCGGAAGTGGAGCCTGCGGCAGGGCCGGCCGAGGCCGAGGCCTTGACGCACACCCCTCACCAAAACCCCAAATAAAAGCCCCAAAATCTGAATCAAACTCCCAAAACCCCAAATAAAAAAATTCCCAAACCCCCACACAAGCACCTCAAAACCTGAATTAAACCCGAAAATCCCAAATATGCACCCCAAAATCTCAATATTTCCCCCGCAACACACGGGAAGTGCAGGCCTAGGGCCTGAGGCCTTGAGGCGCTCCTCACCAAAACCCCAAATAAACTCCCCAAAATCTGAATCAAACTCCCCAAAACCCCAAATAAAAGCCCCAAAATCTGAATCAAACTCCCCAAAACCCCAAATAAAAGCCCCAAAATCCCAATTATTCCCCCCAGAACTGACCGGAAGTGGAGCCTGCGGCAGGGCCGCTCGCCGCCCGAGGCCTTGACGCGCTCCTCACCAAAACCCCAAATAAAAGCCCCAAAATCTGAATCAAACTCCCCAAAACCCCAAATAAAAGCCCCCAAACCCCCACATAAGCACCTCAAACCTGAATTAAACCCGAAAATCCCAAATATGCACCCCAAAATCTCAATATTTCCCCCCCCAACACACGGGATGTGCAGGCCTAGGGCCTGAGGCCTTGACGCACCCCTCACCAAAACCCCAAATAAAAGCCCCAAAATCTGAATCAAACTCCCCAAAACCCCAAATAAACTCCCCAAAATCTGAATCAAACTCCCCAAAACCCCAAATTAAAGCCCCAAAACCCCAAATTAAAGCCCCAAAACCCCAAATAAAAGCCCCAAAATCTCACTAATTCCCCCCAGAACTGACCGGAAGTGGAGCCTGCGGCAGGGCCGCTCGCTGCCCGAGGCCTTGACGCACCCCTCACCAAAACCCCAAATAAAAGCCCCAAAATCTGAATCAAACTCCCCAAAACCCCAAATAAAAGCCCCCAAATCCCCACATAAGCACCTCAAAACCTGAATTAAACCCGAAAATCCCAAATATGCACCCCAAAATCTCAATATTTCCCCCGCAACACACGGGAAGTGCAGGCCTAGGGCCTGAGGCCTTGACGCACCCCTCACCAAAACCCCAAATAAAAGCCCCAAAATCTGAATCAAACTCCCCAAAACCCCAAATAAAAGCCCCAAAATCTGAATCAAACTCCCCAAAACCCCAAATAAATGCCCCAAAATCCAAATAAAAGCCCCAGAACCCACCGGAGAACTGGAGCCTGCGGCAGGGCCGCTCGCCGCCTGAGGCCTTGAGGCGCTCCTCACCAAAACCCCAAATAAACTCCCCAAAATCTGAATCAAACTCCCCGAAACCCCAAATAAAAGCCCCAAAACCCCAAATAAAAGCCCCAAAATCCCACTAATTCCCCCCAGAACTGACCGGAAGTGGAGCCTGCGGCAGGGCCGCTCGCCGCCCGAGGCCTTGACGCACTCCTCACCAATAAAAGCCCCAAAACCCCAAATAAAAGCCCCAAAATCTGAATCAAACTCCCCAAAACCCCAAATAAAAGCCCCAAAATCTGAATCAAACTCCCCGAAACCCCAAATAAAAGCCCCAAAACCCCAAATAAAAGCCCCAAAATCCCAGTAATTCCCCCCAGAACTGACCGGAAGTGGAGCCTGCGGCAGGGCACACCAAAACCCCAAATAAACCGCCCCAGGCCTTGAAAGCCCCTCCTCCCCCAGTGCCGTGGTCGCAGAACTCCTGCACCTGACGCACCCTCACCAATAAAAGCCCCAAAACCCCACTTCTCCACGATGGACTGCTCCTTGGCCGTGGTGGTGTTCAGCAGCTCCAGGATCTCCTGGCTCACCTGGTGGCCACGCCCACCTCGTTAAACCCCGCCCATTCTTGCCAGGCTCCACCCACCACCGTTAAACCCCACCTACCTCCACGGATCTCACCCACCTATTGTTAGGCTCCAACCACAAGCTGTAGGCCCCACCCATTGTGGTGGGGCTCCACCCACCACTCTTAAACCCCACCCACCATCTCTAGACCACACCCACCTCTCCTAAACCCCACCCACCATTGCCAGGCTCCGCCCACCACCCTCTACTGCTCAGGCCACACCCACCCTCACTAGACTCCACCTACCACCCTTAAACCCCACCCACCATCTCTAGACCACACCCACCTCTCCTAAACCCCACCCACCATTGCCAGGCTCCGCCCACCACCCTCTACTGCTCAGGCCACACCCACCCTCACTAGACTCCACCTACCACCCTTAAACCCCACCCACCATCTCTAGACCACACCCACCTCTCCTAAACCCCACCCACCATTGCCAGGCTCCGCCCACCACCCACTACTGCTCAGGCCACACCCACCCTCACTAGACTCCACCTACCACCCAAAGCCCAACCTACCATTGCTAGGCTCCACCCACCACCCTTAAACCCCACCCACCATTAGACTCCACCCATTCAGACCCCGCCATTTTGAAATGCCGCCATCTTGAAACCCCACCCAAACTCCACCATCTTGAGCGCCGCCATCTTGAAACGCTGATGCCTTAAAACGCCATTTTGAAATGCAGCCATCTTGAAATTCCACCATTTTGAAATGCTGCCATCTTAAATCCCCAAACCCCGCCATTTTGAAATTACGCCATCTTGAAATGCTGCCATCTTAAATCCTCCCCCAAACCCCGCAATTTTGAAAACACACCATCTTGAAATGCCGCCATTTTGAAACTCTGCCATTTTCAAACCCCGCCATCCTGAAACCCCAAACTCAGCCATCTTGAAATTCCACCTAAACCCTGATTTTTAAACCCTGCCACTTCAAAAGGCCGCCATCTTGAAATGCCGCCATTTTGAAATGCCGCCATCTTAAAACCCAGCCACCCCTAAAGCTGCCATTTTGAAACACCACTCTTAAAGCGCTGCCATTTTGAAAGCCCGCCATCTTGAAAGCCCGCCATCTTGAATGCCCGCCATCTTGAAATGCCGCCATTTTGAAACCCATCATTTTGAAACCCCTCCATTTTGAAACCCGCCATCTTAAAAGCCCGCCATCTTGAAACCCCGCCATCTTGAAATGCCGCCATTTTGAAGTCCATCATTTTGAAACTCCTCCATTTTGAAACCCACCATCTTGAAACACTGACGCCCTAAAGCGCCGCCATTTTGAGGCTCTGCCATCTTGACACCCCGCCATCTTGAACTGCCGCCAATTGGAAATGCCGCTATCTCAACACCCGGCCGTTTTGAAACCCCGCCATTTTGAGACCCCGCCCCAAGCCCCGCCCACCACCCCCAAAACCCCGCCCTCACCTTCTTACTCTGCTGCTCCTTGGTGGACTGCTGACTCAGCAAGCTCTCGATCTCCAAATCCACGTCCGACGCCGCCGCCGCCCTCCGGCACCTCTTGGCCTCCTTCCCCTCCCCGGCCCCGCCCCCCGCTACGCCCGCGGGCTCCGCCCCCCGGCGCCGGCCGGCCAATGAGGCGGCGGCGGCGGCCATGGCGGCCAGCTTGGAGTGGTCGGCGCAGGTGACGAGGGCGGGGCCGTCGTGGAGCAGCCCCCGGCGCACCTCGATCAGCTCCTGCGCCGCGAACTTGTGCAGCAGGCTCTCGACGGCGCGCAGCGTCACCTGGGCGTCGCCCTGCCCGGAGGTGAGGGGGGGACACAGGTGAGGGTGGGGGGACACCTGGGGGGCACCTGGGGCAGGTGTGTCCCACCTGTCTCAGGTGTGCCAGGTGTCCCCAGGTGTCTCCAAGTGTGTCCCACCTGTCTCAGGTGTGCCCAGGCGTGTGCCCAGGTGTGTCCCACCTGTCTCAGGTGTGCCCAGGTGTGTGCCCAGGTGTGTCCCACCTGTCCCAGGTGTATCCCCAGGTGTCTCCAAGTGTGTCCCACCTGTCTCAGGTGTGCCCAGGTGTCCCCAGGTGTCTCCAAGTGTGTCCCACCTGTCTCAGGTGTGCCAGGTGTCCCCAGGTGTCTCCAAGTGTGTCCCACCTGTCTCAGGTGTGCCCAGGTGTCCCCAGGTGTCTCCAAGTGTGTCCCACCTGTCTTAGGGGTGCCCAGGTGTCCCCCCAGGTGTGTCCCACCTATCCCAGATGTCCCATCCCCCAGGTGTCTCCAAGTGTGTCCCACCTGTCTCAGGTGTGCCCAGGTGTCCCCAGGTGTGTCCCACCTATCCCAGGTGTATCCCCAGGTGTTTCCAAGTGTGTCCCACCTGTCCCAGATGTCCCCAGGTGTGTCCCCCCCCCTCAGGTGTATCCCCAGGTGTAGCCCAGGTGTGTCCCACCTATCCCAGGTGTCCCCCAGTGTATCCCCAGGTGTGCCCAGGTGTATTCCCAGATGTGCCCAGGTGTACCCAGGTGTGTCCCACCTATCCCAGGTGTGTCCCCACCTGTCCCAGGTGTGCCCAGGTGTGTACCACCTATCCCAAGTGTGTTCCCAGGTGTGTTCCACCTATCCCAAGGTGTGCCCAGGTGTCCCCAGGTGTATCCCCAGGTGTGTGCCCAGGTGTGTCCCACCCACCTCAGGTATCCCCAGGTGTGTGCCCAGGTGTGTCCCACCTATTCCAGGTGTGTCCCCAGGGGTGTCCAGGTGTGTCCCACCTATCCCAGGTGTGTTCCACCTATCCCAGGTGTGTCCCCAGGTGTGTCCCACCTATCCCAGGTGTGCCCAGGGTGTGTCCCCAGCTATCCCAGGTGTGCCCAGGGTGTGTCCCACCTATCCCAGGTGGGTCCCACCTATCCCAGGTGTGCCCAGGGTGTGTCCCACCTATCCCAGGTGTGTCCCACCTATCCCAGGTGTGCCCAGGTGTGTCCCACCTATCCCAGGTGTCCCCAGGTGTGTCCCACCTATCCCAGGTGTGCCCCCAGGTGTGTCCCACCTATCCCAGGTGTGCCCAGGTGTGTCCCCACCTGTCCCAGGTGTGTCCCACCTATCCCAGGTGTCCCCAGGTGTGTCCCACCTATCCCAGGTGTGCCCAGGTGTGTCCCCAGCTATCCCAGGTGTGCCCAGGTGTGTCCCACCTATCCCAGGTGTGTCCCACCTATCCCAGGTGTGCCCAGGTGTGTCCCCACCTGTCCCAGGTGCGTACCCCGGCGATGGCGCTGCGGATGGCGCTGGCGTCGGTGGGCAGGGGCGTGGCCAGGTCCGACAGGTGAAGGAGGAGCCGCCGCTCCAGGGCCGGGTCCGGCTCCGGGGGCTCCCCCGGGACCCCCTCGGCCCCGCCCACCGGAGGGGAGGGGGCGGAGCCTGGGGCAGAGCTGAGAGAGGACACGCCCCCCTCAAGGGCGGAGGGGGCGGGGCTGGAGGTGCGGGGGGGCGTGGCCAGAGAGAGGTCATGGCGGGGGTCTGTGGGGGGGAGAGATGGTGCAATTAACATCTTAATTAGCCGCAATTAACCTTAATTAGTCTTAATTAATCTTAATTAACCTTAATTAACAATCTCGAATTGTCCCTAGTTCTTAATTAACGCCTATTCTTAATTAACCCTCTATTCTTAATTAACTCCCATTGTTAATTAATACTCTATTCTTAATTAAGCCCTTTTCTTAATTAACTCTCTAATCTTAATTAACCGTTTATTCTTAATTAACTTCTATTAGTAATTAACTCCTATTTTTAATTAACTCCTATTATTAACTACCCCTCCATTCTTAATTTACCATTATTCTTAATTAGACCCCCATTCTTAATTAAACCCTTTTTATTAATTAACCCCCAGTTCTTAACTAATCTCTATTTTTAATTATTCAGCTATTCTTAATTAACCACTATTCTTAATTAACCCCCCATTCATATTTAACTCACATCCTTGATTAATTCACTCCTAACTAACCCCTATTATTAATTAACCACATTCTTAATTAACCTCTGTTATTACTTAGCCCCAATATTAACTAACTCCTACTCCTAATTAACCCCTATTCTTAATTAACCCCTCATTCCTAATTAAACATGGACACCTAATTAGCCAACATCCCCTGATTAGACGCCAGCCTTTCATTAATTCCCAGCCTCTAATTAATGACTGACCCCTCATAAACGCCCCTCATTAACCTCTGACCCCTCATTAATCCCTAATTGACCCCTGACCCCTCATTAACCCCCCTAATTAACACTTAGCCCCTCATTAACCCCCCTAAGTGACACCTGACCCCTCACTAACCCCCCCAATTAACCCTTAGCCCTTCATTAACCCTCCTAATTGACCCCTGACCTCTCATTAACTCCCCTAAATAACCTTTAGCCCCTCATTAACCCCTTGATTACCCTCTGTACCTTAATTAACCCCCTAATTACTCCATCTCCCTAATTAACTCTTCCTCCCTTTAATTACCCCTTACCCCCTCATTAACCCCTAATTACCCTCGGCACCCCTAATTAACCATCCTAATTAACCCTTTCCCCCCTAATTAACCCTTTAATTCCCCCCAGCCTCCCCAATTACCCCCTTCTCCCCTCATTAAACCCCTTAATCAACCTTTAGCCCCTCATTAACCCCCCTAATTAACACTTGCCCCCTCATTAACCCCCCTAATTACCTCTCCTCCCTTAATTAACCCTTTAATTCCCCTCAGCCCCTCACGCCCCCGGGCCCTCACCGGCGGCCCCGAGCGGGTCCTGCTTCCTCCGCCGCTGCAGCCGCTCCCGGAGCGAGTCCAGCTGCTTCTTGTGCGCCTGGATCGAGCTCCACGTGTCCGACATGGCCCCGGTCGCGGTCCTGTCGCGACAGAGACCGGCCGGCCGCGATCCCCCCGCTCCCCGTCCCGCTCCCGCCTCACAACGCCGGAAGCGGAAGCCGCCCGAAGACACCGGAAGCCACCACCGCCATTTTGAGTGTGGGCAAACCCGTTCGTTTTAATGGAGGCCGCCGCCATTTTGGGTGCTGGCACCCACTGCTATTTCCGTGGTGACCGCCGCCATTTTGAGTTTGGGCACCACTGTTTATTTCAATGGAGACCGCCGCCATTTTGAGCGCTGGCACGTCGTTATTTCCATGGAAACCGCCGCCATTGTGAGAGCGGGCAGAAACACCCCCCACCCCCCCGGTCCCCCACAAAGACGATTTCCATGGCAACCTGCGGCTTTAAAACCGAAAAACTCGCGTCGTGCCGCTCCCACGGACACCGAGCCCCTCCCGCCGCTTTATTCTAAACGCGACCCTCGGCATTTTGAGCCCCAGTGAGGGCGCACCGTCGAGCGCCGCCATTTTGAACCCGGGCACTTCCGGCTTCTCGTTGCCGGGGCAACGCGCGCCATTTCTCGCGCTGGCCACGCCCCTTTATGGGCACGCTGCCGCCGCCATTTTGAGTAGGGGCACGTTCCCATGGCAACCGCCGCCATTTTGACAGCGGGCGCCGTTCCCACGGCAACCGCCGCCATTTTTCGCGCTGGCCACGCCCCAGTGAGGGCGCCGCCATCTTTGTTGAGGGCGCCGCCATTTTGAAGAGGCGGATTTTGGGGCAAAATTCTTTCGATTTTTGGGGTCCCGCTTCTCCCGGTTTTCCCCCTGAACCCCAAATCACACGCAGGAGAATCAGCAAAGCGTTTTAATCGGTTTTATCGCGGATTTTGGGGCTTCTGGGAGGAACTTTGGAGCTCCTCCCCCCCAATTAGTCCCCCAGAGTTTCAGGGTCGCCGTTGTCACCACCCAAATTCGGAGGATTTCCACCCAAAACTGACAAATTCCTACCCAAATCTGAGGAATTTCCGCCCATAATTGTGGAGTTTCCACTCAAAATTGAGGCATTTCCACCAAAAACTGTGGAATTACCACCCAAAGTTGAGGAATTTTCACCCAAAGTTGTGGGATTTTCACTCAATATTGGGGAATTTCTATCTGAAATGGAGGAATTTCCACCCAAATTTGAGGAATTTTCACCCAAAGTTGAGGAATTCCCACCTAAAATTGAGGAATCTGTACCCAAAACTGTGGAATTTCCACCCAAAATTGTGGAATTTCCACCCGAAATTGTGGAATTTTCACCCAAAAATGAGGAATTCCTGCCCAAAATCACAGAATTCCCACCCAAATTTGCAGAATTCTCACCCAAAGTTGATGAATTTCCACCCAAATTTGCAGAATTTCCACCTAAATTTGCACTCCCACGTGAATTTGGAGAATTCCTGCCTGAATGTGATGAATTTCCACCCAAAATCACGGAATTCCCACCCAAAATTGGAGCATTCCCACCCAAATTTGAGGAATTTTCCTCGAAACTTGAGATTTCCCCCAAAATCGGTGATTTTCCACCCAAATTTTGACAATTCCCACCCAAATTTGAGGAAGTTTCCTCCAAATTCGAATTCCCCCCCAAATTTGAGGAATTTCCCACCAAATTCGGGGCCGGAAATTCCGATTTTTCCCCCATTTCCTGCAGCCCGGAGGCCTCAGAGGGGGCGGAGCCATGCACTGAGGGGGTGGAGCCATGTGATGAGGGGGCGGGGGCTGCCAGGGGCGTGGCCTCGCTCTTGTGGGCGGAGCACAGGAGGCGCCGCTTGGGGAAGGGGGCGTGGCTTGGGGAGTGGGCGGGGCTTGCTTGGAGGTCTTGAGGGGCGGGGTTGTGTGGAGGGGGCGTGGCCAGAGCTGGAGGGGGCGTGGTCACTTCCGGGGGGACCTGTGGGGTGAGAGGAGGGACCCAGTGACCTCCAATGACCCCAAAATCCCTTCCAGGACCCCCAAAATCCCCTCAGGGACCCCAAATTCCCCCCAAAACCCCTCAGGGACCCCAAAATCCCCAAATCCTTTCAAAGACCCCCAAAAATCCCACTCAGAACCCACCAAATCCACCCAAAAAAATCCCACAAACTCCCGGGACCCCCAAAAATCCCCAAATCCACCCAAAATTCCCTCTCAGGACTTCCCAAGAATCCTCCTGGGATGCCCCTCAAAAATCCACCAAAAATCCCAAAATTCCACCCAAAAAATCCCAAATCCACCCAGAAATCCCAAATCACCCCAAAATTTCCCAAGGACCCCCAAATTTCCCCCAAAATCCCAAAAATCCCCAGAAAAAATCCCCCAGGGACCCCAAATTTCCCCAAAAAAATTCAAAATCCCCTCCAAATCCCCCCCAAAAATCCCAAATAACCCCAAAATTTTCTCAGAATCCCCAAACCCACCCAAAATCCCCCGAAATCCCCTCAGGACTTCCCGAAAATCCTCCTGGGATCCTCCCAAAAATCCACCAAAAATCCCCCCCAAAAAAACCAAATCCCCCCCAAAATCCCCTAAAAATCCCCAAAATCCCCCCAAAATTTCTCTGGGACCCCCAAAATCCCCCCAAAAAATCCCAAATCCACCAAAATCCCCAAAATTTCCCCCCAAAAAAAAAATCCCCCTCAAAATCCCCCAAATTCCCCAGGACTCCCCCAAATTCCCCAAAAATCCCAAATCCCAAAATTAAAAAAAATTCCCCAAAATCCCAAATCCCCCCCCCAAAAATCTCCCCAAAAAATCCATCAAAATCCCAAAATCCCCTCCCCAAAAATCCCAAATTCCTCCAAAATCCCAAATCCCCCCAAAATTTCTCCAGGACCACCAAAATCCCCCCAAAAAATCCCAAATCCCACCAAAATTTCCCCAAAAATCCCAACCCCCAACCCCAAATTTTCTCTGGGACCCCAAAATCCCCCCATAAAAATCCCAAATCCCTCAAAATTTCCCCCCAAAAATCTACCAAAAATCCCCAAAATTTCTCACCCCCCAAATCCCCCAAAAATCCCAAAATCCCCCAAAATTTCCCCAAAAATCCCCCAAAATCCCCCCCCCAATTCCCAAAAAATCCCCAAAATTCCAAATCCTAAAAAAAAATCCCAAACCCCCCAAAAATTTTCTCCGGGACCCCAAGATCCCCCAAAAATCCCAAATCCCCAAAATTCCCCCAAAATCCCCAATCCCCCAAAATTTCTGCCAAAAAATCCCCCCAAAAACCACCAAAATTTCCTCCCCCAAAATCCCAAATTCCCAAAAATTTCCCTCTGGGACCCCAAAATCCCCAAAAAATCCTAAATCCCTCAAAATTTCCCCAAAAAAAATCCCAAATCCCCCAAAATTTCCCAAAAATCCCAACCCCCTAAATTTTCTCCCGGGACCCCAAGATCCCCCATAAAAATCCCAAATTCCCTCAAATTTCCCCAGGACCCCAAAATCTCCCCATAAAACCCCAAATCCTCCCCTCTCACCTGGGGGCGGGCCTGACCCAGCGCCCTGCGGAGGAACCCCAACGCGGCGCCAACGGACGAGGAACCCAACGCCAACGAGGAAACCAAGGAAACCAACGTCGGGCCCAACGCTGAAGGAGAACCCAACGTTGGTGAAGAACTCAATGAGGAACCCAACGGTGGGGTCAACGTCGAAGAAGAACCCAACGTTGGCGAAGAACTCAATGAGGAACCCAACGGTGGGGTCAACGTCGAAGAAGAACCCAACGTTGGTGAGGAACCCAACGTTGGGCCCAATGACAGCGTTGAACTCAATGTTGGGCCCAGAGTTGAAGGAGAACCCAACGTTGATGAGGAACCCAACGTTGGGCCCAATGACAGCGCTGAACTCAACGTTGGGCCCAGAGTTGAAGGAGAACCCAACGTTGATGAAGAACCCAATGCTGAACCCAACGTTGACCCCGTCGACGGTGTTGAACCCAGCGTTTGGCCCAACGGCAATGAAGAACCCAACGTTGGACCCAACACTGATGAAGAAGCCATGGTTGGGGAAGAACCCAACGCTGAACCCAACGTTGAGCCCAGCATTGGTGAAGAACCCAACGAGGAACCCAACGATGATGAAGGACCCATGGTTGATGAAGAACCCAACGCTGAACCCAACGATGGCGTTGAACCCAACGTTGAGCCCAGCGTTGGTGAAGAACCCAACGAGGAACCCAACGCTGATGAAGGACCCATGGTTGATGAAGAACCCAAGGTTGAACCCAACGTCGACCCCGTCGATGGCGCTGAACCCAACGACGGCGTTGAACTCAATGCTGGACCCAATGTTGGGGCCAACGTTGATGAAGAACTCAACCTTGGACCCAATGTTGACCCCTTTGACCCCAATGATGATGAAGACCCCAACGCCGGCCCCGTTATTGACGAAGAACCCAACGTTGACCCCAACGATGACGAAGAACCCAACGTTGGTGCCGTTGACCTTTTGACGATGAAGAACCCAATGCTGGCTCCATCGTTGACCCCGTTGACTTCACTGATGATGAAGAACCCAACGCTGGGCCCAACGAGGACGAAGAACCCAACGCTGACCCCGTTGATCCCATCAGTGGCGTTGAACCCAACGTTGGCCCCAACGTTGACGCCGCTGACCTCTTCGAAGATGGAGAACCCAACACCGGGCCCAACGAAGATGAAGAACCCAACACTGAGTCCACCGTTGACCCCACTGACCTCAATGAAGACGAAGAACCCAACGTTGAGCCCAACGTTGACCTCACTGTTGATGAAGAACCCAACGTTGATCCTGTTGACCCCAGTGATGACGCTGACGCCAACACTGGGCCCAGCGATGACGAAGAACCCAACGTTGACCCCATCGACGGCGTTGAACCCAACGCTGACCCCGTCGACCTCTTTGAAGACGAAGAACCCAGCGTTGGACTCAAAGAGGATGAAGACCCCAACGTTGAGCCCAACAATGGCGTTAAACCCAACGTTGAGTCCAACATGGGCTCAGTTGACTTCACTGACGGCACCGAACCCAACGCTGGCCCCAACGACGCCGACGAACCCAACGATGACGAAGAACCCAACGCCGAGTCCAACGTCGACCCCGCTGACCTCTTCGAAGACGAAGAACCCAACGTCGGCCCCAACGACGCCGACGAACCCAACGAAGACCCCAAGGTTGACCCAGTTGACTTCACAGATGGCGCTGAACCCAACGCTGGCCTCATTGATGACGAAGACCCCAAGACTGGACCCAAGGATGATGAAGAACCCAACGTTGATTGCAACGTTGACCCCGTTGACTTCATTGACGCCGTTGAACCCAACACTGGACCCAACGATGACGAAGAACCCAACGTTGACCCCAACGATGACGAAGAACCCAACGATGACGCCGAACCCAACGCTGGCCCCAACAACGGCGTTAAACCCAACGCTGACTCCAACGTTGACCTCTTTGAAGACGCAGACCCCAACGTTGACCTCACGGACGGCGAAGACCCCAAGACTGGGCCCAACGAAGACGAAGAACCCAACGAAGACCCCAACGTCGACCTCAACGACGCCGACGATCCCAGCGTCGACGCCAAGGCCACGGCGATGCCGCCCCGCCGCCGGTGCGGTGCGCCGGGGCGCTGCGGTTTGGCGAAGGGGGCGGGGAGCAGCAGCAGGCGTGGGCGTGGCGGGGGGCGGGGCCTCCTCGGGGCGGGCGGGGCTTTTTGGGGCGCCGACCTCGGGGGCATCTCCAGCGCCCCCAGCAGGAGGAGCTGGCGGCAAATCTCCTGCGTCAGCTGCATCTGCAGGAGCTGCCGCTGCTGCAGCTGCCGCAGCTCCTCCAGGATCAGCCGCAGCTCCGGCGGCGGCGGCGGGGGAGGGAGGGGCGGGGGAGGGGAGGGGGGGGAGGGGCTGGGGGAGGGGGCGGCGGGGGCTGGGGGAGGGGAGAGAGAGAGAGACAGAGAATTAGGGGGAGGCGAAAATTGGGCGCTTTTAGCCCAAAATTTGCGTTATTCACATCAAAATCGCGGTTGTCGGCCCTGAAATCGCAATTGTTTGGCACGAAGGCGTTGTTTGTCTAAAGTTGTGGTTATTCGCCCTAAAATTGCCGTTGTTTACCTAAAATCGCGATTGTTCGCTCCGAAATTATAATTATTGGTGTAAAAATTGCCATTGTTCGCCCCAAAATTGTCCTTTGTCTAACTTATCGCTATTCACCCTGAAATTATAAAAATTCACCCCAAAATCGTCATTGCTTGTCCAAAATTGTCATTGTTTGTCCAAAATTGGCGGTTTTCACCCCAAAATTGTCATTATTCACCCCAAAATCGTCATTGTTTGTCCAAAATTGTCATTGTTTGTCCAAAATTGGCGGTTTTCACCCCAAAATTGTCATTATTCACCCCAAAATTGTCATTGTTTGTCCAAAATTGTCATTGTTTGTCCAAAGTTGGTGGTTTTCACCCCAAAATTGTCATTGTTTACCTAAAATCGCGATTATTTGCTCCGAAATTATAATTAGTGGTGTAAAAATTGCCAATGTATGCCCCAAAATTCTCCTTTGTCTTAAGTTATCGTTATTCACCCTGAAATTATAATAATTCACCCCAAAATCGTCATTGGTTGTCCAAAATTGTCATTGTTTGTCCAAAGTTGTCATTGTTTGTCCAAAGTTGTCATTGTTTGTCCAAAGTTGGCGGTTTTCAACCCAAAATTGTCCTCATCCACCCCAAAATTAGAATGAGTCACCCCGAAATCATAATTATTCACCCCAAAATTGCCATCTGCCCAAATCCGTCACGATTCGCCCCAAAATTGTCGTTATTCGCATCAAAATCGTTGTGATTCACACCAAAATTGGAATTATTCGCCCCAAAATTGCCGTTTGTCCAAAGCTGTAATTTTCCACCCCAAAATCGTCACTATTTACCCCAAAATTGTCATTATTTGCCCAAAGTTGTCATTTTTCACCCCAAAATTCTCATTATTCGCCCCAAAATTATCATTATCCACACCAACGCCATTATTTGCCCAAAGTTGTCGTTTTTCACCCCAAAATTGTCACTATTCACGCCAAAATTAGAATTAATCACCCCGAAATCGTAATTATTCACATAATTATCATTATTCCCCCCAAAACTCTCATTTGTCCAAAGTTGTGGTTATTTACCCCAAAATTACCATTATTCACCCCAAAAGCATCGTGATTTGCCCAAATTTGTAATTTTTCACCCCAAAGTTATAATTATTGACCCCAAAATTGGCACTTGTTTAATGTTGGCATTATTACCCCAAAATAATCATTATTCGCACCAAAATTGTAATTTTTCACCCGAAAATTATAATTATTTGCCCCAAAATTGTAATTTTTCACCTGAAAATTATAATTATTGGCCCAAAAATTGTAATTATTTGCCCCAAAATTGTCCTTTGTGTAAGTTGCCATTATTCACCCTAAAATTGTAATTATTCAGCCCAAAATTGTCATTATTCAACCCAAAATTGTCATTATTCACCCCAAATCGTAAATATTCACCCCAAAATTCCCTTTTCTCACTCCAAAATTGTTATTTGCCCAAAGTTGTCATTATCCATCCCAAAAAATGGAATTTTAACCCCAAAATGTCGTTTTCACCCCATAATCGCCAAAGCCGTCCAAAATTGTCATTTTCACCCCAAAACCGAATTATTTAAAATTGTCAAAATTCCCCTTTGTCCAAAATTCTCGTTTTTCACCCCACAATCGTCATTAATTGTCCAAAATTGTCGTTTTTCACCCCAAAATTGTCATTATTTGTCCAAAATTGTCGTTTTTCACCCCAAAATCATCATTATTTGTCCAAAATTGTCGTTTTTCACCCCAAAATTGTCATTAATTGTCCAAAATTGTCGTTTTTCACCCCACAATTGTCATTATTTGTCCAAAATTGTCATTTTTCACCCCACAATCGCCATTATTTGTCCAAAATTCTCGTTTTTCACCCCACAATTTGCAGCGGCATTTTTCACCCCAAATTTGGCGTTTATCATCGCATTTCCCGCCAAAAATCACAATTCCCGCCCAAAAATGGCAAATCGACCCCAAAATCGCGTCCACCCCCGAAAAATGGAATTATTCACAAAAAAACCCAAAAAACCCCACAAAATTCCCCTTTTTATGCCCAAAATTCCCAATTTTCACCCCAAAATCCCCCTTTTTTTTCCCCCATAAAATCCCCCTTTTTTCCCCAAAAATCCCATTTTTCCCCCAAAATCCCCCTTTTTTCCCAAAAATCCAGAGGTTTTCCATCCCAAAATCCCCCTTTTTTCCCAAAAATGCCTTTTCCCCCAAAATTCCAATTTTTCCCCCTTTTTCCCCCAAAAATCCCCATTTTCACCCCAAAAATTGCTCTAAAATTCCCATTTTTACCCGTGACAATTCAGATTTTTTCCCTAAAATCCCCCTTTTTCCCCCCAAATCCCTTAAAATCCCCCCAAAAATCAAAATTTTCGGGATTTTTTCCCCCAAAACCCCTTAAACCCCCCCAAAATTCCGATTTTTTTTCCCCAAAAATCCCGATTTTTTCCCCCAAAATCCTCCTTTTTTCCCCAAAAAAATCCCATTTTTACCCCCCAAAATTCCGATTTTTTTCCCCCCAAAATTCCTTAAAACCCCCAAAATCCCATTTTTACCCCCAAAATTTTTTCCCCAAAATTTTTTTCCCCAAAATCCCTTAAAAACCCCCCAAAAATCCCATTTTTTCCCCCAAAATCCCCAAAAATCCCATTTTTTCAAAAATCCTTTTACCCCAAAATTTTTTCCCCCAAAATCCTCCTTTTTCCCCAAAATTCCTTAAAACCCCCAAAATCCCATTTTTCCCCAAAATCCTTTTTTCCCCCAAAAATCCCCTCTTTTTCCCCAAAATCCCGTTTTTTTTCCCAAAATCCTTCCCCCCCCAAAAATCCCTTTTTTCACCCAAAATTCCCGGCTTTTCCCAAAATTCCCTTTTTTCCCAAAATCCATTTTTCCCCCCTAAATCCCCCAAAATCCCCCCCCCCCCAAAATCCCAATTTCCCCCCCCCCTCCCGAATTTTCCCCCCAAAATCTCTTTTTTTCCCAAAAATCCCCCTTTTCCCCACCCAAAAATCCCATTTTCCCCCAAAATCCCTTAAACCCCCAAAAATCCATTTTATTTCCCCCCCAAAAAAATCAATTTTTCCGCCCCAAAACCCCCAATTTTTTTCCCGCCACTCCCCCGTTTTTTCCCGCAAACCCCCCGATTTTCCCGCCAAACCCGTTTTTTTTCCCGCGCTAATTTTGGGGTGAATCCGCGCGGTTTCGGGTCCGTTCCGCACCTCCGGGCTCGGCCATGGCCGGGACGGGGGGAGGGGTCGGGAAATGACGTCACGGGAGGGGGGAGGTGACGTCACCGCCGAGGGAGGGGCGGCCTGAGGGGGATTTTGGGGGGGATTTGGGGATTTTTGGGGCATTTTAGGGTTTTTTGGGGGGTCCGGGGGAGATTTTGGTATTTTGGGGGGATTTGGGGAAATTTGGGATTTTGGGGGATTTTAGGGCTCCTGGGGAGGATTTTGGGGGAAAATTTGGGGGGGGGTTTTTTTGGGGATTTTGGGGATTTTTAAAAATTTGGGGCTTTTAGGGGCATTTGGGGAGATTTTGGGGGGATTTGGGGGGAAAATTTGGGGGTTTGGGGGCATTTTGGGAGATTTTGGGGGGAAATTTGGGGGTTTGGGGGCATTTTGGGAGATTTTGGGGAAATTTGGGGGTTTGGGGGGCATTTTGGGGGATTTTTGGGGGATTTGGGGATTTTTTGGGAAGAGATTTGGGGATTTTGGGGAGATTTGGGGATTTTTTGGGACTCCCGGGGGGATTTTGGTGGATTTGAGGATTTTGGGGGATTTTTGGGAGTCCAGGGGGGAATTTGGGGGAATTTTGGGGGGGGGATTTGGGGAATTTTGAGGGGGTCTGTGGTAAATTTTGGGGGGATTTGGGGAATTTAGGGGGGATTTGGGAATTTTGAGGGGATTTGGGGGGGGATTTTGAGATTTTGGGGGAGATTTTTGGGACATCCTAGGAAGATTTTGGGGGGATTTTTGGGGGATCCCAGGAGGATTTTTGGGACGTCCTGAGGGAATTTTGGGTGAATTTGGGGGTCCTGGGAAGATTTTGGGGGATTTTGTGACATTTTTGGGGGGGGCTTGGAGGATTTGGGGGCGATTTGGGGTCTCTGAGGGAATTTTGAGATTTTGGGGTCCTTAAAGGGATTTTGGGGGGGATTTGGGGTCTCTGAGGGGATTTTGGGGCGATTTGGGGTCTCTGAGGGAATTTGGGGGGGATTTTGGGGCGATTTGGGGTCTCTGAGGAGAATTTGGGGTCTCTGAGGGGATTTTGGGGGTCCTGGAAGAGATTTTGGGGGTCTCCGAGAGGATTTTGGAGCTCTGAGAGGATTTTGGGCGTTCTGAGGGGATTTTGGGGTCGTGGAAGAGATTTTGGGATTTTTTGGGTGGTCTCTGAGGGAAATTTTGGGGCGATTTGGGGGCTCTGAAAAGGATTTTAGGAGATTTTGGATTTCTGAGGGGATCCTGGGGCTCTGAGGGGATTTTGGGGGGATTTTGGGGTTTCTGAGGGGAATTTGGGGCTCTGAGGGCATTTTTGGGGTCCGGGAAGACATTTCGGGGCAAATTTGTGAGTTCTGAGGAGATTTTGGGGGTCCTAAAAGGGATTTTGGGGCGATTTTGGGGGGATTTGGGGCCGCCCTCAGTGAATTCCCGGCGGTGTCTCGGGGATCCCCGCCTCTGATTGGCTCCCGGGGGCGCCTCCGGACCAATCAGAAGCCGTCGCTGGGCAGATTTACACCCCCAAGGCCGCGCTTCCCGCGCACGGCGCTGATTGGTTCCCGCCCTTTTCGCACGACCAATCAGCGCTTGCTGCACAGGGGGAGGCGGGAAATCGCTGATTCGGGTTTATTTTAATTAATTTTTAAATTATAATAAATTTATTTAGGATTTTATCGCTGTTTTGATGATTTTTTGGCGTTTGGTCTGTTTAATTGGAGTTAATTGCAGTTTTATTTTGTCTAATTGGGCTCTGTTCCGTGGAATTAATTTATTTTAAAATAATATAAACTTACGTTTAATTAATATAAATTTAAAAATTATTAATAATTTTAATTTATACAAATCTATAGTTTTTAAGAGTAAAAATGTATACATTTTTAAATTAATAAAAACATTTATTATATTAATTTCAGTTATTTTAAATTTATTTTTATCACTTAAAACATTTAAATTTTCTCAATTAATTAAAAACCTATCAATTAATTTTTTTAGTCCCAAAAAATGAAAACTCCTAAAATTTTAAAACAAAAATCTACAATTTTTTCTTTAATTCCTAAAATGAATAAATTTATAGCATTGCATTAATTTCAATTAATGTAAATTTATACATTCTATTAATTAAAAAATTATATTTTTATTATTAAAAGATAAAAATTTATTTCATTAACACCATATTTTAAAATTTAAAAAATTAAAAAATATTTTTCAAAAATAAAAATATATAAATTTCTTCTTCTAATTTTAATTAATATAAAATTGCACATTTTCTAAATACAAATTAAATTCTTTAATTAATATAAACATAGGAATTTATTGTATTGATTCCAATTAATATAAATTAATTGGAATTTATAGAATTAATTAAATGAATTAATTTAATATATTTATTTCTCTTTTCAATTATTAAAACTGTTTCATTTTTTATAAACTAACTTCAATTAATATAAATTTCTTTTAAATTATTTAATTTCCCATACATTTATTTTTAATTTTTAAAATTAAATTATTTTAATTTTTAAATAAATTATTGTATTAAATTAAATTATTTTTTTTATTCTTCCACCTTTCTTTTATTTCATCCAATTTGGGGATTTATTTCCTGATTTTTCATCCGTTCCTTTAATTAATTTTATTTTATTCCTTTTCATTTAATTCCTTTATGTTTTGATTCCTGTGCATTAATTTATTTTTATTTCTGTTTTTTGCCATTTCCGCCTTCATTTGCATCCATTTCCTGCCTCTGTTTTTGCCAGGTTCTGTTTTTATAATTTGATTTTCCTTCCCTTTTTTCAACCTTTATTCCTCCACTTTTTATTTAATTGAATTCCATTTTTTAATTTTTAAAATTGAAAATATTAATTCCTTTTATTCTGTTTATTTCCCATTGGTTTTATTTTATTTCCTTTATTTTTTCTTTATTTTCCTTTATTTTATCCCGTTTATTTTTAATTATTTTATTTTATTTTTTATTTAATTTTATTTCTTTTTTTTATTTTCCTTTATTTTCTCCTGTTTATTTTTAATTATTTTATTTTATTTTATATTTTATTTTATTTTTTATTTAATTTTATTTCTTTTTTTATTTTCCTTTATTTTCTCCTGTTTATTTTTAATTATTTTATTTTATTTTATTCTATTTTATTTTATTTTATTTTATTTTTTATTTAATTTTATTTCTTTTTTTATTTTCCTTTATTTTCTCCTGTTTATTTTTAATTATTTTATTTTATTTTATTTTTCTTTATTTTATTTTATATTTTATTTTATTTTAATTTATTTTATTTCTTTTTTTATTTTCTTTTATTTTCTCCTGTTTATTTTTAATTATTTTATTTTATTTTATTTTACTTTTTTTTATTTTACTTTATTTTATTTAATTTTATATTTAATTTAATTTTAATTTTAACTTCATTCTAGTTTCAATTTTTATTTTCATTTAATCTAAATTTATTTTCATTTTAAGTAATGGATTTATTTTAATTTTATTTTAAAATTAATTTTAATTTTCAAAATTTTTAGCAATAAACGAATAATATAAGTAATAGTACAAAATCAATGGTAATAAATAAATGACATAAAATAAAACAAAATTTTAAAATTATTAGAATAAATAATATTTAAAATAAACTTTAATAAATAAAAATATAAATAACAATAATAAATTTTAATGAAATAAAGAAAATTATAATAAAATAAAAAATTTAAATTAATAATAATGCTTAAAATAAATTGTAATGAATGAAAATATAAATAATGATAAAATAATAAATTTTAGTAAAATAAGGAAAATAAAGAAAATTGAAATAAAATAAAATAATTGTTTAAATAATAAAAATAAATTTTATTTTAAAAGGTTACATTAGATTACATTAAATTAAATTTAATTTAATTTAATTTAATTAAAATATATAAATAATGAGAAAATAATACATTTTAATAAATAAATTAAAGTAAAACAAAATAAAATAATATAAAATAAAATAAAATAAAACAAAATAAAATAAAATAATATAAAATAAAATAAAATAAAATAAAATAAAATAAAATAAAATAAAATAAATTATGTTGGATTTTTCAATTTAATTTTGCTATATTTACCATTTTATTTTCCATTTTTCCAGATTTATTTGATTCCAATTTTTAATTGCCCTTAATTCCTTTTGATTTCCCTTTATCCCCAAAGCCCCAAACGCCTCCAGGGACAAAACCCGAAAATAACGAAGGAAACCCGGGAGAAAATTAAATTATTTCCTTTATTAAAATGATATTTATTAATTCTCATTAAGAAAAGGAAATTTGCTTTATTCGATTTTAACAAATGTTAGCGAGGAAGGAATCTGCTGAAATAATAAAATAAAAAATACAAAGGATATTAAAATAATGAAGTTAGGTAAAATAAAATAAAATAAATTAAAATAAAATAAAATAAAATAAAATAAAATAAAATAAAATAAAATAAAATAAAATAAAATAAAATAAAATATAAAAATATAAAATAAAATATAAAATATAAAAATAAAATGTAAAATAAAAATAAAATAAAAAATAAAAATAAAAATGAAATAAAATAAAATAAAATAAAAATAAAATATAAAATATAAAATAAAAAATAAAAATAAAAAAAATAAAATAAAAAATATAAAAATAAAATAAAATAAAGTAAAATAAAATAAAATAAAGTAAAATATAAAATAAAATAAAGTAAAATATAAAATAAAATAAAATAAAATAAAATAAAATATAAAATATAAATAAAATAAAAAAATAAAATAAAATAAAATAAAATAAAGTAAAATAAAATAAAACAAAACAAAATACACTTTATTACCATTTTATTTATTTAAGTATTGCTATTATTATAAAATTAAATTTAGAAATTAAAATATATTGTCAATAATAAACATCAAATAAACAAAGATAAATTAATTATAGAAATAATTAATCATAAAAGTAATTAATTTAATAAAATAAATTAATTTAATTACATTTAAATTCATTTCAATTTGAACTAATTTAATTAAACTTAAATAAAAATAAATTAAAACAAAATAAAACCAAATTAAACTAAACTATAAAATGAAACTTTAAATATATTAAATAAAAATAAAATAAAATTGAAAGAAATTTTTAAAAGTAAAATTAAATTAAATTAAATTAAATTAAATTAAATTAAACTTAACGACATTAAACTAAGTTAAATTAAATTAATTTAAAATCTTAATTAAATAAAGAAATTCAAATACAAACCAAAAATAACGGAAAATTACAAAAATTGAAAATAAAAGTTCCAAAACTGGCAAGAGTTAAAATGCAATAAAAATTAAAATGAAAAGTAAAATTAAAATTAAGTTTTTAAAAAAAGGGAAATAAAAATAAACTTACCATTAAAATTTAGGGTATCATTTAAGTTAAAATTTAAAATATATATATATTAAAATCATTTTAAAAAATAAAATAAATGCTATAATAAATTAAAAATTAAAATTAAAATCAACAATAATTAAGAGCAAAAAGAAAATCAAAATTAAGATTTGAATTAAAATTAAAATAAAACCAGAATGTCAAACATCAAATTAAATTTGAGAACTAAAGGAAAATAGACATAAAATCAAAATTAAAATTTTTTGTCAAAAATTAAATTTTGAAAGAAATATAAAATTAAAAATAAAGTTTAAATAAAATTAAAATTAAAAATAAAATTAGAAAGATAAAGAAAATAAAAATAAAAATAAAAATAAAAATAAATATTGAAGTAAAAATTGAATTTGGAGATAAAAAGCAAATTAAAAAGAAATTAAAAAAGAATAAAACAATTAAAATTCAAATTAAAAAGAAAAAGAAATAAAGTTGAAATTAAAGTTAAAATTAAATTTAAAAATAAAGGGATCATGAAAATGAAATAAAAGTTGAAATTAGAAATAAAAATAAAAATTTTAAAAATTAAATAGAAAATAGAAATAAAATTTTAATTATAATTAATTTAAATTAAAGGTAGGTATAACTAAAATGAAAAATAAAAGAATTAAAATTTAAAATTGCAATTACTGTTGTAATTACATTTAAAAATAAACATAAAAATGAAATCAAGCTTAAATTTAAAAAAAGGAAAATTAAAAGAAAATAAAATAAAGTAAAATAAAATAAAGCAAATAAAATAAAATAAAATAAAATAAAGTAAAGTAAAATAAAATAAAAAATAAAATAAAATAAAAAATAAAATAAAATAAAAAAAAAAAATAAAAAAAATAAAATAAAAATAAAATAAAATAAAATAAAATAAAATAAAATAAAATAAAATAAAATTAAAATAAAATAAAAATAAAATAAAATAAAATAAAAATAAAATAAAATAAAAATAAAATAAAAAAAAAATAAAATAAAATAAAATTAAATAAAATAAAATAAAATTAAAAAAAAATAAAAATAAAAAATTAAAAAAAAAAAAAAAAAAATTAAATTTAAATTAAAAATAAAATTAAAAATAAAAATTAAAAGTAACTCGAAATTAAATTTAAATTAGAAAAAGTAAAAGGAAAAACAAGAAATTAAAGCTAAAATGGAATTTTGAAATGAAATAAACATAAAAAATAACAATATAATAATAAATAAATTCAAATTAAAAGCCAAATTTCAATTAAATGAATGAAAGGCCCAAAAACAAATGGACAAATTGGAACAAATTGGGACAAATCCCAAATTGGAAAATTTTTGGGACAGAACTGGTCCGAAAAGGCGGACAAATTGGGACCCCAAAACAAACTGCCCCAAACAAATTGGAACAAAGGCCCCAAAAAATTGGCCCTGGGACAAAAGGGACAAATTGGGACAAAGGGACAAATTGGGACAAATTGGGACAAACAAATTGGGACAAATTGGGACAAAAGGGGACAAATTGGGACAAACTGGGACAAACTGGAACAAATTGGAACAAATTGGAACAAACTGGGACAAATTGGGACAAATTGGGACAAATTGGGACAAATTGGGACAAATTGGGACAAATTGGGACAAATTGGGACAAATTGGGACAAATTGGGACAAATTGGGACAAATTGGGACAAATTGGAACAAATTGGGACAAATTGGGACAAAAATGGGACAAATTGGGACAAATTGGGACAAATTGGGAAAAAATTGGGACAAATTGGGACAAACTGGGACAAATTGGGACAAATTGGGACAAATTGGAACAAATTGGGACAGATTGGGACAAAGTGGGACAAATTGGAACAAATTGGGACAAATTGGGACAAATTGGGACAAATTGGGACAAATTGGAACAAATTGGGACAAATTGGGACAAATTGGGACAAATTGGGACAAATTGGGACAAATTGGGACAAACTGGGACAAATTGGGACAAATTGGAACAAATTGGGACAAAATTGAACAAATTGGGACAAATTGGGACAAACTGGGACAAATTGGGACAAATTGGGACAAATTGGAACAAATTGGGACAAATTGGAACAAATTGGGACAAATTGGGACAAATTGGAACAAATTGGGACAAATTGGGACAAACTGGGACAAACTGGGACAAATTGGAACAAATTGGGACAAACTGGGACAAATTGGGACAAATTGGAACAAACTGGGACAAATTGGGACAAATTGGAACAAATTGGGACAAATTGGGACAAATTGGGACAAACTGGGACAAATTGGGACAAATTGGGACAAATTGGGACAAACTGGGACAAATTGGGACAAATTGGGACAAACTGGGACAAATTGGGACAAATTGGGACAAATTGGAACAAATTGGGACAAATTGGGACAAATTGGGACAAATTGGGACAAACTGGGACAAATTGGGACAAATTGGGACAAATTGGGACAAATTGGGACAAATTGGGACAAATTGGGACAAATTGGGACAAATTGGGACAAATTGGGACAAATTGGGACAAATTGGGACAAATTGGGACAAATTGGGACAAATTGGGACAAATTGGGACAAATTGGGACAAATTGGGACAAACTGGGACAAATTGGGACAAATTGGGACAAATTGGGACAAACTGGGACAAATTGGGACAAATTGGGACAAATTGGGACAAATTGGGACAAATTGGGACAAATTGGGACAAATTGGGACAAATTGGGACAAATTGGGACAAATTGGGACAAATTGGGACAAATTGGGACAAACTGGGACAAATTGGGACAAATTGGACAAATTGGGACAAATTGGGACAAATTGGGACAAATTGGGACAAATTGGGACAAATTGGGACAAATTGGGACAAATTGGGACAAATTGGAACAAATTGGGACAAATTGGAACAAATTGGGACAAATTGGGACAAATTGGGACAAACTGGGACAAATTGGGACAAATTGGGACAAACTGGGACAAATTGGGACAAATTGGGACAAATTGGGACAAATTGGGACAAACTGGGACAAATTGGGACAAATTGGGACAAATTGGGACAAATTGGGACAAATTGGGACAAATTGGGACAAATTGGGACAAATTGGGACAAATTGGGACAAATTGGGACAAATTGGAACAAATTGGGACAAATTGGGACAAATTGGAACAAATT